>LR990153.1:11207500-11713018 GCA_905147285.1 Hypena proboscidalis | reverse complement strand
GACAATCAAGGCCGCCATCGTAGTTTACGACAGCAGCCTTGACATCATTCAGTTCCCGGAACTATGTACTAGCAATATTGCAGTCATAGGAGTCCGAACCAAGGCCTGGACGGTGACCCTGGTCTCCTTCTACTTCGAGCCAGACCAGCCTATGGACTTGCACCTGGAGCAGCTGCAGAAAATATCGGAAAGATCGGAGTGCCAAAGGCTAATAACAGGAGGTGACACAAACGCGAAGAGTATCTGGTGGGGTGCTCCTAGCGACGACAGACGCGGAGAGCAGTTTTGTAGTGCCATCGCACAGCTCGGGTTGCAGGTGTTGAACACGGGAAACCTTCCAACTTTCGACACAGTCAGAGGCGACAAAAGGTACAGCAGCCACGTGGACGTGACTGCATGTTCGGAAAATCTGCTCGACCTGGTGGACAACTGGAAAGTAGTGGAGGATCTCACGAGCTCGGACCACAATGGCATCACATTTCACATACACTTACAGAAACCTAAAGGAACACAAATACAACGCACCACACGCATTTATAACACACGAAAGGCTAACTGGAGTCAGTTTCGTGAGAAACTGACCCAGATTATGTCAGACATGCACCTTACCACACATACACTCGAAACAGTAACACAAGACGACCAACTCGAACACATAGTCCAAAAATACACAGAAGCAATTACACAAACATGCAAACAGACAATACCATATAAAAAGAATACAGAAACACTTACCTTGCCGTGGTGGACCGAAGAACTCGAAGCGATGAAAAGGGAAGTTACCACCAGGAAGCGCAGAATCAGAAACGCAGCACCCAGACGCCGAGCCACAGTGTATAGGCTGTACCTGGAAAAGAAGAATGAATATTTAGAAGCGGCTAAGAGCGCCGCGGTCGAAGGTTGGAAGGAATTCTGTGGAAAACAGGATAGGGAAGGGGTATGGGAGGGGATCTACAGAGTGATGAGTAGGACGTCTAGGCGGGAGGAAGACCTTCCACTTCAGAGAGAGGGTAGGATGTTAGACCAGCAGGAGTCCGCCGAGTGGTTGACCGAGACGTTTTACCCAGAAGACGATGGGACGAAAGACAGTGCCGAACACTTAGCCATCCGGCAACTTGCAGACCAGATAAACGAAAGGGGCCATAATGACAGTTATGACCCCCCGTTTACCGAAGACGAGATGCGGAAGGCAGCACAGTCTTTCAACCCTAAGAAGGCACCGGGAGGAGAGGGTTTCACAGCAGACATATGCAACCAGGCGATGGAGTGCAACCCGGGGTACCTGCTGTCGCTCTTAAACAAATGCCTGGAAAAGCGTTGTTTCCCGAGGATCTGGAAGCAGGCAACTGTGGTGATCCTTCGGAAGCCAGGAAAGGACTCGTATATCGTGCCCAAGGCATACAGGCCAATTGGCCTTTTGCCTGTCTTGGGCAAGATATACGAGAAAATGCTGGTTGCTCGCCTCAAGTTTTACCTACTTCCGGCAATAAGCCGAAACCAGTACGGATTCATGCCACAGCGTGGAACAGAAGACGCCCTCTATGTCCTAATGGGACATATACGGAACAAGCTATCCGAAAGGAAGCTGGTTACGTTAGTCTCACTGGACATAGAGGGGGCCTTCGACAGCGCATGGTGGCCAAAAATTCGAGTCCGTCTGGCAGAGGAGAACTGCCCCGTAAACTTGAGACGAGTAATCGACAGTTACCTGAGCGACAGGTCAGTGACAGTTAGGTACGCCGGGAGAGAGGTGTGTAGACCCACATCGCAGGGTTGTGTACAGGGGTCCATTGGTGGCCCTCTGCTGTGGAACCTGATCCTTGACCCGCTCCTGAGAGATTTGGACGGCCTCGGGGTATACGCGCAAGCGTTTGCCGACGATGTCGTCCTTATTTTCGACGGAGAAAAAGCCGCCGACATTGAAAGGCATGCCAGTGCCGCCCTCGAGCATGTGAGGGCGTGGGGTGAACGAAATAAGCTGAAATTCGCACCGCACAAGACTTGTGCGATGGTAATAACGCGGAAGCTGAAATTCGACACTCCGCGCCTATCGATGGGCGGGGTCGACATTGGCATGTCTCAACATGTCAAACTCCTGGGTTTAGTGATCGACAACAAGCTGACATTTAACTTGCATATCGCCAATGCTTGTAAGAAAGCAGTGGCGATATATAAGCAATTGGCAAGAGCAGCCAGAGTTAGTTGGGGGCTCCACCCGGAGATCATTAGGGCCATTTACACTGCGGCAGTAGAGCCGACCATCATGTACGCGGCAAGCGCATGGTCTCCATCCGCGAATAAGTTGACGGTTAGGAAGCAGCTCAACTCCATACAAAGAAGCTTCGCTCAAAAACTGTGCCGAGCCTACCGGACGGTCTCCCTGGACTCAGCGCTGGTGCTGGCGGGGTTGCTGCCTCTTGACCTGCGTATCAGAGAAGTAGCTTCTCTATACGAGGCCAAGAAGGGGGCTGCCCAGTCAGTACTGGGGGACAGGGAGATCGAACGGATGGTTCCGGCAATAGAGATGCCACATCCTTCAGTACGTAGGACACTAGAGTTTGAGCTTTTAGCAAATCAGGAGCAATACGACCAGGTCGGCGACATGGACGTGCGCATTTTCACCGATGGCAGCAAGATTGAGGGCAAGGTCGGAGCGGCGCTGACACTCTGGAGTGGTGGCGCCGAGACTAAGGCTCTCAAACTTGCTTTGCCATCACACGCAACCGTATACCAAGCGGAGCTCCTGGCGCTTAACCGAGCGGCATTGGAAATAGGTAGGAACAAGGCGACTACATTCGGCATCTTTTGCGACTCCAGGGCGGCACTTCAGACCGCAGCAAACTCGGACTCTCCACACCCACTGGCCGTAGAATTTCGGAGACATATTAAGACCTGCATCTCAGAAGCCAAAATAGTTAGGCTGTTTTGGATAAAAGCGCATGTGGGTCTGGAGGGAAATGAGAGGGCGGACGAGCTCGCGAAGGAGGCCGCCTTGGGGTCGAAAAAGAAACCGGACTACGACCGGTATCCGGTCTCATTTGTCAAGCGTCTGATTCGCAATCGGACGATTGACGAATGGGACGCAAGATACCGGTCCGGTACCACAGCCGCGGTGACAAAGCTGTTCTTCCCGAGCGCCACAGAGGCGTACAGAGTAGTGCGTAAAATCAGCATCACGCCGGAAACCACGCAGTTAATGACGGGGCACGGTGGGTTCTCCGCATACTTGAACAGGTTCAAGTGTAAGGAGGACCCATCGTGCATTTGTGAGCCCGGGGTTGAGGAAACTGTGGTGCATTTGATAACATCTTGTCCAGTGTTTATGAGCGAACGCCTAGATGTGGAACATAAAATGGACATGGATATAGTCCCTGGAAATCTTAGAGCTCTTATAGCAAGTAAGAAGAGAGAGATATTTTTGGAATATTGCGCTAAAATAATAAAAATTGTCAGAAAAAGAAATAAGGACTAAGAAATTATGGTTAACATATTTTATATTAGCATGTGTTATAGTTATAATATATAGTAATAAAACAAGCATACAATAAACAGTAAAGTAAAGTAAAATATAAATAGAAACAAAATTGTATAGTGTAAGCAAATAGAAATAAGAATAAAAATCTTTATGTTAAACCTGTATTAGAATAAGAATGTAAATAAAATAAATGTAAATAAATAAAAAAAAAAGAAAGAAAAGAAAGAAAAGAAAGAAAAGAAAGAAAAGAAATAAAAGAAAGAAAAGAAAAATTGTAAAACTACAAACCCTGATTGTTAAATTATTTACCCTGACCTGTGTTGAAAATAAGTTAATAAATAAATAAATAAAACAGAGTAGTTATCCTAAAATGGATAGATGGATAGATGGGAGTCCCCACCCATAGAAAAGAATAAAAGATGATGAATAAAAGAAAGAAACAGTATGTAGAATAAAAGTACGAGAGGAATAGACGCGAGAACTGGTATGAATGAGAATCGAAAATAATAGTTTAGTTGAACAAAGGCCATACACGACAAGTATGGGTTCATGCTAGGTAAAAAAAAAAAAAAAAAAAAAAAAAAAAAAAAAAAAAAAAACCTAACCTAACCTAACCTAACCTAACCTAACCTAACCTAACCTAACCTAACCTAACCTAACCTAACCTAACCTTTTTTTTTTTTTTTTTTTTTTTTTTTTTGTACGTGGGGAAATGCATTTACGCATACCACCCCCTCCAAAGGGGAGGAAGGGGTGGTTATGTGGGACTCGCTCGTGCCTGAAGATGTTGGGCGGCACGAGAATACCCACTAAAACCCCACGGTGCTCCCGCACTCGCCGTTATGGGGGGGTCATGGGAAACTGGCTCAGCCTTTACTTCCACAACCCCCCCGGCGATGCCCGCCTATCCGGCGGGCCCCTCATGCCCCCCTGGTGGGAGGGGGGCTACGGGAATGGCCGGGAGCACCTGGCCATTCCCGTCCGGCGCTGGTGGAGGCCTGTGCAATGCAGGCAACGGTGTCCCCGCACCTGTTGCCCGCTGGCCCCCACCTGGGAGGAGTCGGAGGTTATTGTCAAACTGACGTCTCCCCCGACCCCTCCTCCGCCTTCGGAGCGGCGCCGCGTGAGGATCGTCCTCACGCGCGCGCTCCGCCGCCTCCTTCTGGGACATGACGTGTTCGCAGAAGGAGGCGACCGCCGCCCAGGCCTCCTCGCTGCCCACCATGGCAGCGACTACGCCCGGGAGCGAGAGGTCATCCTCGACCGCCGCCGCCAACGCGAGGCGGGGCTCGGCCCACGAAGTGCACACCTCTAGGGTGTGTTGGGCCGTGTCCTCCGCCGCCCCGCAGTGGCGGCAGGACGGGGTCTCCTCCCTCCCGATCCGGCACAGGTACCCCCCGAAGCATCCATGCCCGGTGAGCACCTGCGCCAGACGAAAGGAGACGAACCCGTGCGACCGCTCGAGCCAGTCCCGCAGGACCGGCCCTATCGCGTCGAGGGTCCGGCGACCGAATTCGGCGCGGGCGAGGTCCTCCGTCCAATGGACGACGATAGCGTCCCTCGCCCTCCGCCGGACCGCCTCTCGCTCCTCTGGGGCTGGGCGCTCTCCGCGCGCCCTTTGCCCTGCCGTCCATTCGTACACTCTGGCCAGCACCCACGCCTCAAGTTCCCAAGGAGGGGTGCCGGCCAGAGCGCACGCAGCAGCGAAACCTACTGTGCGGTAGGTCCGCGCCACCCGCTGGGCTATGGCCCTTTGGGGGGCCCGCAAAAGTGTGGCGTTCTCCCTCCTACGGAGGGAGTCCTCCCAGATCGGGGCCCCGTAAAGGGCCATGCTCTTCAAGATGCCGGCGTAGAGATGCCGGCATCGTGCGCTGGGCCCTCCCGAGTTGGGCAACAACCACGAGAGGGCACCAGCGGTCCGCAGCAGGCGCGACGACAGCCCGCTAAAATGCGGGCCGAAGCGCCACCTGCTGTCCAGGATAAGGCCCAGATACTTTATCTGGGCCCCCACGTCCACTCTGACGCCCTCCACAAAAATGTGGGCGTCAGGTGGGTGGCGCTGCCGAGGACCGTGGAAAAACACGGCCTCGGTCTTGTGCAGCGCCACCGTCAGCCCGAGGCGGCGGATCCTTCCCGCCACCAAGGATCCGCCCGCAGAGGCCAGGTCGGCCGCCTCCCTGAAACTCCCCCCCCTGGCGGTGAGGAGAGTGTCATCCGCATAGCAGATGACACTCGTACCTCGGAGGAGGGTTCCCCGCAGAAGCCAATCATAGCCGACGCTCCAGAGGACAGGTCCTAAGACTGACCCCTGTGGAACGCCGGCCTCGACGGCGTATCGCCGGACTTGGCCAGCCCTGTCGGCAAGGACGATCGTCCTGTCCTCCAGGTAGCTGGCCAGCAGACGCCGGAGGTACCGAGGCACTCCGTGAAACCGGAGCGCCTCTAGGATGGTGGCGTGGGGAACGGAATTGAAGGCGTTGGCAATGTCGAATGACACGGCCAACAATCCGTCCCCTGCCTCCATCGCCTCCTTGGCCTGGCTTTTGAGCCTGGCCAGTGCGTCCACTGTCGAACGCTCAGCCCGAAAACCGAACTGAGCATCCGACAAGTCCGGCCCAACACGTCGCAGATGGTTCTGCAGGCGGGTGGCGACTATCCCCTCGAACATTTTACCGACCTCATCGAGCAGAACGATGGGCCGGTATGCCGAGGGGGATGCCGCCGGGCGGCCTTCCTTCCGAAGGAGGCACAGCTGCCCCTCCTTCCACGGTTTCGGGAACCTCCCAGACGCAAGACACGTGCTGAAGAGGTCCCGAAACCTCTCCTCCATTTGGGTGGCGGCTATTGCCACCACCCTGGCCGGGACGCCGTCAGGGCCCGGAGCCGTCTTCTTGGCGCGGATGCGAAGAATCGCGGCGCCAAGTTCCGACTCCGTGACAGGGGGCGGGGCCTCCTCCTCAGCTGGAGCCGTGCCCGGCGAGGGGTCCATCACTGGTGGGGTGAAGTTGTCCCTGCACGGAAACAGGGACCGAACCACCCCATCCAGAAATGCAGGCTCCAGGGTCTCGACCACGGGGGGGCCGAAGGGGCGCAGTTTGCTCCGCGCCGCCTTATATGGCCTCCCGAAGGGGTCGTTGTCGAGACCCTCCAGCAACTCCGCTCTCGCCGAGTCTCTGGCGACGGCGATGGCCCTACCGAGGACCACCTTTGCCTCCGAGTACACCTCATAGAGGTGGTCCTCATTGGCACGGTCCCGTAGCCGCCGCCGCCGGCTCCGTGTGTAGGCCCTCCTGGCCTCCACACACGCTGCTCGAAGCCCCGCCAACTCCGCCGACCACCAGTACACAGCGCGACTGGGTGGCGGTCGGCTGGACCGAGGCATGCTAGAGTTGCATACCTCGGTCAGGGAGTCCCTTAGGCGTCCCGCCACGACGTCCACATCTAAGCCGGCGGGAGGCGGCGACAGCCAGTCCTGGATGAACGCCGCCTCCTCCGCTGCCTCCCTGTCCAGGCGGGTGAGAGCCCACCTCGGGAACGGCGACCGCCCCGAGGGGGGGGGCCGCATCCCTCCGGGACCCCCGGTGGAGATGTCGAACCGCACGTAGCGGTGGTCCGACATTGTCTCCACCAGGTCCACCCGCCAGTTCAGCACGCGCGCGGCCAACGCAGGGGTGGCGAAAGTGACGTCCACTATTGAGCCACCCTGCCGCCGCACGCATGTCTGGACGCTCCCCCTGTTTAACAGGGAGAGCCCAGAGGAGGCCGCCAGCATCTCCAGCGCACGTCCGCGCGCGTCGGTGGCGGGGTTGCCCCAAGCCACCGACTTGGCGTTCAGATCCCCCAATAGAGAGACCTGACGCGGTGCCGTTCTGCCGACCACGGCCGCCAGGACCTCGAGGTAAGCCTCGAAGTCCCGAAGGGGGCGGTTTGGGGAGAAATAGACGCCCACAAGGGCTATTTCCCCCCACGCGGCGGCCACGTATCCCGGTCCCCTCTCTAAAAGCGAGAGGGGAGGGGAGTCCGTGGAAGGCCGCGCCGCTAGGGCCACCAAGCCGTCCTCGTCACCTAGCCAACTGCTAGGGATCGAGTAGGGCTCGGCGACCACCGCTACGTTCACCAACCACTCGGCCATGACCTGTACCAGCAGGTCCTGGGCCGCTCGGCAGTGGTTGGTGTTCGTCTGGAGGACGCGATATTTAGGAACCATTATTCCGACATCGCGTCCCCCACCCCCTCATCTGTCGTCGCTGAAACTACAGCGGCGGCGGCGGCAGTGGCTGGCCGAACCTGCGTCAGCACCACGCCTTTCCTCGCGGGAGCCTTGCAGCTCCCGCCCCCCATTCGATGGTCTGCGGGACGACCACTGGCCGCACACGCCGCGCAGCGGGGCTTGGCGGCGCCGCATGCGTCACTCTTGTGCCCCTCCTGTCCGCACTGGAAACAACAAGTGCTCCAGTCGGACTTGGAGGGACACATGGCCCGGGTGTGGCCCGGCGCGAAGCACTTGAAACAGCGCATAGGCCGCTCCTCAAGCGTCCGGACCACAGCCGAGCTGAGCCCCACAGGCAGCCGCCCCTTGGTCGCCGCAAGAGCGGCTCCAGCCACGGTCACTGGGCACTCCACGCGGATGGTGCCCATACCGCGCCGGCCGACCCTTACGGCTCCCGCCCTCACCAAGCCGACGTCGCAGCCCCCGGCCGCGGCAACGGCCGCCACCACGTCCTCTTTGGTGACCGAGTCTTCCAACTCGGCCACCTCCAAGGACGCGGTCTTGACCGGCCTGACGACCGTCGCCGCATCGGCGATGGCCTCCCGCAGCTTTGTCGCGAACAGCGCCGCCCGCACCTCTCGCCCCTCACCCGCAAGCTCAAAAATGCGAGCTCCCGTCATGGTTCGGCGGCAGGATATGCTGCCGAGCCCCAGCCGGGAGGGGTCCGCGTTGGTACGAGCCCGTCTTAAGACGGACTCGTACGTCTCCCCCCGCTCCGCGGCCTCCGGGGTGATGGTCACCACGACGGCCGCGGTTCGGGGAGGAACCAGCTTCTTCCCGCCAGACGGGGGCTTCACGGCCGCAGCCGCAGCGGGTTTGGGCGCCGGCTTCCTCTTCTTTCCCCTTCCGACCACCTCCGACCATGGTTGGTTGGACGGGGTGGTGGAGGGAAGGAGGGCGTCCTCCGCCTCCGCCGGAGCAGCAGTCGACACGGGTGGGATGGGCGCCTGAGGAGCCGCCTTCGTCCTCTTGCCCTGGCCCTTGCCCTTTGAGGACTTGGGCTGGGCACTCGGCGCCGGACTCTGCGCAGGCATGGGTTCCGGCCCCATCATCGGTCGGCTCCTATCCGCCGCCAGCGGCGGGCGGAGCCGTTTCTCCGGCAGGAGCCGGTCCTCGATGCCCGCGAAGCAGCTCCTCACGAAGGCCCTCTCCTCCATGACGACCCTGCGGAACATATCCTCAAGGTCGGCAGGGAAGGAGGGGCCCCCCACCACCCGGGCAGAAGGGGCAGGCGGGGCAGACGTAGCCGACGGGGCAGACAAAGCAGAAGGGGCAGGCGGGGCAGGCCGAGCCGCGGCCTCGGCCAGCTTGGCGTGGAGTTGGCCGACCTCAGCCTGCAGGCGATCCACCCTCGCCTGCAGCTGCCGCGACTCGTCCGTGGCCGTTCGCCTGACCAGCTCCTCTATTATGCCGTGCATACTAAACGCACGGCACTTGAGGGCCTTCTGGAAGGTCCCCTTCAAATTGGAGGACTTTGAGGCGACCTCCAGAACCTCCTCCTTGTCCTCTTGCGCCATGCGCGCCAGCTCCTCCAGGGAGTGGTCGGAGTAGAGCACGGTGGACGCACCATACCCCGACCTCGACCTGGCGGCCTCCGCCTGCCGCTCCTTGGCGGCCACCCTCTCTTCCAGCTCTAGCTGGAGCTGCGCCCTCCTGGCCAGCGTGAGTTGGCGCTCCGCATCCACCAAGCCCACATCATGAGCCGAGGAAGAAGCCGAAGCCTTCTTCGACTTCGACCTCTTCCCCGACCCCATTCCGGCCGACTCCGATGAGTCCTCGGACCCGCGCCGCATTTCGGCCCTCGTCCGTTTGCGGGCGGCCTCAGCGGCGGCCTCGGCGGTGTCCATAAAGGACCCCTCGTCGTCGGACGGGTCGTCCGGCCTCCTAAACAGACTGACCGCAGATGGTGCGCGGTCAGACTCTGACGCCGAAGCGTCGCCAGTCCTGCGTTGGCCCTTAGAAGGGCCTTTTGGTTGGCCCTGAGAAGGGCCGTTTGAGTCGCTCTGCGACGAGCGTCCGCGATCGCGACCACCCTGTGGGGAGCGGTCGCGATCGCGATCGCTCTGTGAGGAGCGATCGCCATCCGAGTGGAAACGCCCGGAGGCGTCCCGACGTCCACTACTCTTGCTCTTCTTCTTCACCATGGTTTCGAACCGGTCTGCCACTCCGTTACGGTGGTCAGACACGGTTCTCCACTCTAAAAAACACTCGAAACACTCGAAATCGCAGTTGTCGTCCTTAGAACTGCGAGTCACAGCGCACTTTAGCCGCCGGTCTGCCACTCCGTTACGGTGGTCAGACACGGCGTTGCCCGGGGGATACTACGTGGAAGTATGCGCTGTGGGGGATCCCCCAACCTAACCTAACCTAACCTAACCTAACCTAACCTAACCTAACCTAACCTAACCTAACCTAACCTAACCTAACCTAACCTAACCTAACCTAACCTAGGTTCGGTTAGGTTAGGTTTTAAAAAAAAAAAAAAAGTTAGGTTTTTTAGTACTAAATTTTTATTGTTTTGTTTATATTTTGGCAACCCTACACCCTAAAAAACCCTACACCTAAAAAAAAACAACCTAACCTAACCTAGGTTCGGTTAGGTTAGGTTTTAAAAAAAAAAAAAAAGTTAGGTTTTTTAGTACTAAATTTTTATTGTTTTGTTTATATTTTGGCAACCCTACACCCTAAAAAACCCTACACCTAAAAAAAAACAACCTAACCTAACCTAGGTTCGGTTAGGTTAGGTTTTAAAAAAAAAAAAAAAAGTTAGGTTTTTTAGTACTAAATTTTTATTGTTTTGTTTATATTTTGGCAACCCTACACCCTAAAAAACCCTACACCTAAAAAAAAACAACCTAACCTAACCTAGGTTCGGTTAGGTTAGGTTTTAAAAAAAAAAAAAAAGTTAGGTTTTTTAGTACTAAATTTTTATTGTTTTGTTTATATTTTGGCAACCCTACACCCTAAAAAACCCTACACCTAAAAAAAAACAACCTAACCTAACCTAGGTTCGGTTAGGTTAGGTTTTAAAAAAAAAAAAAAAGTTAGGTTTTTTAGTACTAAATTTTTATTGTTTTGTTTATATTTTGGCAACCCTACACCCTAAAAAACCCTACACCTAAAAAAAAACAACCTAACCTAACCTAGGTTCGGTTAGGTTAGGTTTTAAAAAAAAAAAAAAAAGTTAGGTTTTTTAGTACTAAATTTTTATTGTTTTGTTTATATTTTGGCAACCCTACACCCTAAAAAACCCTACACCTAAAAAAAAACAACCTAACCTAACCTAGGTTCGGTTAGGTTAGGTTTTAAAAAAAAAAAAAAAGTTAGGTTTTTTAGTACTAAATTTTTATTGTTTTGTTTATATTTTGGCAACCCTACACCCTAAAAAACCCTACACCTAAAAAAAAACAACCTAACCTAACCTAGGTTCGGTTAGGTTAGGTTTTAAAAAAAAAAAAAAAGTTAGGTTTTTTAGTACTAAATTTTTATTGTTTTGTTTATATTTTGGCAACCCTACACCCTAAAAAACCCTACACCTAAAAAAAAAACAACCTAACCTAACCTAGGTTCGGTTAGGTTAGGTTTTAAAAAAAAAAAAAAAAGTTAGGTTTTTTAGTACTAAATTTTTATTGTTTTGTTTATATTTTGGCAACCCTACACCCTAAAAAACCCTACACCTAAAAAAAAACAACCTAACCTAACCTAGGTTCGGTTAGGTTAGGTTTTAAAAAAAAAAAAAAAGTTAGGTTTTTTAGTACTAAATTTTTATTGTTTTGTTTATATTTTGGCAACCCTACACCCTAAAAAACCCTACACCTAAAAAAAAACAACCTAACCTAACCTAGGTTCGGTTAGGTTAGGTTTTAAAAAAAAAAAAAAAGTTAGGTTTTTTAGTACTAAATTTTTATTGTTTTGTTTATATTTTGGCAACCCTACACCCTAAAAAACCCTACACCTAAAAAAAAACAACCTAACCTAACCTAGGTTCGGTTAGGTTAGGTTTTAAAAAAAAAAAAAAAAGTTAGGTTTTTTAGTACTAAATTTTTATTGTTTTGTTTATATTTTGGCAACCCTACACCCTAAAAAACCCTACACCTAAAAAAAAACAACCTAACCTAACCTAGGTTCGGTTAGGTTAGGTTTTAAAAAAAAAAAAAAAGTTAGGTTTTTTAGTACTAAATTTTTATTGTTTTGTTTATATTTTGGCAACCCTACACCCTAAAAAACCCTACACCTAAAAAAAAACAACCTAACCTAACCTAGGTTCGGTTAGGTTAGGTTTTAAAAAAAAAAAAAAAGTTAGGTTTTTTAGTACTAAATTTTTATTGTTTTGTTTATATTTTGGCAACCCTACACCCTAAAAAACCCTACACCTAAAAAAAAACAACCTAACCTAACCTAGGTTCGGTTAGGTTAGGTTTTAAAAAAAAAAAAAAAAGTTAGGTTTTTTAGTACTAAATTTTTATTGTTTTGTTTATATTTTGGCAACCCTACACCCTAAAAAACCCTACACCTAAAAAAAAACAACCTAACCTAACCTAGGTTCGGTTAGGTTAGGTTTTAAAAAAAAAAAAAAAGTTAGGTTTTTTAGTACTAAATTTTTATTGTTTTGTTTATATTTTGGCAACCCTACACCCTAAAAAACCCTACACCTAAAAAAAAACAACCTAACCTAACCTAGGTTCGGTTAGGTTAGGTTTTAAAAAAAAAAAAAAAGTTAGGTTTTTTAGTACTAAATTTTTATTGTTTTGTTTATATTTTGGCAACCCTACACCCTAAAAAACCCTACACCTAAAAAAAAACAACCTAACCTAACCTAGGTTCGGTTAGGTTAGGTTTTAAAAAAAAAAAAAAAGTTAGGTTTTTTAGTACTAAATTTTTATTGTTTTGTTTATATTTTGGCAACCCTACACCCTAAAAAACCCTACACCTAAAAAAAAACAACCTAACCTAACCTAGGTTCGGTTAGGTTAGGTTTTAAAAAAAAAAAAAAAAGTTAGGTTTTTTAGTACTAAATTTTTATTGTTTTGTTTATATTTTGGCAACCCTACACCCTAAAAAACCCTACACCTAAAAAAAAACAACCTAACCTAACCTAGGTTCGGTTAGGTTAGGTTTTAAAAAAAAAAAAAAAGTTAGGTTTTTTAGTACTAAATTTTTATTGTTTTGTTTATATTTTGGCAACCCTACACCCTAAAAAACCCTACACCTAAAAAAAAACAACCTAACCTAACCTAGGTTCGGTTAGGTTAGGTTTTAAAAAAAAAAAAAAAGTTAGGTTTTTTAGTACTAAATTTTTATTGTTTTGTTTATATTTTGGCAACCCTACACCCTAAAAAACCCTACACCTAAAAAAAAACAACCTAACCTAACCTAGGTTCGGTTAGGTTAGGTTTTAAAAAAAAAAAAAAAGTTAGGTTTTTTAGTACTAAATTTTTATTGTTTTGTTTATATTTTGGCAACCCTACACCCTAAAAAACCCTACACCTAAAAAAAAACAACCTAACCTAACCTAGGTTCGGTTAGGTTAGGTTTTAAAAAAAAAAAAAAAGTTAGGTTTTTTAGTACTAAATTTTTATTGTTTTGTTTATATTTTGGCAACCCTACACCCTAAAAAACCCTACACCTAAAAAAAAACAACCTAACCTAACCTAGGTTCGGTTAGGTTAGGTTTTAAAAAAAAAAAAAAAGTTAGGTTTTTTAGTACTAAATTTTTATTGTTTTGTTTATATTTTGGCAACCCTACACCCTAAAAAACCCTACACCTAAAAAAAAACAACCTAACCTAACCTAGGTTCGGTTAGGTTAGGTTTTAAAAAAAAAAAAAAAAGTTAGGTTTTTTAGTACTAAATTTTTATTGTTTTGTTTATATTTTGGCAACCCTACACCCTAAAAAACCCTACACCTAAAAAAAAACAACCTAACCTAACCTAGGTTCGGTTAGGTTAGGTTTTAAAAAAAAAAAAAAAGTTAGGTTTTTTAGTACTAAATTTTTATTGTTTTGTTTATATTTTGGCAACCCTACACCCTAAAAAACCCTACACCTAAAAAAAAACAACCTAACCTAACCTAGGTTCGGTTAGGTTAGGTTTTAAAAAAAAAAAAAAAGTTAGGTTTTTTAGTACTAAATTTTTATTGTTTTGTTTATATTTTGGCAACCCTACACCCTAAAAAACCCTACACCTAAAAAAAAAACAACCTAACCTAACCTAGGTTCGGTTAGGTTAGGTTTTAAAAAAAAAAAAAAAGTTAGGTTTTTTAGTACTAAATTTTTATTGTTTTGTTTATATTTTGGCAACCCTACACCCTAAAAAACCCTACACCTAAAAAAAAACAACCTAACCTAACCTAGGTTCGGTTAGGTTAGGTTTTAAAAAAAAAAAAAAAGTTAGGTTTTTTAGTACTAAATTTTTATTGTTTTGTTTATATTTTGGCAACCCTACACCCTAAAAAACCCTACACCTAAAAAAAAACAACCTAACCTAACCTAGGTTCGGTTAGGTTAGGTTTTAAAAAAAAAAAAAAAGTTAGGTTTTTTAGTACTAAATTTTTATTGTTTTGTTTATATTTTGGCAACCCTACACCCTAAAAAACCCTACACCTAAAAAAAAACAACCTAACCTAACCTAGGTTCGGTTAGGTTAGGTTTTAAAAAAAAAAAAAAAGTTAGGTTTTTTAGTACTAAATTTTTATTGTTTTGTTTATATTTTGGCAACCCTACACCCTAAAAAACCCTACACCTAAAAAAAAACAACCTAACCTAACCTAGGTTCGGTTAGGTTAGGTTTTAAAAAAAAAAAAAAAGTTAGGTTTTTTAGTACTAAATTTTTATTGTTTTGTTTATATTTTGGCAACCCTACACCCTAAAAAACCCTACACCTAAAAAAAAACAACCTAACCTAACCTAGGTTCGGTTAGGTTAGGTTTTAAAAAAAAAAAAAAAAGTTAGGTTTTTTAGTACTAAATTTTTATTGTTTTGTTTATATTTTGGCAACCCTACACCCTAAAAAACCCTACACCTAAAAAAAAACAACCTAACCTAACCTAGGTTCGGTTAGGTTAGGTTTTAAAAAAAAAAAAAAAGTTAGGTTTTTTAGTACTAAATTTTTATTGTTTTGTTTATATTTTGGCAACCCTACACCCTAAAAAACCCTACACCTAAAAAAAAACAACCTAACCTAACCTAGGTTCGGTTAGGTTAGGTTTTAAAAAAAAAAAAAAAGTTAGGTTTTTTAGTACTAAATTTTTATTGTTTTGTTTATATTTTGGCAACCCTACACCCTAAAAAACCCTACACCTAAAAAAAAACAACCTAACCTAACCTAGGTTCGGTTAGGTTAGGTTTTAAAAAAAAAAAAAAAGTTAGGTTTTTTAGTACTAAATTTTTATTGTTTTGTTTATATTTTGGCAACCCTACACCCTAAAAAACCCTACACCTAAAAAAAAACAACCTAACCTAACCTAGGTTCGGTTAGGTTAGGTTTTAAAAAAAAAAAAAAAGTTAGGTTTTTTAGTACTAAATTTTTATTGTTTTGTTTATATTTTGGCAACCCTACACCCTAAAAAACCCTACACCTAAAAAAAAACAACCTAACCTAACCTAGGTTCGGTTAGGTTAGGTTTTAAAAAAAAAAAAAAAGTTAGGTTTTTTAGTACTAAATTTTTATTGTTTTGTTTATATTTTGGCAACCCTACACCCTAAAAAACCCTACACCTAAAAAAAAACAACCTAACCTAACCTAGGTTCGGTTAGGTTAGGTTTTAAAAAAAAAAAAAAAGTTAGGTTTTTTAGTACTAAATTTTTATTGTTTTGTTTATATTTTGGCAACCCTACACCCTAAAAAACCCTACACCTAAAAAAAAACAACCTAACCTAACCTAGGTTCGGTTAGGTTAGGTTTTAAAAAAAAAAAAAAAGTTAGGTTTTTTAGTACTAAATTTTTATTGTTTTGTTTATATTTTGGCAACCCTACACCCTAAAAAACCCTACACCTAAAAAAAAACAACCTAACCTAACCTAGGTTCGGTTAGGTTAGGTTTTAAAAAAAAAAAAAAAGTTAGGTTTTTTAGTACTAAATTTTTATTGTTTTGTTTATATTTTGGCAACCCTACACCCTAAAAAACCCTACACCTAAAAAAAAACAACCTAACCTAACCTAGGTTCGGTTAGGTTAGGTTTTAAAAAAAAAAAAAAAAGTTAGGTTTTTTAGTACTAAATTTTTATTGTTTTGTTTATATTTTGGCAACCCTACACCCTAAAAAACCCTACACCTAAAAAAAAACAACCTAACCTAACCTAGGTTCGGTTAGGTTAGGTTTTAAAAAAAAAAAAAAAGTTAGGTTTTTTAGTACTAAATTTTTATTGTTTTGTTTATATTTTGGCAACCCTACACCCTAAAAAACCCTACACCTAAAAAAAAACAACCTAACCTAACCTAGGTTCGGTTAGGTTAGGTTTTAAAAAAAAAAAAAAAGTTAGGTTTTTTAGTACTAAATTTTTATTGTTTTGTTTATATTTTGGCAACCCTACACCCTAAAAAACCCTACACCTAAAAAAAAACAACCTAACCTAACCTAGGTTCGGTTAGGTTAGGTTTTAAAAAAAAAAAAAAAAGTTAGGTTTTTTAGTACTAAATTTTTATTGTTTTGTTTATATTTTGGCAACCCTACACCCTAAAAAACCCTACACCTAAAAAAAAACAACCTAACCTAACCTAGGTTCGGTTAGGTTAGGTTTTAAAAAAAAAAAAAAAGTTAGGTTTTTTAGTACTAAATTTTTATTGTTTTGTTTATATTTTGGCAACCCTACACCCTAAAAAACCCTACACCTAAAAAAAAACAACCTAACCTAACCTAGGTTCGGTTAGGTTAGGTTTTAAAAAAAAAAAAAAAGTTAGGTTTTTTAGTACTAAATTTTTATTGTTTTGTTTATATTTTGGCAACCCTACACCCTAAAAAACCCTACACCTAAAAAAAAACAACCTAACCTAACCTAGGTTCGGTTAGGTTAGGTTTTAAAAAAAAAAAAAAAAGTTAGGTTTTTTAGTACTAAATTTTTATTGTTTTGTTTATATTTTGGCAACCCTACACCCTAAAAAACCCTACACCTAAAAAAAAACAACCTAACCTAACCTAGGTTCGGTTAGGTTAGGTTTTAAAAAAAAAAAAAAAGTTAGGTTTTTTAGTACTAAATTTTTATTGTTTTGTTTATATTTTGGCAACCCTACACCCTAAAAAACCCTACACCTAAAAAAAAACAACCTAACCTAACCTAGGTTCGGTTAGGTTAGGTTTTAAAAAAAAAAAAAAAGTTAGGTTTTTTAGTACTAAATTTTTATTGTTTTGTTTATATTTTGGCAACCCTACACCCTAAAAAACCCTACACCTAAAAAAAAACAACCTAACCTAACCTAGGTTCGGTTAGGTTAGGTTTTAAAAAAAAAAAAAAAGTTAGGTTTTTTAGTACTAAATTTTTATTGTTTTGTTTATATTTTGGCAACCCTACACCCTAAAAAACCCTACACCTAAAAAAAAACAACCTAACCTAACCTAGGTTCGGTTAGGTTAGGTTTTAAAAAAAAAAAAAAAAGTTAGGTTTTTTAGTACTAAATTTTTATTGTTTTGTTTATATTTTGGCAACCCTACACCCTAAAAAACCCTACACCTAAAAAAAAACAACCTAACCTAACCTAGGTTCGGTTAGGTTAGGTTTTAAAAAAAAAAAAAAAAGTTAGGTTTTTTAGTACTAAATTTTTATTGTTTTGTTTATATTTTGGCAACCCTACACCCTAAAAAACCCTACACCTAAAAAAAAACAACCTAACCTAACCTAGGTTCGGTTAGGTTAGGTTTTAAAAAAAAAAAAAAAGTTAGGTTTTTTAGTACTAAATTTTTATTGTTTTGTTTATATTTTGGCAACCCTACACCCTAAAAAACCCTACACCTAAAAAAAAACAACCTAACCTAACCTAGGTTCGGTTAGGTTAGGTTTTAAAAAAAAAAAAAAAAGTTAGGTTTTTTAGTACTAAATTTTTATTGTTTTGTTTATATTTTGGCAACCCTACACCCTAAAAAACCCTACACCTAAAAAAAAACAACCTAACCTAACCTAGGTTCGGTTAGGTTAGGTTTTAAAAAAAAAAAAAAAAGTTAGGTTTTTTAGTACTAAATTTTTATTGTTTTGTTTATATTTTGGCAACCCTACACCCTAAAAAACCCTACACCTAAAAAAAAACAACCTAACCTAACCTAGGTTCGGTTAGGTTAGGTTTTAAAAAAAAAAAAAAAGTTAGGTTTTTTAGTACTAAATTTTTATTGTTTTGTTTATATTTTGGCAACCCTACACCCTAAAAAACCCTACACCTAAAAAAAAACAACCTAACCTAACCTAGGTTCGGTTAGGTTAGGTTTTAAAAAAAAAAAAAAAAGTTAGGTTTTTTAGTACTAAATTTTTATTGTTTTGTTTATATTTTGGCAACCCTACACCCTAAAAAACCCTACACCTAAAAAAAAACAACCTAACCTAACCTAGGTTCGGTTAGGTTAGGTTTTAAAAAAAAAAAAAAAGTTAGGTTTTTTAGTACTAAATTTTTATTGTTTTGTTTATATTTTGGCAACCCTACACCCTAAAAAACCCTACACCTAAAAAAAAACAACCTAACCTAACCTAGGTTCGGTTAGGTTAGGTTTTAAAAAAAAAAAAAAAGTTAGGTTTTTTAGTACTAAATTTTTATTGTTTTGTTTATATTTTGGCAACCCTACACCCTAAAAAACCCTACACCTAAAAAAAAACAACCTAACCTAACCTAGGTTCGGTTAGGTTAGGTTTTAAAAAAAAAAAAAAAAGTTAGGTTTTTTAGTACTAAATTTTTATTGTTTTGTTTATATTTTGGCAACCCTACACCCTAAAAAACCCTACACCTAAAAAAAAACAACCTAACCTAACCTAGGTTCGGTTAGGTTAGGTTTTAAAAAAAAAAAAAAAGTTAGGTTTTTTAGTACTAAATTTTTATTGTTTTGTTT
The DNA here is from genome assembly GCA_905147285.1 of Hypena proboscidalis. NCBI lineage: Eukaryota > Metazoa > Arthropoda > Insecta > Lepidoptera > Erebidae > Hypena > Hypena proboscidalis. The sequence goes on along the minus strand of LR990153.1, from coordinate 11,694,251 downwards.
ATATTTTGGCAACCCTACACCCTAAAAAACCCTACACCTAAAAAAAAACAACCTAACCTAACCTAGGTTCGGTTAGGTTAGGTTTTAAAAAAAAAAAAAAAGTTAGGTTTTTTAGTACTAAATTTTTATTGTTTTGTTTATATTTTGGCAACCCTACACCCTAAAAAACCCTACACCTAAAAAAAAACAACCTAACCTAACCTAGGTTCGGTTAGGTTAGGTTTTAAAAAAAAAAAAAAAGTTAGGTTTTTTAGTACTAAATTTTTATTGTTTTGTTTATATTTTGGCAACCCTACACCCTAAAAAACCCTACACCTAAAAAAAAAACAACCTAACCTAACCTAGGTTCGGTTAGGTTAGGTTTTAAAAAAAAAAAAAAAGTTAGGTTTTTTAGTACTAAATTTTTATTGTTTTGTTTATATTTTGGCAACCCTACACCCTAAAAAACCCTACACCTAAAAAAAAACAACCTAACCTAACCTAGGTTCGGTTAGGTTAGGTTTTAAAAAAAAAAAAAAAAGTTAGGTTTTTTAGTACTAAATTTTTATTGTTTTGTTTATATTTTGGCAACCCTACACCCTAAAAAACCCTACACCTAAAAAAAAACAACCTAACCTAACCTAGGTTCGGTTAGGTTAGGTTTTAAAAAAAAAAAAAAAGTTAGGTTTTTTAGTACTAAATTTTTATTGTTTTGTTTATATTTTGGCAACCCTACACCCTAAAAAACCCTACACCTAAAAAAAAACAACCTAACCTAACCTAGGTTCGGTTAGGTTAGGTTTTAAAAAAAAAAAAAAAGTTAGGTTTTTTAGTACTAAATTTTTATTGTTTTGTTTATATTTTGGCAACCCTACACCCTAAAAAACCCTACACCTAAAAAAAAACAACCTAACCTAACCTAGGTTCGGTTAGGTTAGGTTTTAAAAAAAAAAAAAAAAGTTAGGTTTTTTAGTACTAAATTTTTATTGTTTTGTTTATATTTTGGCAACCCTACACCCTAAAAAACCCTACACCTAAAAAAAAACAACCTAACCTAACCTAGGTTCGGTTAGGTTAGGTTTTAAAAAAAAAAAAAAAGTTAGGTTTTTTAGTACTAAATTTTTATTGTTTTGTTTATATTTTGGCAACCCTACACCCTAAAAAACCCTACACCTAAAAAAAAACAACCTAACCTAACCTAGGTTCGGTTAGGTTAGGTTTTAAAAAAAAAAAAAAAGTTAGGTTTTTTAGTACTAAATTTTTATTGTTTTGTTTATATTTTGGCAACCCTACACCCTATTTTCTAAATTTTTGCTTTACTGGAGAGGGCGCGTCGAGCTCTTTCTCCCGACACCCCATTTGTTAAAATCTGTTACATAAAACGTCAAAAAATCGCCCTCCCACCCACCCTTTATTCGCTTGGGTATATCGAATCGGGTAGGGTCCGCAGAAAAAATTGGTGAAAAATTTGGTACAAAAATTCTCTTTTTATTTTAAGTTGACAAAAGAGAGTCCTATTGACTCTAAACGCAAGACTGCCGTTAATTGACGGTTCATATCTACGTTCTTGTGCTGTCCTGTCCTGAAGACAGAGGTCTTTTGACTGAAGTCTTGACACCTGATCCCTTTTGATCGGGTTATTAGAATAAGTTTTTGACTTAAGAATTTACTGTTTTTGTATACAGCCCTATTGCCAAGTAGTTTTAAGTTTTATTGACATTTTATCCTGACAATAATACTGACTATACAATTTTAATTTCACTTTATTTTTAACAATTTATTTTAACTATTATTAATAAATTGCAATTATTAATTAATCATATAATTTATTATTTTAGATTCAAAACAACATTATCAATACCTTCTATTCTAATATTATTAAGCAGAGTTAGTGTGTGGGTTTGTTTGTACGCGCTAATCTTAAAAACTTCCTAACCCAAATTGCAAATACTTTTTGGATGAATAGCCCATTTCTTGAGGAAAGGTTTTATTTATCTGCCTCAATGCTAGTGGTTAGCGTATGCGCCTCTCACCGCCAGGTCTCGCGTTCGATTCCCGGGTCGGGTAGAGTGTTATTCGTGAACATTCCGTCAGGAAATTCACAATAGCAGCACGAAGTTGGAATTGTGACCGGTGGATAACGATAGGCTCACCCCCTATCCCGTGGGACCTAAACATAACAGATAAAATGTGGGTGTTGAACACCTCTGCCATACAGGCGTGATGTTATGTTATGTATGTTATTTTTTTTAACGGGGAACATTTATTCCTTAGCTTTTTATCATTATGCTAAACGCCACAGGAGCGGCGCAGTGACGTACAAGGCGGGTAAAACCGAAGCTAATAATAGCCTAATCAAGAACTCGACGCGGCCGAAGTCGCGCGCAGCTGCTAGTAGTTGTAATATAACATTATGTGCATATCATACCTACTACATATAAAGTAATTGACGTAAAAATATACAGGGTGGATGCAAAATGCGACATATATTGAAAAAACTTTAAAAAACTCTTTTTACGAACAATTTTCAAAGAGATAGTTTTTAATCCCAGACAGATTCCCCTAAACTTTCAAACTTTAAGGGTGTTTTAGCTAAGTGACTTTAGTTTTTATATCTAGACTAGATTGTAAACTCAGCTGAACCTCGGGGGCGTGTAGGCGCAAAGATGTTATACATTTCAACAAACGACGTTACTTGGAACACTTATAAAATGCCTGTGAAAGGCTGTACCAAATACTAAAACTAGTGAAAAATAACAAAGTTCCATAATTTTTGTACTTAAATTCATCTACAACTTTGTTATTTATCACTCGTTTTCATAGTATTTGGTATCGAAACATCGGCTGCTGTGCCGCCTACATGATCACATCGCTTTATTGAGATTTGGTCGAGTAGTTTTTTAGTAATTTTCAAAAAAATCACAACAGCCAAAAATAAATCGAAAGCCAATTAAACATACCAAAGAACTATATTAAGACCATTCAAGAAAATGGTACAACTATTGTAGAGCCGAGACATATTGCAAATTTGTTTAACAACCACTTTATTGATAAGATTCAGCCTAAAACTAGTACCGGGACCGAAGCCACAAAATACATCTTAAGCAAAAAAAACTCCTTGTTTATGGCCCCTTGCTTACCACAGGACGTATTGAAAATAATCTCGAACCTCAATAATACACATAGCACAGGATACGATGGTATACAAACAAAAGTAATTAAAGCAGTAGCTAATCAAATCTGTGAACCATTAGCTCACATAATTAATTTAAATATTTGTGAAGGTACCTTTCCTGATGCCTTAAAAAAGTCAATAGTAAAACCATTACATAAGAAGTCGGATAAAGAGCTAAAAGAAAACTACAGACCAATTTCTCTTATCTCAATATTTTCTAAAATATTTGAAGCCTATATCTATAAAGAACTTAGTACATACATAGAAAAAAATAGTATACTCTGTAACGAACAAAAAGGGTTTAGAAAAAATAAAACAGTAAATATGGCAATCTACGACTTTTTATATACTGTCATGACAAATATGGATAAAAATAACCCAGTTTGCGCTATTTTTTGCGATATGTCTCAAGCATTTGACTACGTTCAACATGATATTTTAATAAAAAAGCTTGAATCTTATGGTATTCGCGGTAATGTACTTAAACTTTTACAATCGTACTTACACGATAGGAAACAAGTAACGGAAATAAGTAGGATAAATAGCGCGACTAAACGAGAGGAAACTATCCAATCTGAAGAATGTACTGTTATCTACGGGGTACCTCAAGGAAGTGTACTAGGACCATCTCTATTTACGCTATATATTAACGATTTGCCGAGATCTATTAATCACCCTATGACCTTATTTGCAGACGACAGTACAATCACAATACCTTGTGGCCATCGAGATTTCTATGAAGAAGAGGTAAATAACACGTTAGATAAAACAATCGAATGGATGGATAATAATAATTTGAAAATAAATATTAATAAAACAGTAATTATACATTTTGGCCAACGTGCATTGACATTTCCTAAATTTGACATTAAATATAATGATAATACTATTGACCCTGCTAATACGACAAAATTTCTAGGCTTAACAATTGACCGCAACTTGAATTGGAAACCTCATGTTGAGACTATTTGTAAACGAATAAGTAGCACGGCTTTTGCTCTATATACAATGTCTAGGACACTTAATGTTGACGGATTGCTAACAGCTTATTACGGGCTAACTGAGTCCATTTTAAGATACGGCGTGATCTTTTGGGGTAATTCAACCAACAAAGACATCGCATTTAAAGCCCAAAAGCGATGTATAAGGTCAATGTTTAGATTGGACGTTAGAGATTCTTGTAAGCCGTATTTTTTGCGCTATAAGATTCTAACGCTACCGTCGCTATATATATTGGAAACTGCGTTATTCGTCAAAAGGAACCCAAATTTATTTCCTCGTATGGCAGATGTTATGCCCCGAAATAGGCGCAATAAAAACAAACTATGTCTGCATCAATCTAGGACAGCCCTTATGCGCGAAAGTGTTATCTGCATGGCTCCAATTGTTTATAACAAATTTTCGAAAAGTTGGCAAGATTTAAGTAGCGAAGCATTTAAGCAGAAAGTAAAGTCATTTCTGGTTGGAAAAGCCTATTATAATATAAGAGACTTTTTAAATGACAAAATTGATTTGACATAGTTAAAATTTCAGATGACTTAATATTTTAATTGAATACATTGACATTGTTTATATTATTTTTAGATTTTAAATTATTAATTTTCTTACTAAATATTATTATTAAATTCTTTATGTTGCTTGGTATAAATCATGTTTTAAAATAGAAATGGATTGCTATTGAATTTATTTATTATATAATGATTACTGTATCTACATATTTGCATGCCATTCTACATGGCAAACATGTCTTGAACTTACGTATCTCTTTAACTTGCATGCGATTTTATTATTGTATGTACACATGTGTTTGAGCAAATAAATAAATTATCTTATCTTATCTTATTAAAAGTCGTAATTTCTGTATAATTTGCTAGAAGAACAGCCTTTCACAGGCATTTTATAAGTGTTCCAAGTAACGTCGTTTGTTGAATTGTATAAGGGTGAAAATCATTTAAAATGACCATTGTGACAAAAATGAAACAAAAATGAAACCGTAACAAAAATGAAACCCGTAACAAAAAATAACAAAAATGAAATATTAGGGTCTTTTCACAAACAACACAAAAAAGGATATTTTTAGATCGAACACCATCCAGGAACAAAAATAAACATAATTTATTTTCATGATTCGTTTAATCAATCAAAAATTCACTTACATCAACAAAAATATTTGTACTCATTTCAACGCAATATATCATATATATATATCATACAACTTCTTTCCTCGAAATAGAAATTATCTTTATTCTATATAATTATTACTATCTATTCAGTCATCTGTAAAAAATTAGGTTTTTTCAATGGCATCTATTAACGAAGGTACATAATTATTCAAAAATAGAAAAAAGCATATGCAACATAGCAACATCCAGCTACTCACTTTTTTCTTTGAAGGTATAGTTGCTAATCGTTCAACTTCGTCGCAGTTGCGTAGGGAATAAAATTCATACTTGTGAATGCGGCCTTTGTTCATTTTTGTTATTCATTTTTTTCACGTGAAAAAAAAGTCATAACAAAAATGAACAATCTCCGTACTTGGAATATAACCTTAAATATTTTCGTCAAATAAGAACATCAATGAGATAAAGCACCTTGCATTTAAATAAAGTTCTAATACAAACAGCTTAAATGAATCAATTAAATGTATAAGTATTCTCTTACTTTTTAAGTTGGGTGGAAAACAAAAATGAGGATTTAAAATTGTAATATTCGCTCACGACACGAAAACACGCATTTGCTTACTTTTGCATACGATGACAAAATAGCCGACACATAATCGCTTCTAGTATCTGATTGTTTACCAAATGGCAACACTCACTCTGAGTGTTGCCATTTGCTAAACATCAAATATTACTAAATTATGTGGTGACAAAAATGAATAACAAAAATGAACAAAATAATGGACGTTTATTTAGAGACAAATAATTATTTATAAAAGTAAGAAAATATTATAGATTTACCTGATAACAGTGGCAAATCTTATGTTTGTAACAAAATAAAAACATGTTTTTAAATACTGTTTCCAATATTTTTATTATGGTATACTTTGTAACGCTAGTCATGAAGAGGACAAATAATTTTGTATGGAGAAAATTCGGGCTCGATGCAAAATAGGAATATATTTTACTAAATACTGTTAAGGTACATTGAACTATAAATTTATTTAGTTAGGTAATGTTCCCTTCAGTACAGTAAAGTACTTATAGCTTTAGTTAGAATAGTATTTTGGGAAATATCGGGCGTGGACAAATTTTGATGTCAAAATGGTCATTTTAAATGATTTTCACCCATAACATCTTTGCTTTTTCTAGTTAATTCTAATTACAGTATATATTTTTTAGCCTATTTTGCCCATATATAGTGCTCGGAGAGACCTATCTCCCGACACCTCATTTGTTAGAATCCGTCACGAAAAAATCTAAAAAATCTGTAATTCAGTTCCATAATTTTTGTACTTCAATTCATCTACAACTTTGTTATTTTTAACTAGTTTTCTTAGTATTTGATATCGAAACATTGGTTGTTGTGCCGCCTACACGATCACATCGCTTTATTGAGATTTGGTCGAGTAGTTTTTTAGTACTTTTCAAAAAAGTCGTAATTTCTGTATAATTTTCTAGAAGAACAGCCTTTCACAGGCATTTTATAAGTGTTCCAAGTAACGTCGTTTGTTGAATTGTATAACATCTTTGCGCCTACACGCCCCCGAGGTTCAGCTGAGTTTATAGCACCATCCGACGATCCGTTGGAGAGATAACACCTGCAAAAGAAATAAATTTTAACTTTTTCATACAATAATATTACATTTTTATTTCTAGTTTATTCTACTTACAGTATATATTTTTAGTCTATTTTTTCCATATAGTGCTCGGAGAGACCTATCTCCCGACACCTCATTTGTTAGAATCCGTCACGAAAAAATCTAAAAAATCAGTAATTCACTTCCATAATTTTTGTACTTAAATTCATCTACAACTTTGTTATTTTTCACTAGTTTTCATAGTATTTGGTATTGAAACATCGGCTGCTGTGCCGCCTACACGATCACATCACTTTATTGAGATTTGGTCGAGTAGTTTTTTAGTACTTTTCAAAAAAGTCGTAATTTCTGTATAATTTGCTATACTATAGCCAACGAAACAAGATAAATTTATGTTATTACAAATCACACGAATATAAATTCTATTGCTTTGTTATTAAGGTTGGTTTTCGTATAATAAAAACTGTTAAAAATGTCCTAAACAATCTCAATTGCAATAGAAATTAAACTTTATGGCCTGTGAATTAGGTTTATAATTGTAAATCATGAAAATTATCTCGTTTCGTTGTCTGAGGTATAGAAGAACAGCCTTTCACAGGCATTTTATAAGTGTTCCAAGTAACGTTGTTTGTTGAATTGTATAACATCTTTGCGCCTACACGCCCCCGAGGTTCAGCTGAGTTTATAGCACCATCCGACGATCCGTTGGAGAGATAACACCTGCAAAAGAAAGAAATTTTAACCTTTTCATACAATAATATTACATTTTTATTCTACTTACAGTATATATTTTTAGTATATTTTTACCATATAGTGCTCGGAGAGACCTATCTCCCGACATCTCATTTGTTAGAATCCGTCACGAAAAAATCTAAAAAATCAGTGATTCACATCTATAATTTTTGTACTTAAATTCATCTTTTCTTGACTTAACATCTGCCTATGATAATGTAATAATAACAATTCTCATTAAAAAATTAACAAATTTAGGTTTACCACACATTTTAGTAAAATCGTACAGTATGCGTAGAAATAGAAAATACACGCCAATTGATTAGGTCCGATTTTAGAGGTCTTTCGCAAGCTGTATAATATTTACACTTACGATTTAGCTTCATCAATAAAATCAAATTGCCAAATTTCGGAATATGCTGATGACGTAGTCATCTACTCAATTGACCACTCTGTAGATATTGCAGCTTATCAGGTGTCTTCAGCTCTTTCAGAGTTGAAAGTAAGGTTAAAAAAAAATGGCCTAGAACTAGTTCCAAATAAAAGTTCTGCTGTATTATTCTCTAGAATGCGTACTTATCCTCCATTTCAAGTTTCATATGATGGCCAATCTTTACCCATTTCTAGCAGTGCTAAATTTCTCGGCGTCCACCTGGATAGCAAACTCTCCGGATGAATATATTGACTGTAAATGTGAAAAATTACTTAACATGATGAGATGTTTGTCAGGAGTTTGGTGGGGAGCTCACCCGTTTTCACAGAAATTATTATATAATGCAGTAATTAGGAGTGTGTTGGACTGCGGAACATATGTTTTAAATACTGGTAGCAAAGCCGGATTAAAAAAGCTGGATTCAATACAATCTAAGGCTTTAAGAATCATACTAGCGACCCGCCCCGCCTTCGCACGGGTACAATGCTGATACTAAATACACTACAGAAAAACTGTGAACGTTGTATATAAAAACACAGCGGCCCGCTCCGGATTCGCACGGGTATATAATATATAGCCTATGTCACTCACTGAAAAAATGATTAAAATCGATCCAGTAGTTTGATTTATTCATTACTGCCCGTGGCCCGCACGCGTTAAATTTGGAGTAAAACAATTCCCCTTTTCTCTATACCATGAAGATTTCCTGCTATCTTTGGAATATACACAACATTTTGACTTATTTACTTTTTACATTTCTCAGCTCTATTATCTATCCCGAAGCTGACTGAGTCAAGCCTCACGCACTACTGACGATTCTCTGTCCCTCTGAACAGGCTCGCTCCCGCCGCCCCTTTTTTTTTCCCCGCCGCCCCGACCGGCCGATACCGCCGCAAACGCTACGTCCCGCATTTTTTAAATCTGTAATATCTTCGAAAATATTCATTTATATCACATGCTGTAAAGGGCAATTCTGATCTACATGAAAATGCACAACGTATCTAATGTATTTAATTAAAAAATAATAAAAAAATAAAATAATAAAATTCATTTATTAAAATACATTGGTCAAATACATCAGCGATAACAGCATTTAATATTATTGTATATACATAAGTGAATATATAAACAATTCGGTGCCTGAACTAGGTAATCCTGTGTTTCAGGCTAATAGACTAGTATTACAAAAATGGTCTTAAAATTAAATAATCTTATAAAAAGAAAACAAAAGGAAAAGGAAATATATTTTTAGGAGGTAGTCTGGATTAGGAATGATACTGTATCGTTTAAAATAACTTGGTAAATAACCCATATTTTTTTTGTAATATGTAAAAGATAAAAATGGTTACTGTGGGTTATCCTTAGGAGATAAACATATGCTGTCGCGGACTTTTTTATTTATCTTTTTAAGATATACAATTCCGTAGTACATAAATTTGATCTATCTCGTAAGGTTAAGCCAGCGTTTGCAATGTATGCGCAGAAAAATATGATTGTTACGACATCACATTGCAAATCTTTAAATTTCTCGGCTTTTCTCTACTAAAATATGCATGTATTATACATAAAAACCTTCCTCTTGAATCACTCTAATTCATTAAAAACCGCATCAAAATCCGTTGCGTAGTTTTAAAGATCTAAGCGTACATAGGGACATAGGGACAGAGAAAGCGACTTTGTTTTATACTATGTAGTGATGATACCAACTTATCACTATAATCAGTCTAAGTCGCTTCCGTACAAATTTAACTTAACGCCTTTGTCCTAAAAAGCGATTGTCTTTCATGTTTCTAACCTTTTTTTTTTTTTTTTTTACGCGAGAGTAGGTTAGAAACAAACCAATTACAAATATTTAATTAAATACATCATAAAAATTAGTACACTACAAAAAACTTAAAATAAACTATTTAGAATAGAATATATAAATAATATCTGTTCCAGCTCCAGATTTTGTACTCTGTTTAATTTTCTTAGACTCTTGCGCATATATAGACTTCAAGTTTCTTATTTTAGAATAAACTTCTTTACTGCCAAACCCTGGTATGTTCATGGCTTCACTTATATTTACAAGGGCCGCATCTCGGACAATTTTATACTTAGGGGCTTAACAGTTGTAAAGGACGACCGGATGGCGGAGTGGGTCGTGGGTTCGATTCCCACTTAAGACAAATCTTTGTGTACATAAACATGGGGGTTTGTCTAAGTCTGGGTGTATCTTTGTATAATATGTATGTATTTACAAAAGATTACATTTTTTTTCTTTTTTTTTTATTTACATTTTTTTTATTTGTATTCTATATGTCTTAGTATCAGTTATTCTAGTACCCATAGTACAAGCTCTGCTTAGTTTGGGACTAGATGGCGTTGTGTGTGAGTTGTAAAATATTTATTTTATTTATTTATGTTTCAAATACTCCTGCACAAATTTATAAGTTACGTCTTCGGTCCACTTTGACATTTTGTACAACAAGCGCCCGATGCTACGCACTAAACGCTAAACACCAAAGAGAATATAATCACTACGTTTAGCTAAACACTAAACACTCCTGTCCAAACGTGCTTAGTGCAGGCACGCTGCGAGTGAGGGGGAAGGGAGGGCGCGCGGGACGTGGCTACTACGCAGTCCACTCGCAAAAAAATAGAACACGCTTATATTCACTTTACTACACAGCCAACTAAGCACTCGCACTAATCAGTCGCTGTCCACACCTTGTCACTAAACACCTGCACTAATCACTCGCACTCGCACTAAACAAAGTGTATACCGGGCTTAATGTGAAGTGATTACGTTCAAGGGTAATTTCTGTGAATTAAAAGTATTGTCTGAACTGTTATGGAGTTTTCTTTACACAATATATTAAGCGCTATGGGTGTTGTGTGGATTTTTCTCCAACGCGAGAAATGTTCAATAACATGAACAGCAAAACCCTTTACGGGGATAAATAAAAATCTTAAAAGTGTGTGTTAAATTGATTATTTGCTTTAATTACTATTTTTATTTGTAGCCGTACGACAAAACCGTACGATCGCTCATTCAAAACGACTGGCAACACTGTGTGACATTGACATTAGCATTGCATCTCTATTCACTGTTGCCAACTCTACGTCTTTTTACGTAGATCTACGTACTTTGAGCCTTTCTTGCAAACCTACGAACTTTAGTCCCAGAATCTACGTATTTTCTATCAAAATTGTTCAAATTTGCAAAATAGACTGAATGGGCATAATTACCTTTACTTTCGCGAAAAAAAATTAATAAACGTTCCGTTTCATACTAACGCACACCCCTCGCCTCGCCACTCAACACGTCGCGCCATTCATTTGAAACGGAGGAGCCATAAATTAAAAAAAAAATTAAATGTGACGTGACCGACCGCGACCGCGTGTGGCGTGTGTATGTGTACGTGTGTAGTGTAGTAAACCGTCAATTGCCGTCAAAGTGAATCTTCATAACCTAAAAAAATATTTCGAACTAAGATTTCGAAGGTGTTTTATTTCGATATTTTTCAACTTCCTGCTCAATTTAATTGGATTCAATTATGGAAATAAGCAGTGACAGTGAGGAAGAGCAGAATGTTACTCCTACTAAAAAAAGAAAGCTGCATTATGAACAAAAATACTTACAATTGTGGGAAAAAGACAAAAATTATTCCAGTTGGATTAAAAAAAGCAACAAAGGAGATTACTATTGTTATTGTAATGTCTGTAAGTGTGACTTGAAATGTGGTGGAGGTAAAAGAGTTTTGACAAAGCATGCGGAATCTATTAAACATAAGAATAATATTAAAGGTTGGTGTGGTCTAAGTCTACTTACTTTACTGGTGTGGTATTTTTTTTTTGTTTTAAATTATTTACTTGCTTTTCTAATAAAGTGTAAGAAAGAATTAGGTAATGTAAATATTCTGAATGTAAGTTTATTTAATCATCAGATGTGAAGGGTTATGGTTTCAGTTTCAGATTATTATTTTACAGCCAGCAATTTACACATGATAAATGTGAAGTCCTGTTGATGCTTTTGTTTTTACTTTCATTCAGGTGCAGTACTTCAACCTACTATTACTTCAATGGTGCCTGGGTCTGCATCAAAGTCATTCACAGATAAAATTAAGTCTGGAGAAATAAAGATGGCATGTTTCCTAGCAGAGCACAATCTACCATTTAGCTTAGCAGATGATCTAAAGGATATTATACAATCAGTTGCCCAAGATTCAAAGCTTGCATCAGAATTAACTTTTGGAAGAACAAAGGCACATGCTATTGTTACAAATGTTACTGGTAAAGTAGCAGAAAACCAATTAATTGAAATATTACAAAAAAATAAGTTTTCACTAATAGTTGATGAGAGCACAGACAGATCATCAATTAAACATTTGGCACTTATTGTAAGAACTGCAGTTGATTTTCATGTTGAAGATAGTTTTCTATGTCTAATACCAGTTGTTGATGGTACGGCTACAGCTTTACATAATGCTTGTACAAAACATTTTGAAGAGAAGAATATTCCATACAAGGAAAATATGGTTGGATTTGCAGCTGACGGAACCAATTCCATGTTTGGACAGCATCATTCCTTGTCAAAATTGTTTGCAAAAGATATTCCGAATCTGTTTCTAATAAAATGTATATGTCACTCTTTTCATCTTTGTGCCTCATATGCTTGCAAAAAATTACCACGAGGTGTAGAGGACTTTGCTCGTGATGTATACAACTATATACAGAATAGTCCAAAACGTATTGGAGACTACAAAGAGTTTCAATGTTTTGTAAATATTAAACCACATAAACTATTACACCCTGCCCAAACAAGGTGGCTGTCTTTGTTACAAGTTGTGAAAAGGCTTCTTGAACAACTACCAGCATTGAAACTATATTTTCAAAGTGCTGTGTTAACTGACAGATTACTTGCAGCTCAATCAATCCTCGATAAATGTCTGGAACCAACCACAGAATTATATTTAGAGTTTTTAAGTTTTGTGTTGCCATACTTCAATGATTTGAACAAAGAAATGCAATCTGAAAGTCCAAAACTCTACTTGCTATATGAAAAAAATTTTATAACCTACAAGACTATATTAGAATGTTTTTTAAAGCCAGAAAATTTGGAATTAACTGAACAGGAAAAAACAAGCATGCAAGTCCATGACAAAGTTGCAGCATTGGAATTATTGGAATTAAAAATATTGAAAATTGATTTTGAAAAAATTGAAAACCATTTACCCCTGGAAGACATTTACTTAGGAGGCAATGTTGCTGCTTTAATTATAATGAACAGAAACAGTATTCATCCAGATCAAATAAGACTGTTAAGAAAAAAATGTCTTGAATTTTACATTGAAAGTCTTAATCAAATAAAAAATCGCTTTCCCTTTGAAGATGAGCACCGACAAAGATTGAAAAATTTAAGGTTTTTAAACCCCGACACATTGCTGGACTCAAATTTAAAACGTTCTGTACCGTCTATAGCTCATTTAGGGCAAATGTTTCCAGGTAATATGTTTATCATTAACTTCAAATATTATATTTATGAATTGAGTCTGCATCTTAGTTAAAATAGATTAATTAATTATTTAAAATACCTACCTTATTTCAATTAATTTATTCGTTTATAAATTAATTAATTAATATATTTATTTTCAGGATTATGTCCAACAAATTTAACAGAATTAGACCGGGAATGGAGAGCTCTAAGAAACACTAATCTTCCATTTCAAGAGGATCAGCTAATCAAAGCAGATGAGTTTTGGCGTCACATTTCAAAAATAAGAAAAGGCGATTTCTCTCAAATGTTTCCTTTATTGGCTCAATTTGCACAAAATTTATTAACATTGCCACATAGTAGTGCGAATGTCGAGCGACTGTTTTCTGCGATAAATTTGATGAAAACTAAGATAAGAAACAGGCTTCACACTGACACGCTCACAGGATTACTTTATACGAAAAGTGGCTTGAAAAAAAACCGCGAGCCTTCGCAGGAACACTTAAAGCATTTTAATAAAAATATGTATAAATTTAATTTGCCTGAAAATGATATTATATAATAAAAAAATAATAATTTAAATAAAGTGATGATACTGAAAGTAAACTTGTTTAAATTAACTACAGGTGGTATAGGTTTACCAGAATCTCATGACAAATAAGCCAAACTTTATACACAAATATATTAAAATCCATTCATTATTTAACCTTATTTATTTCATACTCTATGTGCAAATATATAAATATCTGATCATTTACTGGTAATGAATAAATAGATGATTTTATATTTGCATGTAAAGTTTGGCTTATTTGCCATGAGATTCTGGTAGACCTATAATTCATAGATTTTTTGTTTGCTCACAGTAATTTATCTGCTATCTACTACTTTTAGGGTAATATAAATTGTCGTTTTATTTACTTTTACCTACCCTACTCTCTTAATTTCACTCAGAAAAAAAGTGCGTAGATCTACGTATTTTCTATATGGCAATTTCACATTTCTACATAATTTTCTTTATCTGACCTACGCCTTTTTTAAAATCCGAGTTGGCAACACTGTCTCTATTAAATTTATTTTCTCGAGTTTTAAATGGTTTTTATTTAATTATTTTTTTGTCTCCTTGTGTTGTTGCGTGCTATCACAAACTGGACTATCTAATGCAATCATTAACGATTACTTATACTAGATTTATAATGTGCATTGTTTACTGCAGCTAAATGTCCAACTGATAGCTAATACGTTTGAAATCTGTTTGTGTTTTTGATCATAGCAAAGCATTAAAAAATTAATAGCCTAGCAGTGTGTAAAATATGTAAGACGGAAGGTGTCCGACTTCATTATATTACTAATACCTTCAAGAAATATAAACATGACACTGGTTCTTCGGTAAGTTGTAATTCCCATGATATATCATGACTTTGCATCTGGAAGTTCGTTGAAGCATTTACTCTTATAGACTTTGCGTAGACCATTCTTTGTCATTGTAACACCTATTTTACTCAAAAGTGTGCCAGAAGTGTTGGACATCCACAATTCACCTGTGATGTGAAAAGGTAGAGCCTCTGGTCATCAATCAGGCACAATCCAACCCTGTGCTGCTATCCAGAATTTCCTGACAGAAATATCACTAATAACTCCTGCCTGACTCTGGAATATAACCCGAGACCTTGCGGTTAGAAGCTGCACACACTAACTGCCAGCTCAAAGAGGCAGTTACCAATGTAAAACAGTTAATGTATTTATATTAATTGAGCTGAACATGTGCTTAATAAGTGCTTGAGGGAGTGTGAAGTCTACCGATCCATACTTGGCCAGCGTGGTGGACTATGGCCTAAACCTTTTCATCATGAGAAGAGGCCTGATCCTAGCAGTGGGACATATATTAGATACAGCGCTGCTATTAAGTGACTATTAAGTTTAACAACATGACAATTTGTGACAGTAAAATGTATTGTGTTTAATAGTTCCCAACTGTGGACTGCAAGGCAATGCTAGCTTGAATCAGATGCTGTGACAGACTTCAGCACTGCTATCAAGTAAGCAATAGCTGTGATCAGAAAGAGAATACACTCAATGATGGCTAGCGATGAAGAGGTGGGTAACATGATATTCATTGCTACTTATTTAAAGATAAAGATACAAGATAAAAGATATTTATTTTATCAAAAACATGTGTGTACATACAAGATATATTGCATGCAGGATAGTTAAATATGGATTATAGTTGTATGTACATGTTTTGTCATGTTAGGCATACAAAATGTAATAAGGTGAAGTGAGTGTGCATTCTATTTTAACTTCATATCATCATCACAGTAACAATTTGATTTTTTTCTAATTAATTAATTATAATAGATATTTGAGAATTGATTGACAAATTCATAAAAGTAAGTTAATGAAAAAAAATATATAATAGTATTTTTTGATAATTGAAATCAGTCCATAAAATTAATTGAAGGGTGCATGAAAGGAGCCTCCCCGAGTGACGTACACAACGATTTCCTACCTCCAGCGCACCCTGGGCAATTCGCGAGTTCTTCAAAGCAAATTGGCTAATCCTTTCACCACGGTGGCTAGTCAAAATAAAATTTGACTCAGCCATCGTCACGACGAAGAAGATGAAGATTGAAAGATTAAATAATTGATTAATAGAATAGCTTAAAAGTTGAAGCTCATAATGTTATTATGTAATTGTAAAAGGACAAACAATTAAGAATCAGAAAAATGTATCAGTTATAAAATAATAATCATGTAACAAACTGTTGATATAATATTATGTAGATTAAAAAACAAGGTCTTCAAATCTATTTAATCATGTAACAAACTGTTGATATAATATTATGTAGATTAAAAAACAAGGTCTTCAAATCTATTTACATGTTATTGGCAGCACTCTTACACAAATCTGGCTACAATACCTCCAGAAGAACATAGCAACAACACAATATGTGTAGTACAGAGCGATGGGCACAAATCTGTAAAAATGGAATTTGAACATTTTATTGAAATTGAAGTGAAACAAGAATGTACTACAAATGGTATGTATTCAATATATTTTTTTGTTACCAATAATTTTTGATAAAAAGTTATATAATTTGTCATCAATATACAATTACTAAACATTAGATATCACAGGATATTTAACATATATATTTGTTGTAGCAAGTTATTTCTAACTAACTACAACAAATATATATAAAAGCAGCCCTGCTGCCCATTGCTGTGCGGATCGGTAGACTTCGCTCTTCCTCAAGCACTTTTGAGGCATGCAGGTTTCCTCACGACGTCATAGATTTGGAGTGTGGCTTGGATAGCTCAGATGGGAGGACGGAATCCTAAGGATGCCGGTTCAAACCTTGAAGTCCAAACAAATTATAGAATGTTTCTTAGTATAACATTAGTAGAGTTTATGTGTTCGTATTTAAAACACTACGGTATATCTGTAATCCAAAACAACTAAAATCGATTTACATTGCGCTCTGCAAGTCTATCCTTTCTTACTGCATTACTTGTTGGGGTGGCTGTTGTATGGCCACTATATTAGTACTGGAGAGAGCTCAACGCGCCGTATTAAAAGTTATGCATTTTAAGCCTTTTCAATTCCCTACATCACAACTATATGATCTATCAGTGGTTCTAACAACAAGGCAATTGTTAATTCTACAAACAGCATTAGCCCAACACAAAAATGCCTTCTCTATTGCATCCCTAAGTAGTAAACGGCGAAAAGACAAAATATTTATAGCTCCATTATGTAGAACTACTTTTGCACGTTTTTCGCTTTTTCTCGGACCTTTTCTATATAATAGACTTGCTAAAATTATACCTAACCTGCCTAACTTATCTAAAATAAATTGCAAACAAGCTATATTTAAATATTTAAAAACTTTAAAGTATGATGCTACTGAGTCCTTTCTTGATACCTCAAAAATCATTTGTGTTTAGTTCTAATTTTATTTTTAACCGACTTCTAAAAAAGGAGGAGGTTCTCAATTCGATTCGTATATATGTTGCTTTTTTTTTATGTTTATTCACGGATATCTCCGTCGTTTATGAACTGATTTTGATGATTCTTTTTTTGTTGGACAGGAGATGATTCCAAAGGGGTACCATTGTCAGCATGTCGTGATCTGATGATGGAATCTCAGAGAAATCGAGGGCAACCCTCGAATTTTATAGGCACATGTAATGTTTTTAGTGTGTTTTTCAAGGCTACACCAGTATTTACGTATTTTTATGTGGATGAGCTGATGATGGAAGGTCAACTCCTCAATGGTTAGGAGTTAAAGGATAATTCTTTCACTACTGTACACATATTCAGACTGCTAGTTATGATTTCAAGTGAGCTGTTGGAACGGAGATATTTCAAAGGTGGTCCCATTGTCAGCATGTCATGATCTGATGATGGGACCCCAGAGAAATCGGGGGCAACCCTCATATTTTATTAATCGAGGCCAGGATTTACGCTTGGTCGCAATAATTTTATGTGGTTGAGCTGATGGTGGAAGGTCAACTCCTCAATAGTTAGGAGTTAAAGGATAATTCTTTCACTACTGTACGCATATTCCTACTGCTAGTTATTGTGTAAAATGAGCTGATGATGGAAGGTCGTGACCCTCAATAGTCAGGAGAAAGGATTTAATTCTTGTTTATTATAAATAAGTTTTCCGTCTCAAGTAACCATCGTCTCCTCATTCGAGAAACATTCTTGCTCGGTCTACCCATCACTTAAAATCGTAAAATAAAATAATTTTTAACAAAAAAAAAACCGACTTCAAAAAGTAGATAAACTAAAAAGCAAAAAATAAATTTACTTCGCACAAAATAATACGTTTTTTTCATATAATAAAAAAAAACCGACTTCAAAAAGTAGGTAAACTAAAAAGCAAAAAATAAATTTACTTCGCAAAAATAATACGTTTTTTCATTTAGTAAAATAGAAATTATTAAATAATTATTTTATAATTCTGAAGTCGGTGCCAAGTAAATCGGATAATTAAGAACTAATATTCAGTCAGAAAATAGTTGTTAGAAAGATTAGTCGATACAGAGTTATTGTTTACTTGGCACCGACTTCAGAATTATAAAATAATTATTTAATAATTTCTATTTTACTAAATGAAAAAACGTATTATTTTGTGCGAAGTAAATTTATTTTTTGCTTTTTAGTTTATCTACTTTTTGAAGTCGGTTTTTTTTTTTGTTAAAAATTATTATACAACATGTTAGAAATTATTCTAAAATATTCAAATAAGTTTGCTAGGTAGCTTAAACAGTCTGATAATAAAATAAAAGCTACTTGGACTGTACTAAATACTGAAACAGGACGGTCCAAACCGCGAGATGATAGTTTTGAATTAGTGGTTAATAACAATATTATTAAAGATAATCTGGGTTTGGCTGAAACATTTAATAATTACTTTGCAAAAATACCAGTTGAGACTACCAGTTTCTTGGATTCATGCTCAGTCACAGCTGAATCCTTGGCTAGGGGCAGCGTGAAAGAGTGTGATGTCATTTTCAAATTCCAATTTATAAGCCCAAGTGAGGTGGTGAAAACCTTCAAGTCGCTCAATTCATAGAAAACAACCGACTTGTGGGGCATTTCTGTCAAGATATTGCAAAATATAATTATTGAAATAGCACCACAATTATCTGTAATATTTAATCAATGTGTAGATAAAGGTATATTTCCTAACATAGTAAGTTAATACCATTATTCAATAGTGGGTCTAAGAGTGACCCTAGCAATTTTAGACCCATCTCAATCTTGCCAGCAGTTAGTAAAGTCTTTGAAAAGCTTATTTTGCAGCAGTTAGAAAGCTATTTTAATATTAATAATTTATTTCACAAAGAGCAGTATGGTTTCACAAAGGGTCGCTCAACCGTAGAGTGATGTTAAGAACTCGAGTCTTTGAGTCCTAATTCAATAGACTCGACTCAATTTTACAAGACTCAGTGAACTAACTGAACTCGGAGTCTTGAGTCGAGCCGAGCTTTAGTCTTTTCATAAAGACTCGAGCGCTAAAATAGAACTCGAGCTTTAAAAAGAGCTCGAGTCTTAAATAGAGCTCGAGTCTTAAATAGAGCTGGAGTCTTAAAAAAGCTTGAGTCTTAAAAGAGCTCGAGTCTTATGTCTACAACGTATTAAGGTTTAATAATGTTAACAGTTGCAGGGTAATCCAAAGGTTTAATAAATAGATTTACGAGTACGTCAGATTTTTTCAAGATAACCAGAATATTCTGGCCTTTATACATACTTATAATATGTGCGACATCGGGTCAATTTTTATTTCTTGTGATTTTATTTAACTTATGTATCTTCTTTTGCCGCTTGCCTGTTATTAAAATGATAATAATAGAAACAATACTTCACTTAGGCCCGTATATTAATAAATAATATTGAAATTATCTCTTAGTGTGTAATACTTTATTTTATTATTTCCTTACAATGAAGTTTTACATATCAAGTAAAATATAATAATTAAAATATATAGGTATAGTTTCATAACTTTCGAAGACTTATTGTGGTTCATATCTATTCAGAATCGGAAAAACTAGGTAAACTAGTATCTCTTAAACTATCTTCCTCTCGTACTTTCCGTATAAATGTTAATATCCTGGAGTAAGTCATAGTGCGTTTTATTTCGGGTACTCGATCCATCTCAAATGCTACCAGTTTAGCAAATTCTTGATTCCTTGGATCACTCGGTCGTTCTGAACTAAAATCAATACCTTTTAGTAAATTTGTACGAGCTCGTACCTCACATGAGTCCCAGCGATTTCTTTGATACACATTGGAATCTATGATATCTTCATGTTTAACCTGCGTTTGTTTATCGACTTTTACTGAAGTTGTTGATCCTGATAATTTTCTCGTTTTTTCCTGATACAATCCTGTCAAAATACTAGGAGAAGTAGATCGTTCACTATCAGCACTGGACATTTTGGTAAAAATATTAACGCACCACGTTTGAAAGTAGTCACTTGTAATAAAAGAACTATTTTTTTTTAATATTATGGTTAATGTGGGTCTCAGTAAGTACGAGTACATAATCGATTTTTATGTTAGGAAACTTCATAATATATTCATATCAGCTGTGTAGTAGATCATTTATACCCTGTTGTTTAAGATTGTAGTTTTCCTGTGTAGTGTGTGTGTTTATTGTATCAAGTAATTATGGAGTCAGTGGAAGAACAAGCCAGTATTTCATTTTGCTCGATTTCCAGTACTGATTCGCCGACTGCAATGATTGTAGATTCGGATTCGGTGCGTAAACGTGCAAAAGCTATTAAGATTACACATTATAATAAAACGTCATTGTATTATGAATGCAAACAATGTAAGAAACATTTTTCACTTAAAACATCGCATACGATTTTAAAAAGACATGTTCCTAATCACGATACATCACTCAATGAAGAAACAAATAAAGGAAACAGAACGAATAAGTACTCTGTATATGATAAGTGGATCGTAAATTTTGTAGTACGCGGTGCTCACCCTCATAGTATTGTGGAAGAAGAACGCTTTATTAAAATGATAAAAGGATTACAGTCTAATTACCCAGGTATAACTCGCCAGCATTTAAATCAGAATATACAAACACTTTAACGAACACAAAAAATCAATTACATTTGATTTTTGGACATCAGTGACGAACAAACCGTATATGGTTATTACAGCCCATTTTGTTCATGAATCAAAAATGCAGTCTATTATATTAGACTTTGATCTTATTCCTTTTCCACATACTAGTAGTGAAATATTAATAAAAATTACGGAAATTTTTGACTGTTATGGATTGCAAAATAAAGTTATGTCTATAACAACAGATAACGAGGCCACCAATATAAAGACTATGCAGTTGTTACAACTATTTCACAGCGATTATGAAAACGTTTTCCACACCAGATGCTTAGCGCACATTTTGAATCTTAGCGTCAAAAAAGGACTAGAGAAATTAAATAATCTTGTGTCAGATATATCAAAACTAGTAAACTTTATAAATTTTTCACCTAAGAAAAAACAATTGTTTTTTGATATTTGTGATTTATTGACAATATCACGATTAACACTACTTAAAGAAATGCACATACGATGGAATTCCACATTTTTAATGTTGGAACGCGTATATAGTATGCGGCTTGTATTAGATCATATGTGCAAACATTTTGAGGAATTCAAGAAGTATCTAATTGAGGATTGGGGCAAAGTAAAAAACTTGATTGATTTTTTAAAACCTTATTACGATGCAACTATTTTACTTTCAAAATCAAAATACCCTAGCTTGGTATACGTTATACCTGTAGTTGATGTGCTGTTGCACCAAATTTCACAGAATTACGACGATGACAATTTTTTGCTGTGCTTGTGCACATGCTATGGCTGACAAATTAAATCAATACATACCAGTCTTACGCTCACAATATGCAAAATTTGCAGTTATTTTGGACCCCCGTTTAAAAAACCATTATTTTTACGAAAAAGAGGAACATGGGCCGCTTGAGTTGTTGACAACATTTTATCAAACAAAATACTGTCAACGTTGTGACAGAAATGAACAGTCACAAACAGAAGACAATTCTAGGAAAAATATTTTTTCGACAATTTATAAAAACAAAAAAAATATAACGGATGAACTCCAAGAATATTTATGTATGCAAGTAGAATCAGAAGATACTGATATTATATTTTGGTGGTCAAAGCAAACTAATACATTACCACAGCTTCAGAAATTAGCGTTTCATATACTAAGTATTCCAGCAACAAGTGTGCCGAACTGCCGAGCGAACAAGCATTTTCACGATCCGGTAATTTAATAACAAAAAGAAGAAACAGACTTGGTAATTTCATTCAAACCATTCGAGCTTCGATGTGCCTTGCATCGTGGCTAGACTTTTTTAATAAAACAATTTAATAATATAAATATTAGTAAGCATAAGTATAAATTAATGAGAATGTGTCTTATTATTTTTTGATGATTACAATTATTTTTCATGATTAAAATTATTTTTCCTATTAATTAACGCTTTTATTTTTCAAAAATACGCTTTACGAATATATCCCACAAAAGTATTTTTAAAAATATTTTATTGCCTGATTTCAAAAGGAACTCCAAACGGAATAGAACTCAAACGCGACTCGCCCGTAAAAAGGACTCGAGCACTAAAGGAGACTCGAGTCTCAATTTGCGCTCAAGAGCTCATATGGGCTCGAGTTCTCTAGTCTTGGGAGTTTTATTGTAATGAGTCAGTCCTGTAATTTGTCAGTCGAGCTCAAAATTTAGGACTCAAAGACTCGAGTTCTTAACATCACTACTAGATGCAGGTTCTACACTTATAAAACATATATTTAATGCCTGGGAAAACGCGCAAGATGCAATTGGCGTTTTCTGTGACTTATCCAAAGCATTCGACTGCGTTGAACATCAAACGCTTTTGCAAAAACTCAGGCACTATGGAGTCAGGGATATTGCACTTGATCTGGTTGCCTCTTACCTTGGTGACAGAGTTCAACGAGTTGATATAAATGGAATTAGGTCCTCTGGATTACCTGTCTCAATGGGCGTGCCACAGGGCTCAATTCTCGGTCCGTTTCTCTTTTTAGTGTACATTAACGATTTACCATTCTATGTGCAAAATTTTTGTGATATAGTACTTTTTGCAGATGATACTTCGCTTATTTTTAAAGTTAATCGTAATCAGGATAGTATTGATGATATTAACAGGTCACTTGCACTAGTCCAAGACTGGTTTACTAGCAACAATTTATTATTGAACTCGAATAAAACTAAATGTATAAAGTTCACTTTGCCTAATGTCAAGAAACAGAACATGAGTATAATACTAAATAACGAAATTATTAGTCTTGTAGAATCAACTATGTTTTTAGGAATAACCTTGGATCATAAGCTTCAGTGGGGCGCCCATATATCGTGTCTAGCAGGGAAACTCAGCTCCGCGGCATTCGCTGTTTGGAAAGTTCGTCAGTTAACTGATATTGAAACTGCGCGACTAGTTTATTTTAGTTATTTTCACAGTGTCATGTCCTACGGTATTCTGCTATGGGGCAAGGCAGCTGATATTCAAAACATTTTTGTAATTCAAAAACGGGCAATTCGTGCGATTTACAAACTCAAAGTTCGAGATTCTCTGAAAGAACGATTTAAGGAAATAGGTATTTTAACAGTAGCATCGCAATATATATTTACTAATATTATGTTTATACGAAAAAACATAGGAACATATACCAAGAAAAGCGATGTTCATTCATTAAACACGAGAAATAAGCATAAATTGGTAGGCCAATATTATCGCTTAAACAAAGTCCACAACTCATTTGAGGGACTTGGAGTGCGTTTTTATAACAAAATTCTTGTCGAAATCTTGAACTTGCCCCTACTAAAGTTTAAGAGTATCGTTAAGAATCGTCTCATGGAAAGGGGCTATTATAAAATAAACGATTTCTTAACCGACACTACGCCTTGGAAATAATATTAATTTATCTAATGTATTTATTACAGTAATGTATTTATGATTTACAATTATTATGGTTATTATATTTCAAATGAATTGCCAAGTTAGACATTGTTTTATCCTATTTATAATTATGATTATTTTGACATATTATATTCTATATTGAGATTGACATAATTTATTTTTGACATCATATTATCATATTATTGACTTAAGTTTCAACTTTTGACATTTTAATGAATATCAATTGATACATTATTTTTATTATTTAATATGATGATTAATGAAAATTCACACTCACTAAATTTGATTTGTATAACCTCATTTCATGTTATTTCAAATATTGTTAAGTAAAGGCAATCTGTGTGTACATTTTTTAATTTTATATTTTTGTAGTATAAATAGTTTTTGTTATTAGTATATAAATATTTTTTTGTTTGTTCTGAAACCCTTATACAGTAGTATACACACATTGTTTTTACTCCTTTATTTTCTGCTTGAAGTGTAAGATATTGCAACTAGGGCATGCAATATCGGAAGGATCTCAATTCCGGAACTGAGATCCGATATTACCGACTAATTCCGGAATTCCGGAACTGGTTCCGGAATTGTCATTTTTTTTTTTATTATTTCTCACTCTCTTTTGGTTTATATTTGTTTAGGGTCCTTTCTCTATCTAGGAAAATAAAAAAACAATGTTTCAAATCAAATAAAATGTAATAAATCAGCCTTATAATAATCATTTGCGCTACAAATTATTTGGGCAATTATTTTCTCTTATAATTAAACTTTCTCACAGTAGTAAAATCAACAAGGTTTATATAAAACAAAATGTAACTCAACAATAACAAAACATATAAAAAATATACTCTGAATAGTCCTTCCTTTCTACAATTATTGTTAATCAGTCTTAATCATTTTACAAGTTACAAATAAAACGTATTTGGCCTTCATTTTCCCTTATTACTCTAATTAAACATTTTCACAATTGAAAAATCAACACAAGATAAAATATAATTATAAATTTTAAAAAATTAGAGTATAATAATATCCTTCCTGTATAAAATTATAATTATGAAAGGACATCACAATGGAAGGCCATGGAAGGAGTTATGAGACTTTTTAATTGAGATCATTGGACTTCAGTTAAATTCCTTAAAGATTATAATAGTTAATCATTTTTTGATAACAATCATTGTTCTTGGTAGTGTGTCCTCAAGAATAATAAAGCGTCTAATATTTTATCTGATAGAGAACTTCTAATTCGGTTATTCGTTTACGTTTATTATTATTATACTTATTATTATTATATAACTATTCGGTTTCGTTCGCGAACGAACTAGTTCGAAAGAGCGCTCCTACGGATAAACGACGTGAACTACCTCCTATATTTTGTTTTATCTACTGCCACTCACTCATTATTATACTGTACATGCATCCAATGAGCGTCTCATCGGTCTCATGCGGTTGCCGTATGTTTAAGCTATTTTTAATTATTTTCTATTATTTTTATATTAAGAACCAGTTTTTTTTACATCAAACACAAAATGTTTTAATTACACCAGTAAACATACATAGGTATTATTTACAATAATCTATTTGCGTTAAAGTAGTAAGAAACCAAAAACTGTGGATAAAAGTAAACCATCTCATAATTTTGTAACAAGCAACAGGAGCAATATCAGAACGACCAAACGATCAGTCTGCCTTTCTTTGGTCAAGGTGAGTGTGGGATGACACTGGATAGTGGGGATGGACAAACAAAGAGCGGAAAAACTAAAGGAATAACCTAGTTCGTTGGGGATGGAAGACCGAGACTGAGCGATATCAGTTGCGAACGACTTTGCGCGGCTCGGTGTGACGCGCGCGTGTTGCCCATTCGACTTGCAGTTTGTGGAATAATCTACAGACGTTAGATTGCGTGCGTTTAGAAGAAAATAATCATCAAAATACAAAAGACAAAAATATCGGAATTCCGGAATTTTTCCTCTCAATTCCGAAACTGGAAAAATCAGTAAAATGGTCCAGAATTCCGGAATTACGGAATTCCGGAATTGCATGCCCTAATTGCAACCTTATATACTATGGATTTATTTATAATAATTTAATTGCATTTTCTCTTTATAACCATATTTAGCTATAATGTTGTTTTGGTTGCTATAACTTACACATAGAATTATTGTCAAAAAACAAACAAATATTGTATGAATTATTTGAAAAGATGGTGCACATGAGTTTCTCACCAGCTCTTCTCATGATGCAATACCCATCGGAGCTGGTACTTGGATTGATTTTAATTCAATTCTCTAAGTTGAATTAAAGTCAATCTAAGCTCCGGTGTCAAATCATTTTATTACAATAAGTATTATAATTTAGTTAGCTAAGTTTTATTTTAATTTTATATTTTTTGTATTTTGATGTTTGTTTTGACGTGTTCAAGCGCCCCTTGGGGCCCATGGAAATAAATGATTTGATTTGATTTGATTTGATTTGATTTCTTCTCATGATAAGAAGGGTTAGGGTCGACACACACCAAAAGCGCATCGAAGCGCAGAAACTCTACGCTACTACTACTATGGATTTCGCCGGATATCCCGCGGCGCCGCGGGCATCCGCGCGGCTCGTTTGAGTTTCTCATGCGATAATAAGTATTATAGTTATGAAAATAAAGTTAAAATTCATATGACACTGAAACTGCGCTTCGCTTCGACACGCTTTTGGTGTGTGTCGACCCTTAGGCCATAGACCACCACGCTGGCCAAGTGCGGATACGTACACTTCACACACCCTTGAGTACTTTTTAAGCTTATTTTTTATAAGTTAATTTGTATAAAGTCTTATATTGTAGTAAAATAATAAAGGCTATGTTTATTTTATTTTATTAAGCATTTTTTAACTTGATTTGTGTTTGAGATTTTAAGCTTACTATTGAATTGAATATTGTGAAAGAGGCCCCAATGGATGTTTATTCATCGTAGTTAGTAAGTTTGTTCCAAGGGTAATAGAGCACTCCCACAGTCATCACACAACAATATTGAATTTCAGATGAAACATTGGCAGAGGACAATGAGTATGCAGTCATTGGACCAACGCCAACAATAGTGAATGTAAAGTCTGAAACAATTGAGATTGAAATAGAACCTTATGAATCAACAAGTAAGTTGCTAAATATTACGCCTTTTACAAAGAAACAGTTGAAAAAGTTTTGGGACCGGCAGGATTAGAACCTGCGATCTTGTGCACACCGTCATCTTTTTTCAACTGTTTCTTAGTTTAATTTGCTAAGCATATAAATAAATAAATATTTCACAACTTACACACAACGCCATCTAGTCCCAAACTAAGCTGAGATTGTACTATGGATACTAAATTAACTGATATTCATACATAATATATACTTTTGTTTTTGTAAATACTTACTTATTATACATATAAACACCCAGGCTAAGACTAATCTCCATGTTCATGCACACAAAGATTTGTCTTAAGCGGGAATCGAAGCCGCGACCTCGGCGGCGCAGGAAGGTACACTACCCACTCCGCCATCTGGTCGTCGTAGCTGAATGCTATAAAAATAATCATTAAATATCAGGCCTTTTGGTGCAAAAAACTTGGCAACACTAATACCGCAAGGGTCGATAGCATACAGAGACTCAGCTTAGCACAACTGCAGTGAAACTCTATGTAAACTCAGAAACTCATTTATTGGTAATAATAATTACATGTGAAATAAATAGCAATAAGATAAGATAATAATTCTTTATTTGCCATAACATGTGTATACATACTGACGCATGCAAGATATTATTATAAGGTAATGTCAAGACATGTTAGCCACATTTGGCGTACAAATTGTTTTCATAATAAGTACTTAAAATTAATATTTATAATTAATAGGTAGACGTAGTATAATAGCATTGAATTGAATAAAGTAATAGTTAAGTAGGTATGTCAGTAAGAAGCTGGGATTCAGAAATGTGAATCATATTTAATGTCAAAAAGTAATTGTAATATTTTAAAGCAAATTTTAGCTTTGCTATGCCTTTTTGTATTTTATGTAATATTAAAGTTGAAAAAATTAAGAATCCAGCAGGACTCGAACCTGCACCCCCTGGGTATACGCCCCAAGTGCTTTGCCAATTCAACTATGGATTCGTATGCTGCCGGACTCAAAATTTCTCAACTCTTTTGTGCCAGCCATAGCTAGACGAAACTCTACTTGGTTTTAGCGCCATCTATGCGAAGTGATAAGTCACTTATTCACATATTCTCATACAGTAAGTTTGAATTAAGATCAACACTATTACTGTCGAGAGATGACGCTGTGATTCCCCACACTGGTGGTGGCTGGCGTGAAGTAAAATTGGAGGTGCACAACACTTGTGAGTGGTGAGCCACGATTTTTCTGGTTGCGATAGTAAGGGACAATAATGTTGGCTTGCTTTTACCTATCAACATAGAAAAATAATACAAATAAATAATGTTAAAGTGCAATAAGTAGTCTAGCATGGGGCATTGACGTCTGTTTCTCTCGCGACCAGGGACCGTATGTAATATGCACAAAAATCTGTATTATTTTGTAAGTAACTAGCAACGTTTCGAATTCTTTTTAGGGTTCCGTAGTACCTACAAGGAACCCTTATAGTTTCGCCATGTCCGTCTGTCTGTCCAAGGCATAGCGACGAAACCGTTGGTGCTAGAAAACTGAAATTTTGCATCAACATGTATGTTGACTATACAAAGAAAGTCGTAGAATAAAATTTGGAAAAATATTTTTTTTTCGGGTTGCTCCCCTACATGTAAAGTAGGGATGTTTTTTTTTTTGTCGCCTGCCCCATAGTGTGGGGTATTGTTTGATTGGACTTTTAAAAACGTTTAGGGGTTGCTAAGACAGTTTTTTGATTTAGAGATCCGTTTGCGAGATAATTAACTTTAAAGAGCAAATTTTTGTTCGAGTAGAGCGTCCCCCCCCCTCTAAAAGCTAAACTACTGGATCCCAAAATCTGAAAAAAATTGTGTCGGTAGTACATGTAATGAACTTTAAAGGAAAACTATAGCGGATAAGTTCACTTCATTAGTTCAAGAGGAATAGGGTTCCGAAATGTCAGATGCAGTTACTCAGAATATTTCGTTCAAAATTCTTGAAACATAAATAAACATACATAATACATATATAAAATCACGCCTTTATCCCACGGGGGTAGGCTGAGACGATGGAACGCCAAGCGGTTACTTTAACTTAATTAGTTCTAGAGTAATTGGGGTCCAAAGTGTAAAATGCAGTTACTTAGAATAATTTGTGCAAATTACAAAAACCATTGAAAGTAATGACTTGTATGAAGATGTTACTTGTTTAATACAGACAGTAAATCCCTTTTAAGTCGAAATATGTTGTTACGACTAGCTACGGAACCCTACTGCGCGTGGCCCGACACGCACTTGGCCGGTTTTTTTTCTATCACAAAAATCGTTTTGTTTTCAATTTTATTGACATCGTCGGGATTCTACCGTTTGACTAAAAGGATTTTGCCAAAATTTAATCCGACGCGACGTTTCGAACAATGTTAGTACCCAAATTTCACTCTGCAAAATATCACTTGGGCAAATTACTTTACGAAAAGAGACAGTTCATTTTGTTTGGAGAATAGGCGCACCATCATTCGTAACGTTTACTAATTATTATTGAGAATACGAGTTACTCACGTTATTTCCGGAGATATGCCGACTAGTTTCGAATCTATTCGTAGATTCATCAACTGGGCGAATAAGAATCGAAACTTGTCGGCATATCTTCGACAGTATTCTCAATAATAAAGTCGTCGGTTTTAATGAAATATGTAGATATTTTTTTAATATTATGGTACCTAATGTTTGCTTTTTGATGTCTAACCGGAACGTTGAGAAATTAGTTAAAACCTAAAATAAAACATGAGCGTTTAGGTTTCTTAAAGAAGAGAGATTTAAATAGCGAGATTTTGTTTAGCATTGGACAATTTAGATATAAATGTTAATTTCAAGCTATAAAACTTCACACACAGACAAGTTAGCGTACATCTTCTGTTATTTGGGCAATCAATTGTTTTTAAATATTGTGTTTTAACCTTACTGCACATTTAACAAGATATAAGATGATAAAATATTGACACAGTTTGAATCGGCAGGACCAGATCGTTTTTTCAGATCTTAAGTGACAGTAAAAACCTAAATATTTATAAACACGGTCTTTTGTAAAACGGCCGAGTCGGTGGCTGTCTCTGTACCACACTGGGTGGCTGCCGCGTAGCGACATTTATAGAAACCATATCTTTCGTACATGATCAGTATCCATATAATAGATTATAATAGCAGCCCTGTATCTAATACATGTCCCACTGCTGGGCTCGGGCCTTTTCTCACGATGAGAAGGGTTAGACCATAGTCCACCACGCTGGCCAAGTGCGGATTGTTACCTAGACTTCACACGACCTCGAGAACTTTTTAGGCACTCTCAGGCATGCAGGTTTCCTCACGATGTTTTCCTTCACCGTTAGCGAGCGATAATTTATATGACAAATACACACATATCTTCTAAAAGACGAATCTTAACGATTAATTGACAGAGGTGTGTGCCGTGGGTTCGAACCCGAGATCTTTGACTTCGCAGTCTTACGGTCTCCGGAACTCGGCCATCGCTGCTCCAGTCTGAGCACTCGCTGATCCGTATCCATTGCCACCGGTTATTTATTCTACAAAAAAAAAAAACGATTTCTACATCAATTGAACATTACGAATATTGCGATCATCCTTTTTGATCGGCGAAGAAGAAAAAACCGTAACATATAAATCAACTGATAGAAATGACGCTAGAATTATTAAGGTCGCTATGTCGCATCCACCGCATAGTTTCTTGTACCACAATAAATAAATAAATAAATAATAACGTATTTTCTTTCATCTTTTAATTTTATTTGCCGATCGTCATTCAGGCATGGGCAGTTCTGTGCTTCATAACATACATTTCTGATTGTTCTGACATAAAAAAAACTACTAAAGTTAGCATTTGCGAGATACACAGTACGGCGCAGTGAGATAATCGCCGTACCACTGCTGAACTGTCATAACAAAATAATTAATAGGTTTTTATTTGTTTTAGATGAGAGACAAGCACCAAAACGAGTGACTCAAAGCCCAATATCCGAAGATACATCCTTGTTCAAGAAAAATGAATTAACGGAAGAAAGAGCCGAAAGAAGATCGTGTGACAAAGGAACCTTTTATAATTACATCAACGATTTTTGTGAATTAAAACATAATGTAAAGCCTGACAACGAGTCTTGTAGTAACATATTATCCGACGAAAATCAAAAACAGAACGAAAAACCTTATACATGTAATATTTGCAGTAAGAGCTTTAAACTGAAGAGATATCTCATCAAACACAATCGCATACACACAGGCGAGAAACCTAACATATGCAATGTTTGCAGCATGCGCTTCACTGAAAAGTGGCAACTCGTTAAACATAATCGCACCCACACAGGCGAAAAACCTTTTCAATGTAATGTTTGCAGCAAGGGCTATACTAGCAAGAGTGCTCTAGATATACACACAAGGATACACACCGGTGATAAAGCCTATGTATGTAGTATATGCAGCAAAAGTTTTTATCAAAAGAGCCATTTAGAAATACATAATCGCGTGCACACTGGTGAAAGACCTTATAAATGCAATGTTTGCAGCAAAAGCTTTACTATACAGAACCTGCTAGTCAGACATATTCGCATACACACTGGTGAGAGGCCTTTTGTATGTAGTATTTGCAGCAAAGGTTTTGCCAAAAAGAGTGATTTAGTCAATCATATTCGTGTACATACTGGTGATAAACCTTATAAATGTAATATTTGCCCAAAGTCCTTCAGCCGCAAGGACAATCTTTTGTCACATATTCGCGTGCACACTGGCGATAAACCTTATAAGTGTAATATTTGCAGCAAAAGCTTTAATCAAAAGAATGAATTAGCCATACATAATCGCGTACACACTGGTGAGAAACCCTACAAATGTAAGACTTGCAGCAAATGCTTTTCTATAAAGAGCGGCCTAGTCTCACATTGTCGTATACACACAGGCGATAAACCTTATCAATGTACTAATTGTGGCAAGTGCTTTTCTCAAAAGGGTAATTTAGCCGTTCATCTTAGAACAAAATGTAATTACAATGAATAATTTTATTCGAGTTAATTCTTTAAGCAACAAGTCTGGCTAAAATGAACAATGTTTCACCTTATATTATGTGGGCAGGGATATAGCTAGTGACGCAGTCAAATGATAGTGCCTAGGGCAATCAATATCTATACGCTCTCAATATTAATGTGCAATTTCACCAGTTCCTCAAGTGCATGGTAATTATATTTTCATTAACAAAAAAACAAAATATTTTCTATACAAATGTGATATTTCATCTGTCAAAAAAGTTTGGAATAGGCTATCAGGGTTTTATCCAGACCTGGTAATATCGGTGTGTTTGAAGAAACTGTTCTTTTTAAAGAAAACTACTTAAATACAGCCAACTTGGATAACTTTGAACATTTTGTACAGTATTTGTTATTACATTATTATGTATAAATGTACGACAAAGCGTCATTGATTGAAATCGCATTTTTTTTGACATGGTCTGTATTCATTTGCTACGGTAAATTTATTAATATATATTTATATAAAAATAATCACGTTTTCCGAACTAATTGAGCATTTAGATCATGCAATTTGTCCAACATGTCTAGAATCTGTTGTTTCAACAAATGCCACTTTGTCGCATCCACCCTTAGTTTTATTAAACTATGCACTTTTTACATTTTAATCTTGAGCTAGTTTAAATTGAAAGATTTATGTTCAATATTTAAATACAAAAAAGTTAACGTATTATCTGTTGAGTTTTTTTTTAATAAGCTGTTTCCCATGGTTATACACTCGTTGAATATCACTACCCCGCTCTCGTGTTTTAGTTACTGTACAGCGTGTATGTAACACGCTGTACAGTAACTAAAACAGTTTTACTTGCTCCTCCCTACTAACGCCATCTATTGAACTACATAACAAAACCTCACGCCTATTCTAGCGTGTGTGAGATATACCTTGAGTTCATTGACACGTTACACAAGGTTAGGCACACAGAAGAAACACTTAGAAAACCGAAGTACAATAGTCAAGCCCACAAACAGACAGAGAACATAAAACACATGAATTGTTACACGGGACATTCACTACTACGATCAGAGCGCGAAATGACCGTATGCAATTGTCGAAATGGTTCGGATCGACTCATTGAAGACTCAACGGAATTCAGTTCCAACTCACTGCAAGCCCTTCCACTAGAAGCAGAAAATACTGGCAACTGGCGATGTAGACAACTGGATCACAGCAAACTATCGGCCTCCGGTCTCGGAGTAGTGATGTGGCTGTGGCGGTGTCCGCACATACAAGTGACGGACGACATTGACAACGTCAAGAAGTGACGCTTGATAAAAACAAAACAGACACACGCTTGCTTGCCGGCATACGCTAACCATCTACTTCATTAATATCTATGATTAGAATATAATTATTAGTGGGCCAGTTTCCCTGATATGCTGGATAATTTAGATCGTAAGAACTTACACGCCATCCTGGTTTCAGAATCATGTTTGAAACCATTCCTGCCATTAATTACTTACTTGTGCTTGGATTCCACCTATTTATAAATGGTCCAGCAGTTCAGTCATATTCCTTTTTAGGGTTCCGTAGTACCTACAAGGAACCCTTATAGTTTCGCCATGTCCGTCTGTCCGTCTGTCCACGGCATAGCGACGAAACCGTTGGTGCTAGAAAACTGAAATTTTGCATGAACATGTATGTTAACTAAACAAAGAAAGTCGTAGAATAAAATTTGGAAAAATATTTTTTTTTCAGGTAGCTCCCCTACATGTAAAGTAGGGATGTTTTTTTTTTTTTTGTCGCCTACCCCATAGTGTGGGGTATTGTTAGATAGGCCTTTTAAAAACGTTTAGGGGTTGCTAAGACAGTTTTTTGATTTAGAGATTTGTTTGCGAGATAATTAACTTTAAAGAGCAAATTTTTGTTCGAGTAGGGCGTCGCCCCCCCCTCTAAAAGCTAAACTACTGGATCCCAAAATCTGAAAAAAATTGTGTCGGTAGTACATGTAATGAACTTTAAAGGAAAACTATAGCGGATAAGTTCGCTTCATTAGTTCAAGAGGAATAGGGGTCCGAAATGTTAGATGCAGTTACTCAGAATATTTCGTTCAAAATTCTTGAAACATACATTATACATATAAAATCACGTCTTTATCCCACGGGGGTAGGCAGAGACGATGGAACGCCATGTGCTTCGCTCCTTACATACTTCTTTCGCTTCCTCAACATTCATACATCTCGTCATACGTGCTAGCTGGTTTCGTGTACTACAAACATTTCCTTTCTGAAGGACGCCATTTAGTTAAAAAGTAAAATTAAAAATATTTTTCTACGGACCCTACTGCGCGTGGCCCGACACGCACTTGACCGGTTTTTTCTATCGTTGATGTGTCAACACAGCCAATCTTTTGAAAGCCTCTTAGAATGTTCTCCCATCTTACTCTCACTTAGGCATTCCCTACCAGTGACACCTTAGGGTAATGCTGGGAGTAGGGTAGTAGGTGCAAAAGTAGGTAGTTTTAATTAAGAGAAGAGCACAATAAGATAATAGTTTTAAATAAATAAATAACTCACAACTTACACACAACGCCATCTAGTCCCAAACTAAGCAGAGATGTAGGTAATATGGATACTAGAATAACTGATACTAATACATATATATACTTTTTCTTTTCTAAATACATAATTATTATACATAGAACACTCAGACTAAGACAAACCCCCATGTTCATGCACACAAAGGCGGGAATCGAACCCACGACCTCGGCGTCACAGGCAGGTACACAGGGTACACTACCCACTCCGCCATCCGGTCGTGACACATCGGTACACAAAACATACATAATAGATATAATAATAAATATATATATATATATATTTATTATAATTGAGGAAGTAGTATCTTGATGAAAATTGGTATGGAGATAGTTGGTGGTATTGGTAAGTAACTTACCCACTTATGCCAACATACCAGCGGGCAGAGCCGCGCGTGGCAGCTAGTAACCAATATAACAAAATCGGTCATCCCCTTAAACTTTAAGTCACTGTTTCATGTTGTCCGCGGACCGAAGGAGAATCTTAAAACAATAATTACTGTTCAAAAAAGTTTTATTTGCGATGTTTACAACGCGTATTAAAAGTTAGTGTATCAATAATTCTTACAGTTAAATTCTTATACATTGTTACGTACGGCTAGCGCATACTTACAACTTTTGCATCGACAATGTTTTTCTATTATTAACTATTTACTTGATGGATTCAGTCGATCGTCGATTTTTGAATCTCGTTATGAAATCGATCAGTCTGCCTTCAGCAACGCCATGAAGGTGCTACAAACAATGTCCAACAACAATACAGTTTTAGTTGGTGCTTTGTTTTATACTCAGTAGATAGATAGATAGATAGATAGAAAATACTTTATCTGTACATAATTTCACATGAAAAACTTAAGAGATAACAAAAAGAAATATAACAGAAAAAATGTACAAAGGGCGGCCTGATCGGTTAAAGCAATTTCTTCCAGGCAACCTTAGCGGTGGTTTTTGCTTAGATTATTAGAAATTATTTGCATTTTATAGTTAACAAGAATGATTAAATAATATATCATATCAATAAATTACATACCTACTTAAAAATATACAATACATAATACTGTAAGGAAAGATAATGCTGATTTGGCTTATCAATAGCCAAAGGCAACGCATTCCATAGGCGCACGGCTTCGACAGTAAAAGATTTAATGAGAAGGGTAAGTCCGTAGTCCCCCACGCTGGCCAGGTGCGTATTGGTAGACTTCCCACACCCTTGAGCACTTTTTAGGCACTCTCAAACATGCAGGTTTCCTCACGATGTTTTCCTTCACCGTTAGCGAGCGATCATTTATTATGACAAATACACACATACATATTTTCGAAAAGATGAATCTTTACTTTTTTTATCTTAATATTTTAGGAAAACTTACAGCTAGTACAAGATATTGTGATAATACATAATAAAACATGACCAATTACAAGTTCCTACTGTTAGTAAATGAATAACATTTAGCTCACACACACGCAACTGGATATAAATTATTCTAAACTTAAATAAAGATAAATAGATAGATAAAAGATAATACATTACATACACAATTAATTTACAATTTAGTTATGAATAGAAAAATATGAAAATATGTTACTAATAGCTTTTTTTAACTTAGCGATATTAGTTAAACAAGTCATTTTAAAGGGGTGTGCGCCATTTAAATATATTATGCTGTCAACACATCGAACGTCATCTGTGCGATCTCGCAGGGAATAAAATAAATAATGAAGACACACTCACACTGTAGCTATTTGCCTTTATTATTTTATCAGGCACTTTTCATTGGGATAATTTAAATAATTCAGATTCAGATTCATTTATTCACAAGAATGTAGTAGTACAATAGGTGTTACATTACATATTAAGACACTGTGACATTCTACCATAACATGGTGTGCAAATTTTAATTAGTAATTAATTTTAAGTAGTAGCATATTAAAATTAGTAATTAAATGTCAAAATTAAATTCTAGTTAAATATTAATTCATTATATAATGTCAAGATAAATACGTAATTATAATGTCAATGAATTTATGAAATGTCCAGTTAATGTCAGCTAAAATAATGTTGTTAAAAAATAAAATATTATAAATAATATTAATTGATATATTATTATCCTTGATTTAACATATGTGTGAAGTTACAACTAAATTAGATAAATGAAGTAAATATGTAGCAATTATTGACGCAATACATTTCGGGAAACTGCACGCTTGAATTTAAACTAAGAGGTGACCAGCGCCAGCACACCAAACGTCAGGATTGCTGGTCAAAAATATTTTTTTCTAAATATATGTCCTATACTGAAGAGAAAAAAGAAGAGAGAAAATGTTTGCATAAAATTATATTTATTCATCATGATTTTCTATCTGTCACTTTCACCATTATGTTAACAATCAAATCAAAAATATACACTCTCTTTGCAAACGCATGTATATCCACCATAGAAAAAAAAACAAATGTCCTAACTTTCAGATACTAACCGAACTACCCTTTGGGCCAATAGCAACGCACTAACAGTATTAACTACGCAGTGTAGTGCCCGTCCTTGGCTATAAATATGAGTCGATTGCGATAAAAGGTCTTATCGGTGTTGTGTACGAGTATGCAGAGCTAATGTACTCTTGCGACTAAAATATTTCTTACAGACATCGCACTCAAAAGGTTTCTCACCAGTGTGTGTACGAGCATGTCTCAAAAGAGCATAATTACCAGAAAAACTTTTCTTACATACATCACACTGAAAATATTTCTCACCAGTATGTCTATAACTGTGGAGAATTAAAGATTTTTTCTCAGAGAAACGTTTTTCACACACATCGCATTTAAAAGGTTTCTCGCCAGTGTGTGTACGAGTGTGTTTAATCAAATAAGATCTCTGTGTAAAACGTTTCTTACACAAATCGCATACAAAAGGTTTCTCGTCAGTGTGTGTAAGAGTGTGTTGAATCAAATTAGATCTCTGTCTAAAACGTTTCTTACACAAATCGCATACAAAAGGTTTCTCACCAGTATGTGTACGAAGATGACCATTTAGACATTCCCTTCGACTAAAACTTTTCTTACACACATTACATTCATAAGGATTCTCACCAGTGTGTATACGCATGTGTCTAATGAGACCAGCCTTCCGACTGAAATATTGCCTACATGTATTGCATTCAAAATGTTTTTTAGTAGTAGAAAATAATTTGGTAGCATTACTACTTGAAATTGCATTAGGTATTCTTCTAAATTTTAATTCTGGAACATCGTTACGTAGTGTTAATTGATTTTGTACTTTATCACATGAAATTTTTCTTGCATTCTTGCTAGTTTCATTATTTTTCTTCTGTTTTCTTAATTTTCTTTTAAGATTCTCTGTCTTGGTTGCTAGACTTACTTTCATTTTTCTTTCTTCTTTCTTCTCATTCTCATCTGAATAATAAAATAGTAAAACATACAAATAAACATAATAAAAATAAACAACATTATAAACAGGGTAGCCCCTTTATAAAACAGCCGTTGAAGGGACGGTACTCTCTGCTATCACCGAGGTGAAGTCGCAGGGGGAGTGATAGGGACATAGATCGCAACCCTCATCATCAACACCAGGAATTGAACCCAAAACATCACAGTGTACAAAAAAAAATGATTCTGCTTGACCATGAGGTAATTTATGAAATGTTTTGACAAAAGAATTGGTTTGGAACTTACTTCTTATTGTAATTACATTTGTTTGATTTTGATTTTGATTCACATTCAAGGACTCAACTTTAATGATTCTGGGTGTTAAGCCATAATCTGTGTCAGAGATTTGGTTGTTTTCTTCCAATTTTATATCATTATCTTGTAAGGTTCCATTTTCAATAACTGTAAATTAAAATTTATTTACTTGAGAGTTTACATTTGTGCAAGTGAAATATCATAAACATGTAATAACATAATATATAAACATAACACAAAAAATAATTATTTGTATAACTGGAGCTTGGTTTAATTTTTACTCAACTTTAAAATCAGATTAAAATCTATATAATTACTAGCTCTGATGAGTATGGCATCACAAGAAGAGCTACTGAGAAATTCATGTGCACCATCTTTTCAAATGAAAAATATAACAATATTGACAGTTCTGACAATATTTTGATTATGTGTAAATGACTGCAGCTAGAATACAGCAACCAAATATATAGAAAATTGGAACAAATAGAATAAAGTTCTTTGTCAAATAGAAAAATATATAAAATAAAAAAACCAATAATTACAAGTTAGTCTGCAGTATTCAGGACCTTACACTTCAAGCAGAAAATAAAAATGGAGTTAACTTATGTGCATACTTTTTGGTACAAGAAAGAAGATATCATATTAAGAGCCCTATTACAAAAAAATGCGTATGTGCAAGGTTTTCGCCGTCGTAATTGTATACTTTTTGCTGTTTATTACTTAAGCAAATTACATTATAAAGATAGCCCATTTCTTCGTCTTAAACATTAATACAACAGATATTATTTTTTTAATTTAATTATGCAGTAATCATCATTCTGCTGATGTATGATTCAGTAAAAGAGGGGAACAGACCTTGTTTGAGAGCTCTAATTTGTAAAAACTGGCTAACACTGCCCATCAAAATATTATTTTTTGTATTGAATGTATCCTCTACTAACATCATTATAAAATATATTTTTAATATTGACCTTTTATGAGTATAAAAAAAGGTCTGGAATTGATACAAGTTTTAATCAAAATTACCTCAAAACAAGTCAGAATATCTCTGGTATTTCGTATTATTTCAATATAAAGTTTTTACTAAAATAATATTTCACTTTTGCTTTATCCTATAAATTTTTTGTTTTATTTAAAATTGCTATAGTTATTTTGTAATAAATCAAATAAAAGTAGTACTTATTTGACTGCGCCGGGGCGATGCAATCAGATGCGCACGAGCGCTTGTCGAGGTCGGACCTATGTCAGTTTATTTCGTGCGCTAGTGTGCGTAACTAGGCAAGTAAACGCTACGTCAGTGTGTGTGCGTGTGAGCATCTCATAGTAGGATCGCGATTTCTTGATCATTGTGAGTATAATATTATTTTGGTATTGTGTGTTGTAGTAGCACAATTATTTTACTTCTTTTGTATTATACAGATAATTGCGTTTTATTGTAGTTGTGCTACAGTCAATATGGGTAAATGTAAATACCAATGCTTAAGGAAACGTAAAAGGCATAACATCGAAAACCTGAGCAAAGCTAGAGAAGCAAGGTATGTATTTAATTTCTTTTTCGTCGTTATTTAATTGGTCGTGTTTGTTATGAATTGTTAGAAGGTTCTAATGAAAAAAAAAATAGAAAGGACATCCGCTCCCCTCAATACCTACTTTTTCGGCGTGTTCGAGAAAGTTCTTATGAAAGAAAAATAAGAAATTTGCTCATATTTCCCATTTCTATTAAAACATACTTATACGTATATTCATAATTTATATTTTTTTATAGAAATAATAAAAAACAGAATCTGGAAAACTTTGAAGCTTCAACATCTAGCAACATCAATGAAACTAAGGACATGGTAAAATAATGAACTTTTCTTAATATGAAATACTTCGTATTGAAAATTTAATTTATTTCATGCTTTTTTTAATTTTTTAGACTTTTGACAGTGAATACACAGACTTCGACACTAATGATAATTCAATAATTGAAGAAACAGATATAGAAGAAATATCTGTTAACTGTAACGCTGACAAGGTATATATATTATACATTGTATACCAAATAGTTTGTTAAAACTTAGGCAATCCCCATAAGTGATCTTTGTTTTACGCTACACAATGTTCTTATATCTTTTTTCTAGGTAATGCTTCGTTTGGGAAAATTATTTAATATTATGTTTTTTTTTTTTAATTTTTTAGAGTGTTGACAATGAAAATCCAGGCTTCGAGACTAATGACAGTTTAATCATTGAAGAAATAGATAAAGAAGAAATATCTGTTAACCGTAATGATGAAAAGGTATGTACGCTAACTAGTTGCTAGGAAATCCCTATTATAACTAATCTTTGTCTTACGCTACACAATTTACTTATATCTCTTTGATGGGTAATGCTAATAATAATAATAATAATAATAATAAAAATCTTTTTATTTCTCTCTTACACAGAATGGTTACAAAATCATATCTTAAAACTAGATGTTACATTAATTAGTGGGTGAATCTGTGTAAGAGACTGGTATCTATACTAGGAGAACCTGTATGACAGA
Organism: Hypena proboscidalis; assembly: GCA_905147285.1. Lineage (NCBI taxonomy): Eukaryota > Metazoa > Arthropoda > Insecta > Lepidoptera > Erebidae > Hypena > Hypena proboscidalis. Next base: position 11,653,229 of record LR990153.1, on the reverse strand, counting down.
TTACCAGCCTCTTCCGTCTCGAGGTATGTCGGATGTTTAGAAAGGTGTTACCATATAGATTGATTTTGAGTAGTGAGAAAGAGACTTATCAAATATAAACAGAGTAATGTATGTGGGTGTGTGTGTTCTGTGTTGTGTGTGTGCGTGTGTGTGTGTGTGTGTGTGTGTGTGTGTGTGTGTGTGTGTGTGTGAGTGCTTTGGCTTATCCTATAAGCAAGCTTTAGGTAGAAACTACTATTAATTTTTCTGTATCCTGATAATCAAGGGATTGCAACCAAGAAGATATGTTCTTTTTGCAATGGTGCCTGGGTAGTGAATGAATGTTTAATCTTTCATTCACTTTATTATACAAAAATCTACCCAAGAACCCAAAAAATTTGCCAGAGAAATGCTTTATTTTGCCTTGTTCACAGGATAATATAGATATTCAAGGAAGACGCTTAATTGATTTTCGTTTCTTCATGAATCAGTTGGTTGCAATTGATGCGCATAGCGAAAAATTGTCATCAAGTCACTATAGTAAACGACACTTATCGACATATTATAATGTATGTATTTATTTTTGTGGATCACACCTACTTTAGCATAATGTTCACGTACTGTAATATTTACTTTATATTAAGTTTCATAATGTTATCAAAAATATACGAAATAAAATAATTTTAATGTGTTTCAATTGACTAAATGTTGTAAAACTGATATACCTGTTATTGATAAGGAGCCAATTCTGCAAACTACTAAACTGGTAAACTGAAAAAATACTTTTTATTCTAACAACAAAGCATACTTTACGATTCGTTTACCGTGGAAGTGCCATAGGAAATCATACTACAGCGGATCAAGATTATTTAGTCACTGTTCACGCAACATGTGCATCGAGTGTCGTAACTTGCCGCGCGGTCGCAGAAACACCTAATTTGGCGCAAAGTAAAAATGTAATAGGGCTCTTAAGACTTTGAAATGTTGTCAATGAACAAATCTCAACAAGTGAATCAGCCATCACCACGGGCAGCACACATTCATGAGTTGACGCACCAACCTGCCTCTAGGGCCTATGAATATAAATGTTTTAATCTTGAATCTTGAATCTCATATAAATACAGTGGATCACAACAACCAGACTAACCTTTTACAAGTTTCACAGTGTACAGATGAGTAAGTGGGTGCTTAATCATTTATCCCAATTGTTATGTCCATCAAAACACCATAATTTAGTAATTACTTTAATTGTGCTACGTAGCATGTACAGTACAAAAGCCACCCGAAAGAAAACATACTTACCTACTACTTAGTCAATCTTATTGTGTCCAGAAGATTTGACAAGTACCCACCTAATACATAACGCCAATCTTACTGTTTTACTCACCCCCTATATCATGGGACCTAAACATATCAGGTGAAGTGTGGACCACTTTTCATCCTGCCACTACAAATACTAGTAACTCATTGCACGAACATTAACAACATAATGCTTTCTTTACTTGCTGCTTGCTGCCCGACCTAAGATAACCAACAAGAATGACCCACTTTCAAAACAACATTGACAAGTAGCCACTCGCATCTGCTGTTTAGATCCTTTTCTATTTTAAGCACACAATTAATGATGACCTTATCCTATTTTGTCAGTTATATTGTGAGGAGACTGGTGCCTAAGCTTGGGGTAAAACCTGCATCTCAGGTCACCAGGCCTCGGCCCTTACATATTACCATTAAATGTTTTGGTCTTGTGCCTATGTTTTTGGTTAATTAGAGTAATTAAGAGTTTGTATGTAAGGAAATAATGTAGTGCGCCAGAATTAAATAAATACATATATAGAGCAATTTAATTAAGACCTTCCTAGCCTTCACAGTCTAAAGACAACCCTTGCCATGCACACAATCATGTCCCAATACATACCTGTTGTACTTCCTTGTTCTATTTCAGCCTCACTCCACTGTTCAGGCTCCATCTTCACACATTTGTCTACATCACTTTGTACTTCACATGTAATGTCTTTTTGTACTTCAACTTTGATTCCAATCATATTGGTGTTGTGCTCATTATGGCCTATTTGGAGTTGTGGATTCATCATTGTGGGTGTATTCTCTCTCTGCTCTATGCCATTTCTCAACTGATAGCAGTGCTGAAGTCTGTCACAGCATTCAATACAAGCTAGCATTGGCTTTTCATCCTTTGTTGTAAACTGTAAAACACAATTTTAATGCCAATAGTATACATCAGTCAAAAATCTATTTAAAAACAATATCTTTCAATTTGTATGTCCACTGTTGTGTCGCTTCGCAAAGGAACAAATAACATAATATACGAAGAACAATCTTTTCACTGTGTAGCATAGATTTGTCTAACCTAACCTATAATAATATCTTACCAAAGTATGAGTCTCTCTCTCATACATTTCTTGAAGATGTGTATTAGTAATGCAATGCAACCGGACACCTTCCGTCTTGCATATTCTACATACAGTTCGGGCATTCATTGTATGAAACCTGCTCCAACTAAACTTTAAATCGAATTAATTAAATTAAACATGAACCTAATTTACATAAATCATAATAAAAAATTAATCAGATATAGTAACAAATGGACATTGTTATTTGTTTTGAACTTATTAAACTAATTAAAATATTAAATTAGATTAAACATCTGCAGAATTCAGATAATCATAATTATTATGATAGTTTTTACTTTTGTTATGAGTTTTTATGGCTTGGTTACAAGACTTTTAAGCCAATGTTATGACATGACACTCGTGGAGTGTAGCCATCTCTAATTTTTGAAAGTCGCTATTATATTGCCAAAAATAGCTAGATCCCACATCCCTGCGCCTGATAAGTTTTATCATAAGTCTTTCTCGTTTCAATCCAGAAATACAATTACAACAATACCAATAAAATGATGAAATTATATAAGAATAAGAATAAGAATACGTTTATTTGTCTTTAAAATACATAACGATTTTTAGTTGTACATAACGAACATAATACAGACCGTCTATAAAGTCGTGACATTAAATGATGGCGCTGCTGACTTGCATGTAGCAACCCTATATAGTGTGACTAAAATGATTTTGATACTAGCAGTTTGTTCAAGTAAAGAGTAAATAAATTAGACACATTAAACAGTAATATTTTGTTACTGTTTTTATTTACAGTAGGTTAAACTTTTCATAAGCAAAGGTAAATAAAGTAAGGGCTTCATAAAGTTTTAATATATAAGCATTTTTAATTAAACCAAAATAAAATTATTACACAAAGTTAAAAAAAAAAACACTGATTGATCACTCTCACTCATCATCGGATTCCAAATATTCAAAATTAAGAAACGTTACGTTGCCACTTTCATCAGCAGCGCTGTCATCACTATAGCTGCTGTCACAACTGCTGCTATCATCGCCTAAGCGAATAATCAACTCGTCTATGTCTCGATACAGATGACGTCCTCGCTCGTAGTACTCTTTTTCAGACGTCTCCACGTGATGGCAGCAGTTTTCCATGTTTCAAGTATAATGCTGTTGAAGGCGTCTTCAGCAAGTTGCTTCACATCGCGTGACCCAACATTTTGTGCTGCTACTTTTTGTTTTAGGTTAGCCCGGCGGAAGCCGTAACATTGTGTACCCGTATTCTCCTAAAAGTTCATCAATGGCATAGATGGGGCGAGGTTTGTTTATTTTCACCAAACGCAGTAAATTTCGCTTCCTGAGCGTAGACCTTTAACTTTCCATCATTTTTAAAACCTTCGTTGACTATCCGCCTAACTGTACTCACTGATTTTCCTGAAAAAAGTAAAAAAAATGTACTGGAATGATAACAATAACTTATTGACATGAAGCAATTAATTCAAATTCAAAACTGGTATAAAACCTGAATGGATTTTGTTGTACCATCATAATGTATCAAAAATTATGGTCATACTATAATATGACCTACTCACAATGTCAATCTAACCTAAAAATGTGCAATGTAAACAATGCCTTTTTTGGTCTCCAAATCGTAAATTCAGTAAATTTGTAACTTCGGGCAGATTAAAAACAAACAATAACACGATTACATACCCGTCATAGATGCTGTCCGCCCATAAATATCATCCAAATCGTACAAAATTCGTCCAGCTTGGTACTCCGCGAAACATCGCTGGAAAACTTTAAAAATCACTTCCCGCGTGCCACTCCGATTTACTTTATTCATTTTTATTCCTTTCTGCGTAGTTACTTGTTAATTAATTGCAGTTTAACCAAAGCAATAAAAATACAAAGGGAAAACTGTTCCACAACTCAAACTCGATGACAGCTGTCACAGCTGATTTACGATTTACATAAGTTTGGTGTTGCCAGACACATGATTAATGTTAGTTCCTCAAACATAAATGTCACGACTTTATAGACGGAGTATATATCGCAGCCATTTCAAAATGTTGTTTTTGTCGTTTCTCTGTATCGATTTTTAATCGGTTCGGGTCTAGAGACAGAAAAAAATAAAGTGATGAAGATGATAGACCTGATTATAATACAAAAATTAACTTGGTTGATGTTTTTTAGTTATATTGTATTATCAGTAAAGGATTACTACAACATAATATTATTATATTTGACGAGTTGTTATTTATTACAAATAGGTCGTCTGATATTTTTAAATGATTTTATGCAAATGAAATGATTTGAGACAGCAAGAAAAAATTTTTTTTTCTGTTAATCTTTTCTACAGTAAGAAATTATGATTTAAATAATTATCATAGATCATAGACACATCAATGTAAAAAATATCATATCACAAATGAATCAAGACAACAATAATTCAATTTATCTCTGTAATAATGAGAATTTATAACTAGCTGTTGGCGCGACTCTGTCCGCGTGGTAAGTTTATCGCTCTGGAGCGGGGCCTATCAGTTTCAATCAATGTTGGTAATTAATTCAGATTAAGGTAAAAGCTCCTATTACCGCGGTAGTCAAAATCGCGTCCTATTACCGTGGTATTTTTATTTTCGCGCTTTATTCCTGTTTTATTCAGTTTAAGTACACCAAAAAGGAAAAAAGTTATCCCAAATCTATCACTTTATGACATAACTGACGTTTGCAAGTATAGCACATAGATAACACTACAAAATCAATCGGTTTGTGTAACGTCGTTGACGTGAGAGGTGTTTCTATACAAACGCGGAACAACAAAAGTAAGTACACAAAAATTTTGAAATTACATTTTTAGTATTAATAAGTCGTTCAAGTATGTTTATTTGTTATTTATAGCATTTTCCTACTATTTTACTAACTATTTAAACAGCTTGTTTCATATTTAAAACTCGTTTTTTACCAAAAAATTAAGTAATAAGATACCGCGGTAATAGGATACAAATTTTATAGATTGATCCTAATACCGTGGTATACCTCGGAAATAGGAAAAACAATGGGTATGTTTAATTGTTAATAACTTTCAATGTATTAACTTATTGAATTAGATTCAAGTTTTGTTGAAATCATTAGTAATCCCATAATTTAGAAACTTTATTCCGCGGTGTGTTTTTTTAATTAGAAATCTAGTTAAATGTGAAAAATGTCGAGTACAAAATGTTGGTTTCTTAGAAGGGGTAAAAATAGGAAGGTGTATTTTAATTTATCACAGAACATTTATTTTGTATAAATTTCGACTTGAGTTATACACATCTGAACCAAAAAAACTGTTATTGTTTGATTAGGCATTTACACGCATAAAAATAACAAAATTTTCATGGGTCCGAATTAGGATTATTAAAACCCATGTAGTTTTCCTATTACCGTGGTAGTTATTTCCAGGTGACTCGGTATTAGGTTCTGTGATCTCCTATTACCGTCCTATTCCTAAAATATAAAATTAATAGTTTTTAGGGTTCCGTAAATAAATAAAAAGTTTTGTATCTGTTTTGGTGGATTCTTATTTTAATATTAATGTTTTTTGATAAACCTAAAAGAGGTTTATGTACTTAGGTATTTTTTATTTAAGTTTATGCGATCTACATAATTTTGTATTTTTTTACAGACATCATGGACCGAAAGAAACGCAAATGTTATACTGATACCCAAATGGCTGAAGCACTTTCAGCGATTCAACAAGGTATGAGTATTTACAAAGCCTCGAAACAGTATAATGTACCAGAGACTACGTTACGGAATAAACGTGATGAGATTATGTTATTTAGATCTCTTTTAAGTTAAGTACATCATGTGTAAACCTTCAGTAACCTTAAGTTAGTTCTTAACTATACTCTACGGATTGTTAATTTTTGAACTTTCAATACGTCTTTAATGTTATAACCTTTTGTTTATCTACGAACTGTTGATTTTTGATGATTATTTAAATGATTGTTATAACTCGTCATTATTTTTTCGATCATATATTATAACCAGTTGATTCCTACATAAACTTATATTTTTATTTCTATAAAACCAATGAACGCTATTCACGGACGTGTAAAAACACACTAAGTACCTATTACCTACTAATTTATTCTTAAATTCTTTCGGAATCCGTTGGAATTTCAGAATAAATGTACTTATTATAATTTTAACATGAGAGAATCCTTGGCGATTCTCATGTTAAAATACAATACAAAAAAAGAACAAAGATCTTTTCGTATAGACTGATCTGTACGAAAAGATCTTTCTATATAGACTGAATCGCGCGTTGTTTTAATTTTACTTAACGTAAAATGTACTAAGTTCCGTACAAATATTATTTATGAAATAATATAAATGTGTTAGTAATTCTGTAGTATTCATTCATTTCATTCATTCATTTTGTCAATGAATGGCATACTTACAAATTACTACACTAACACGATTATATTTTCTAATTAATATTATTTTTACGGAACTTTAATGAATACAATTGTCGACCCTCGGTAATAGGAGCCGACTACCGCGGTAATAGGATCTGACCATAATCATACCTCGGTATTAGGGGAAATCGACCCGACTATTTAAATATTTTTTCAAAATAAGTAATATCATGAAAAGAAGCATAGATTCAACAGCAATACAAAATATAAATTCCATTTTTGACGATAAAATATTTTTGCACCTTGAGAAATACTTACAAATGCTTATTTTGGTTTCTTACTTTCAAATGTTGCGAAATACCTCGGTAATAGGAGCTTTTACCTTATGTTGCAATAAATAGACACACCCCTAGCGCTTATATCCAGCGGGGAATAGCAGAACTTGTAAAATCTATTGTCTAAAGCTCCACCCACGGTACGCGCATTGTGAACCCATTCATAAATTAGAAGTTTCGAGAAAGGCAGTAATTTGTAACCGTCTTTACACTACTTCCTGTTTCGAGTAGCGTAATTATTATTATTATTTATTTCTTTATAAGCTAGTGTAAGAGCCCTTTTGAATACATTCAGATAGAAGAATAGATCTCTAAAACATCTCCCGAGTTTTATTACGAATATCTAGCTACGGTTCAAGGACGAAGGTCTGGCCGGCTAGATATCCTAGGTTCCCCATTGGCAACGGTACAAAGGTCTTATGACTGGGCCGGTCCATTCTCCATAGCGTTCCCCGTCAGCCAGATGGCATAGGTAGTTGTAGGAAGTAGTAGGCTGCAAACTATATTCCTCGGGTCAGTGGAAGCACACGCCACTGGTCCCGACAACATCTTGCCTTCCGCAATACCTTTATTGAGGAATCTCAACTATCTAATTTCAACAGACAACTATCGCCGCAATCGCAAGCATGTGTTTATTGCTGTGCCAGCGTGTCGCACCGTGGCACGGGCTCAGTCACCTACCACAGTCACCACGCATCCTCTCTGCATTCAACGCTCTCCTGGATTCCAACCCTGACTGTGATTGTTTGCGGATGGATGGCCAAATGTGTTAACAGTGTGTTTGAATTTTTGTATATATATATTTTTTTTGTAATATTGTTTTCAAATAAAACAACAAAATATCTCTTGTATTATCTGTATGGTTAATTTAACTGTGTTAATTAAGTAATAACCGCTATAATTTAAGTAAATAAATAAATTTTAAAAGAAACAATTTGGACCTATAGTTCCTGAGATTAGCGCGTTCAACCAAACAAACTCTAAACATATAGCACGTTAGCGGGTCGGTATTATTTGACATGTGTGAATCCGCGGGGATCTGCTAGTGTACAAAAAACTCCACAGGACAAAGTAACGCAGGTTTATTTCTAAACATAAACATAACATCACGACTATATTACCCCAAGGGGTATGGGAGAGGTGTACAACAACCACATTTCACCTGTTAAAGATAAAGATCATTTATTTACACAAAAGGTACAATATGGTCACAGCGTGCTCTGCCCAGAAGTCATGCAAGTATTCAATAACATACATTTGTCAGGTATTACTGTCACTGTATTATTATATTATCATGCAACAGTAGTACTGTATTTTTTAATTATAAAGATCAACAATATAAAAGTAAAATGTCAAAATAAAACTAATGTCAATCAGATAAAATTAATGTCACTAGTTTGGCATTTATACAGCGTGATTATTTGTAAAGAAAACGATATATTTTCTATAAAATTGAAATTACAGAAACAATAACGTGTGCCCACGCACAACGAGATAAAATTAAGTGTTGCCACCTCAAATAACCAAATAATATTATGAAAGTCACATCAGTAAATGAATTACACAAAAACTATACCTATGTTCTTGGCTTGAACATCAATGTTAATTCAAATTTAAATATGTTATCAATATTACAATAAAATTATGCAAGTTAGGTTATGTAATATGTCTTTCATTGAGAAAATCATTATTAGAGTAATAACATTTATGACATAACAGTTTTTTTACATAACGTTTAAATAGGGTAATATTAAGGTCCTGTACGTATTGTTGTTATGTTTAGGTCCCATGGGATAGGGTGTGTAATCATTTCACAGCAGTGAAATAAGTCAAAATATTCATATAAGGTCTCATGAGTGTTGTGGACGCGTGTGCACAGTTAGTGCAATCTTCTGGCTAAAACATTTCTTACACACATCGCACTCATAAGGTTTCTCACCAGTACATAATAAATAAACATTTTTTACAAAAATCACACTGAAAAAATATATCTCCAGTATGTTTATAAGTGTGGAGAGTTAAAGTTTTCTTCTCGGTGAACCGGGAAAGACCGTTTTTTTACAAACATCGCATTTAAAAGGTTTCTCACCAGTGTGTGTACGAGTGTGTTGAGTTAAACTACTTTTCTGATTGAAACGTTTTTTGCAGACATCGCATTCAAAAGGTTTCTCGCCAGTGTGTACAAGCGAATGTTTAGCCAAACCTGACTTGCCACTAAAACTTTTCATACACACATTACATACAAAAGGCTTCTCACCAGTGTGTGTACGAGCGCGTTTAGATAAATGAGGCCTCTGATTAAACCTTTTGTTACACACATCGCATTCGTAAGGTTTCTCACCAGTGTGTGTACGAATATGAGTTACTAAAGAAGACTTCTGCTTAAAACAATTCCTACATAATATATATCGCATTCAAAATGATTCTCAAGAGAGTTAAATAATTTGGTTGTATTACTACTACAATTAGCAATTGATTTTCTTGATTCACTTAAAGTAACTTTTACACATGAAGATTCTTCGGCGTTGTTGCGAGTTATATAATTGTTCGTTTGCTTTTTGGAAACATTAATTACATTTGCTTCATCTTGATTCACATTGAAAGGTTCAACCTTTATTGTTCTCGACGCTGAGCCATGATCTGTGTCAGAGTTTTGGTTTAAACTGACTAAAAAAACGTTTAAACTGAGCTAATGGAACGCACCCATTGATACTGGCTTTGACTTGTGATGTGACAGTTGTTTGACATTTATCGGTATTACCAGATGAATGTAATGCATTACCCAAAAGTTTCATCATATTTTCAGTTGGCAATAAAAGAACACCCTCTCAACGATTTTTTTTTGCTTCTTTATAAACACGATTTCAAATATGAACAAATAAATATCATTAGCATTTTTTTTTATTAATAACCGACCAATAATTTTTTTTTGTGTTCAGTGAGACACCCGTAGGCCAATAAAAAATATTTTTTTTAATTCGCTTTATGGTGGGTCCACACTGAGCCAACGAAGGCGAACGAATGGGTTCGTTGGCCATGTCTGGACGGATTGGCGATGGCCAACGAACGTTCGTTGACGTTGGCCGGCGATCCGTAGCGTGGCGGTAACATCAAAGGATTTGCGCCATTGGACCGAATTCAGTTTGGACGGTCGCCAAACACCAACATACGAACGTCAACAGAATGGTTGACATTTTGACATTCGACGGTCTGTTTAAATGTCAGAGCATGTGTCTACGTAGTAAATAACATTATCTTGAAGCTAAGTAGTTAATAACACAGAATAATAGCTGACTTGTAAATAATAATCATGGACATAAGACAGTTGCCAACCCCATTGACACATGATATCCTTAGGCTATGATCAAAATACACTTTCGAGTATTGTCTATGGAAAGCAATCCGGAATCATGAGCAAACGATGTTTTGGTCAAACACCAAATGTGTTTGGACGTTTGTCCGAAGGCCAACGAACGTTTGCTACCAACGTCAAAAAACCTTCGTTCGCCTTCGTTGGCTCAGTGTGGACCCACCATTATGAAGCTTGTTTTAAATCGCATTGATCGTGTGAAACGTCTTAACAAATTATGTTTGTGTATTTACAATATTTTTTTTGGTCACAAAACATCTTATAGTGGGTCCACACTGAGCCAACGAAGGCGAACGAATAGGTTCGTTGGCCATGTCTGGACGGATTGGCGATGGCCAACGAACGTTCGTTGACGTTGGCCGGCGATCCGTAGCGTGGCGGTAACATCAAAGGATTTGCGCCATTGGACCGAATTCAGTTTGGACGGTCGCCAAACACCAACAAACGAACGTCAACAGAATGGTTGACATTTTGACATTCGACGGTCTGTTTAAATGTCAGAGCATGTGTCTACGTAGTAAATTACATTATCTTGAAGCTAAGTAGTTAATAACACAGAATAATAGCTGACTTGTAAATAATAATCATGGACATAAGACAGTTGCCAACCCCATTGACACATGATATCCTTAGGCTATGATCAAAATACACTTTCGAGTATTGTCTATGGAAAGCAATCCGGAATCATGAGCAAACGATGTTTTGGTCAAACACCAAATGTGTTTGGACGTTTGTCCGAAGGCCAACGAACGTTTGCTACCAACGTCAAAAAACCTTCGTTCGCCTTCGTTGGCTCAGTGTGGACCCACCATTATGAAGCTTGTTTTAAATCGCATTGATCGTGTGAAACGTCTTAACAAATTATGTTTGTGTATTTACAATATTTTTTTTGGTCACAAAACATCTTATGGTGGGTCCACACTGAGCCAACGAAGGCGAACGAATAGGTTCGTTGGCCATGTCTGGACGGATTGGCGATGGCCAACGAACGTTCGTTGACGTTGGCCGGCGATCCGTAGCGTGGCGGTAACATCAAAGGATTTGCGCCATTGGACCGAATTCAGTTTGGACGGTCGCCAAACACCAACATACGAACGTCAACAGAATGGTTGACATTTTGACATTCGACGGTCTGTTTAAATGTCAGAGCATGTGTCTACGTAGTAAATTACATTATCTTGAAGCTAAGTAGTTAATAACACAGAATAATAGCTGACTTGTAAATAATAATCATGGACATAAGACAGTTGCCAACCCCATTGACACATGATATCCTTAGGCTATGATCAAAATACACTTTCGAGTATTGTCTATGGAAAGCAATCCGGAATCATGAGCAAACGATGTTTTGGTCAAACACCAAATGTGTTTGGACGTTTGTCCGAAGGCCAACGAACGTTTGCTACCAACGTCAAAAAACCTTCGTTCGCCTTCGTTGGCTCAGTGTGGACCCACCATTATTGACGCCATTTTGTTTGTTTCGATCAACAGCGACGCGTCTGTTAAACAGGAACTAAATTATTCAATTTTCCGTGGCATTATTTACACGGCGTTCGTACATATAACAAGTTAAGAGTAACAAAACAATCTACCTAGGATTAGTCGTTTTTCGTACCCGTCCTTCTAACTGCTGGACAAATTCACTATAAAGAGGTACAAAATAAAGTTTTTGAAAAAAAAAACAACTTTAGAATATCTTGAAAGAGCATTTAATAACACAAAAAGTAGATTAAATCGTTTTTTAAATATTTTTGTATGAAAATTCTCTTGACTATAATTTTTTTAACGATATGCAACATGCCTTATCGAAATCACTTAAATTTGTGTAATAAGAACAAGATTTTTCAAATGTTGTTACTAAAATGTTCCCAAGATGGAGTGTTTTAAACTTTAATATAACTGAGAGCAGTTAGTAGTCCCACAGTTTTGGTGCCATAATAAAAAATGATTTAAAAAGATCAAGTTCTTACAGATTTTTTTCTTTCTTGGCATCTGGATCTAAATGGGTGATGTCTATGTGTATCACTTGTACATAAATTCACACTGATTTTGTGCACACCACAAAAAAAAATTAGTGATCTAGGTAAGTTATTTTTTGTTTTCAAGGCATATTGCATTCTTTCATTAAATAATTTCTATACAAAATGGTTCTTAATTCCTAATTTTACATATAGGTTTTACTTTGGTATTTTGTTTAGAAAGGTAATTGGAATATAAATAATAGATGATACGTGTTCACGCAAACTGTTTGTATTCACGACTGACTTGAGTGGCGGGCGCAGCTGCCGCTATTGTTTACATTTTAAACTATGTTTATGTTAACATAATAAATTAATAATATACACTGTACCTACACCATTCCCCCCTTTTTAAAACAAAAAAAGTAACAAATATTTAATAAGTAATTAAAGGGTTAAGCTAACATATTTTCTTAAAACACTTTACTAGTAGATAAATGCGGTTGCCGCCTGCTTAATCTCAAGCGCTTTGTGAGAGCTAAACAAACTGCTACTCAACGAAAGCCTTGTTCACAAAAAAAAAACACACATAAGTTTTTATTATATAAATAAACAGTAAAAATGTCTTAACCTATGATTAGCTTATACAAAAGTATATTTAAAATAAACAATAAACATTTCGAAACCTATGAATAGCTTACACAAAAGTATATTTAAACAAAACAATAAAAGTGTTTATAACTAAAAGTGTTATAATAATTCCTTTGTGTCAAACGCTACTTATGTTGTTTATTCTACGAATCTCAATGGTGTTTTGATTAGTCGGCCAAAACGCGTTGTTTTGTTATGACTAACTTTTGTCGCTGCGCTTTGCTTATCGTTCAAGTTACAATCTAAATTAAAACTATTGTCGGTAGAGTTTTTACAATCGCTATCAATTACATAGGCAGGTTTCAGTCTGTCTATGGAAATACACTTATCTTTATCGCCTACCTTGATAGTAAAAGTCTTTCCTTGTCTTTTTACGACATTGTATGGACCGTCATATGGTGGTTGAAGGCACTTACGCATTAAATCAATTCTAACGAACACACTTTTACACGTATTAAGATCGTTGGATATAAATAGCGAACGCGAATTACTATGACATGGTGGTCGTGGTTTCAATTTATTTATAGAATCTCTAAGTACCTGTAAATATTCAGAGTCCGACATGCATATTTTACTTTCATCATAAAAATCACCCGGCAATCGAATCGTTTTACCGTAGGTCAATTCCGCTGCGCTTACTCCGCTATCACTTCTGATAGCTGCACGCAGTCCTAATAATGCTATCGGAAGCTCGTCCACCCAAGACTTGCCATCTTGTAAACGTGCCATAAGGGATACTTTTAGTGCTCTATGCCAACGCTCAATGACGCCGTTGCTTTTTGGATTATACGGACTTGTGCGTATTTTATGTATACCTAAATATTTCATAAGGTTTTTAAACATATCACTCTCAAATTGTCTACCCTGGTCGCTTGTTAGCTTTGAAGGGCATCCAAAACGTGAGATCCAGCACTCAAAAACGACTCTAGCCACGGTCTCCGCTGTAATATTTTTAACAGGAACGGCCTCTGGCCAACCCGTTGTACGATCTATAAGAGTTACGCAATATCTATAACCATCAGGCGATATCGTTAAAGGTCCGACTATGTCAATGTGTAGGTGCTGAAAACGTTCAGCCCGTTCAAAACTACCTACACCGGAAACAGTATGTCTATTGATTTTTACTTTCTGACAAATAGGACAAGTTCTAGCCCATTTGGTAACATCTCTATCCATATTCGGCCAAAAGAACTTTTGTTTAACCATCTGTTTAGTACATTTAATACAAATTCACAATATACTTGTTTATCACAACCTGGTAAGTAAAATTGCTTAAACTGTAAATTACTATCTGTTACTTGCAATGCCTCTCGTAAGTATACGTCACTAGATTGGGTTTCTGCTAATGCCGCATAATCTAGTATCGTGGGACAACTTACTGTCTCTATCCGAGATAAAGCGTCTGCTACTACGTTTTGATCACCGCTGATATACCGAATGTCAGTACTGAATTCGCTTATGTAGGAAAGTTGACGAATACGTCTAGGACTTTCTTTATCGCTATTTACTTTACTGAATGCGCATACGATAGGTTTATGATCTGTGAATATCGTTAATGCCCGACCTTCCACTAAATGTTTAAAATGTCTAATTGCCATATATATAGCCAATAATTCACGATCATAAGTAGAGTATTTCATTTCCGTAGGTGATAATTTTTTAGAAAAATATCCAAGTGGTTTCCAATTGGTATCTATTTGTTGCTGTAAAACCGCGCCTACACTAGTATTTGAAGCATCACACATCAAAGATAAATTAGCATCAGACATTGGATACGACAATGTAACGGCGCTTTTTAAGCTCACCTTACATTTCTCGAATGCCTCGATGGCCTTATCAGTCCATTTTATCACGGTTTTGTCCCGCTTTTTGCTATTATGCAGATAACTATTTAACTCTGCCTGACTATCCACTGCATTAGGTATATGCGAACGATAGAAATTGACCATACCGAGAAAACGACGCAATTGTTCGATATTTTCAGGTTTCGGAAAATTTACAATTGCTTGTACCTTATCATCGAGTGGACGAATACCGTCTGTTGACACCTCATAACCTAAAAAGTTTAATTTTGATACTCCAAACACACATTTGGAAATGTTAATTGTGACACCAAATTCGTTAAACCTTTGAAAAACCGCATTTAAATGCTTTTTATGAATTTCTTCGGATTCCGATACTATGCACAAATCGTCAATATAATTATATACGAAATCAAAACCATTAAGAACTACCGTATCCATAAATCTCTGGAACGATTGCGCTGCGTTCCGCAAACCGAAAGTCATACGTGGGAATTCGAATAATCCGAAAGGAGTAATTATTGCAGTTTTTTCGATATCTTCAAGGGCTACAGGTATAAAATGATATGCTCTATTTAAATCTAACTTACTGAATACAGTCTTATTACCTGCAATTAAATATTTAAAATCATTTATACGTGGAATGGGATAACGATCCGGCTTTGTTATTGCATTAAGCCGCCTATAATCCCCACACGGTCTAATATCTCCATTTTTCTTGGGTACCACGTGAAGCGGGCTCGCCCAAGGGCTTTTGGAGGGTCGACAAATTCCTAATTCTAACATATTCTGAAATTCAGCCTTAACTTTTTTAAATCTATCCGGTGGTAGTGGCCTTGCCTTAGCGTATACCGGTGGTCCTGAGGTTTCAATATAATGGCACACCGAATGTTTAGGAACTTCTTTGAACGATATTGGTCTGGTAATGTCTGGGTATTTTGATAGTAATTTATGCCACACATTATCATTTATCAATGTTTGAACTAATGACTCACATACGTCATGGCACACAACTGAAGCGATAATATTTAAATGAGTAACTTGATCGATTAACTTTCGCGCGCTTAAATCAACTAACAACTTATAATGGGTTAAAAAAATCTGCCCCTATTATCGGTTGTTTAACAGCCGCAACAATGAAGGTCCATCGGAAAGCTCTTCTTAAACCAAGATTTAAAACTAAATTACGTACACCGTAAGTTTGTATCTCGCTACCATTAGCCGCATACAACGTGTAACTATCGCTTTCGAGTTTTTTAGAATTAATTTTAGCAACCGGAATTACCGAAACATTTGCACCCGTGTCAATCAAAAACTTAAGTCTACTATTACTATCTAACACACATAGGCGATTATAGTTATTGATACAAACCTCCGCCACAGGCTGTACCGCCGCTAGTTTTCCGTCGGCTTCGCATTGTCCTTTGAAGTTTTCCAATTACACGGCTCCACACACTTAGTAGATTTAGATCTAAATTTGTAGTGATAATAACACAGCCAATTAGGATCTTTCCGACTTCTACTTACATTTCTAGAGTGTGAACTTGATTGTATATTCCCGTTACGACGTTGAAATTGCCTACCACGTCGTAGCTCTGCAACCTCGAGGCTAAGTTTTTGTACTGCCGCTGCTAAATCCGTCGTCACGCTGGTGTCCCTGGGGGTGGGGTTTGACGTCACCGCCGCCACTTCTGCTGGACGGGTCGCCTCCATCACCTTGTCAGCTACCACCGCCAGATTGTCCAACTCCTTGACTTCTGTGACCGCCAGTACCGCCTGAACTGCCGCCGGCAGGTGACTGTTCCACATAATCTGCAGGGTCGAGTCTGGCATTTTTGCTCGTGCCAAATCTCTCATACGCCTCAAGAGTTGTGAAGGTTTTTGATTGCCCAGCTCCATTTCTCCAAGTAGTTTCTGGAACTGGCGAGTCTCTGATTCTTCAAAAACTTGTAGTAATCTGTCTTTTAGCGTGTCGTACTTTTTAGTCTCCGCTGGGGCCAAAAGTAAATCACTTACTTGTTGTATAGCACTTTTGTTCAGCTTCGATAAGACCAAGTTTTGTTTTGCAGCCTCACTCAATCTCTGATTTGCTACAACTGCCTCAAATTGAACGAACCAGAGTCGTGGTTGGTCCGCCCAAAAATCAGGAACACGCGAGGAAACCGTAATACTAGCCAACGCCGACACATCCTCGATATGTGGCTCATTGTTCGGCGCCTGTGCTTGTATCACTGATGTGTTGACTCCTGAGTTTACTGGAGTAGCCATTGCCCAAAATACCAAAAACTAACTATTATTAAATAGCACAGTTTACAGGGGTCACCAATATAGGTTTTACTTTGGTATTTTGTTTAGAAAGGTAATTGGAATATAAATAATAGATGATACGTGTTCACGCAAACTGTTTGTATTCACGACTGACTTGAGTGGCGGGCGCAGCTGCCGCTATTGTTTACATTTTAAACTATGTTTATGTTAACATAATAAATTAATAATATACACTGTACCTACATTACACAATAAAATTACATTAGTACTTTTATACAACAAAACATTTTGAATTTTCTTCCCGCAAACATTTGAAATAGACAGAAATAATATAATGTACATAATGGATAAGACAAAGTGATTGCGTTTTTTTTTTAATCGCTTTTAAAATTGACATTACTATTTTTGATTACGTTTTCATATGTTTGACTGTTAATAAAAAGAGTATGTGTTATTTGCAAGTAATTAACAATTACTTTTTAAAAAATATTGTAAACATTAAAAATATTAATAAGGGCCTTGGGGCCGTACCACTTATAGTCTGTACAAGGAGTTGTCAGCGCGTCTTACTGAGACAACTCGTTCTCGAAATGCTGGCTTATATTTCGGCCAGCGACTAAGTATCGCAATACAACGCGGTAATGCTGCCAGCATTTTGGGTACGAGGTCTTCTGACAGTGACTTATTAAGTTTAGATTAAGTTATAAGACTATTTTAATTTAAGATCCATTATGTATATTTTTTGTAAATAATGATTTTACTATAAAAAAATTAAAAGTAGGACACATTTCGAGGCTATATCAGCTATTTTTGTTAAATTTTGATGCAAGACCTGAATTTCTCTTCGGATCTTTTTCAGCAAAAACTTAATAATTAACACGGCATCATACATTCATTACGTACAACGAATTCATTAGTGTTGTGTTCGAGTGTTACGAACTAATACACTCCTGTGACTAAAACATCTTTTACACACAGTGCAATCATAAGTTTTTTTTACGACCAGCATGTGTGCGAGCATGTCTATTTAGGCATTTCTTATCAATAAAACGTTTGTTACAGACATTGCACTTATGAGGTTTCTTACCCTCTGGTAAGAACGACGACTGTCTACGAGCGTGTTGAGCTAAATAAGCTGACTGAAACATTTCGTACAAACATTGCATTTAAAACGTTTTTCACTAGTAGCAGTGTGTGTACGAAAGTTCTTAAATAAATCTGCTTTTTAAAAAATCGTTTCGTTTTGTACATGTATCGCATTCAAAAAACTTAGAACCAGTGTGTATAAGTGATGACTGAATGGAAATTTTATAATTAGAATGTGTGAGATGGCAAGAGCGCGCCGAGGGGTCCATATTGGCTCACCTAAAATTCTTTATTCGAAAGTGTTCTTCCTAACGATTTGTAATCCGAATGATCACTCTTCCTAAAATTTTTCATCCTAAAGTTTTCAATTATACTATTTGTAGTGCTACCGGCGATGTTCATAACACTCAAAATTGTTATTACTAATATCATTAATGTAAATATATTTAAACTCCTACATTTTTTATCATAACACTTTTATCCATAAACATTTACCATAATATTTTCACTCATACTCAAAAAGAAACATTTACAGAACATGATATAGAAACATGATATAAAAAATATATGTGGGTAGAAGATGATATTTATAGTTATAATTTTAGGGTATGATTATTATTTAGGGGGTAAGCTTTACGTAACGTACTAAGTTGTATCTATCGCTAAGTTCGAGTAAGATAATTATGTCAAAAAACCAACTGTTAAGTATGATTTAAGGTCGTTTCACTGATTTTAGTCTTAAATGAATATAAAATTCATAAAACACGACTCATTTACGGTTATGTTTATGGCCTGGGTATTATACCGCAGTTTTGACCGTACCTAAACCAGAATACACCAATAAAAGTGATTTTTTTAAAGTTATAGCCGCTAATATTAAACTAATTTAATTGAAATGTGTATTTGAAAACATGTATTTAACTACTTGTACCATGGTACCTACTATTTGTCTTTATGTTATACATGTTATGTCATCATCATTATTAGCCGAGGGACGTCCACTGCAGGACATAGGCCTCATCTATCGATTTCCACAGCGCGCGGTTTTTGGCCGACTGAAACCAACGACTGACCACGATCTTGACAAGATCATCCGTCCATCTAGCGGGAGGCCGTCCCACGCTGCGTTTTCCAGTTCGTGGCCAGTGGCAGTAAGTAACTTCTCAATCTCCCTCAGGATTTCTGGCTTGGATGAAACGGTGCTACCGCTGTCAGTCTTAAGTCTTGTCAGCTGGCTTTGCCCAATAGCCAGATGTCTCGCGAACACCTTGGAGCCTTTGTTCCGCTCTATCGTGTTCCTGATGTTTCTCTCGTTAGAGTGACGTTGGTCGCGTGTAAGTGACTTTGAGATCTGCCTATCATGCAGCTCAAGCTGCCGATATGACAATGTGTCCGCTAACCTAAGGTTTCGTCTCTCCTCCATTAACCTGAGGGTATGATCGGAGACTATTTTGGTTCTATTAGCACGGTTGGCTCTAAAGAACTTAGACCCCACCGTACGGACAGTTTCCACTAACATGTTGTTGGTATCGTTCACTGTTGTGCAACCTTCCAGGCATTCGAAGCGATTTTGAAGTTCGAGTTGAAAGCTTTCGGGGTTTTGGATGTGGCAGGCCGATGGTCGGAGCGTGGACTTCACCAGTTTTTTCCGCTCCAGCTTAATGTTCAGATTCAACGTGCCTCTGACCATGCGGTGATCGCTTCCGGTTTTTACCGTGTTGATCACATAGACATCGTTGAATATTTGCCGTTTGGTGGACATTATTAAGCCGATTTCATTTTTAGTCCGACAATACGGGCTCATTTAGGTCCACTTTCTGTGGTGCTGTATCTCATGTAATTTATATATATATATGTACTAGGATGTTAATACGGATGTAGTTATATTTATATTTTATTTTTTTAGTTTTTTTTAAGTTGTACACTTATCTTGCCCTCTATGGCATCATCATTCCTCTATTGCTCTAGGTTTGCTGGAAGAGAACTCAAGCACTGAGTTAAGCTCGCCTTTTGTATACTCTTACTTTAATATGTTTATTTATGTGTAATCTTTTGTGTACAATAAAGTGTTAAATAAATAAAGAACTTTAACAGTTTTAGTTATTTTCATTCATGTGAATAATACTGACTACTATGCATAAAAAGAAACCTAAACAAAAAATATATGACTTTGAATAATAGTGTAAAAGATGGTTATGTTGAAAAAATATAGGAAAACTTTATAATAAAAGTACAATAGATGTTTATTGCTACCGACATTAGGAAGTTGAATGCTTCGGATTATGAACATTAGTGACAGAGAAGTTAGGAATTGTAATTGTTAGGATGAAAAATGTTAGGAAGAACACTTTCGGATTTCCAATTATCGGAGTTGAAACTTTAGGTGAACTTTGGCGCACCCCGCGCCGAGCGATGAGAATGTGCGCGCTGTCACTCCGGATCGGTGATTCTGATTGGTTGCACTGCGGGTCGCGTGAACGCTGCGGGCCCTCGTAGATACGAAGGTAGTTTGCCGCCGCATGCAAAACCGAGAGTGTATGGCCACCATAAGTCAATAAGTGAACTGATAGCGACAGTGTCGAAGCAAAATTTTTTTTAAGGCTTTTTATTTTTATTTTATAAATCCACTGAATTAACCTAAATTGTTATTTTAGACTGTTGTATTATTTATTATACTCAAGTTTCTAGTATAAATAAGTAGCTACAAACATATTTACATTTCATTTCGGAAAACCCACCTGTGGAACTCCGTGCCTGCGTCTGTGTTTTCGAGTTCATATAGACCGGATCTATGCAAGTCGCGAGTGAGTAGGCTTTCGCAAAAAACTTTGACTGAAGTAGTTAGTAGACAAAAATAGAAGGAAGAATATTAAGACCAGGAGTTAAGTTTTTCTTTCTTTGATACTTATTTATACTTGTACTTGTTACTAGGGACAATGTTACATAAAACAAATATGAAATTATCTAAGTTAGTAATCAGTTTTTATTTATATAAAACGAAATGATGGATCATACTGTTGAGAAATTTAGGGTGCTGGTAAGAGGCGACCGTAGCTGGATGGCTAAAGCGGCTGCCTGGTGTGCAAAAAGGTCGCAGGTTCAAATCCTGCCGATCCCATCTTTTTCAACTGTTTTTTAGTATAATTTGCTAAGCATAGCTAAATGCTATAAAAATAATCAATTAGAAGTTACAATAATGACTGTTCAAAAAAGTTTTATTTGTGATGTTTACAACGCGTATTAAAAGTTAGATGTATCAATAATTCTTACAGTTAAATTCTTATACATAATGTTACGTACGGCTAGCGCATACTTACAACTTTTGCATTGACAAAACTGTTTAGTCGAGTTGTGTACTTCACATGAATTCTACACAACTAAACTATTACTTGATGGATTCAGTCGATCGTCGATTTTTGAATCTCGTTACGAAATCGATCAGTCTACCTTCAGCAACGCCATGAAGGTGCTACGAACAATGTCTATCAACAATACAGTTTAGTTGGTGCTTTGCTTTATAGTTAGTATATTTTAAAAGAAATAAGAAAAGAAGGTACTGTGTACATCCTTTACCTAGTGATTATCATCTGGAATATTTCGTGAAGCCGCTTCCAATGCTCACGAGCGACCGAATGGTCGTTACATTTTTTTGTCGATGTTATGCGCACTTCAATACATGATCGATAGTTGTCCAGCTTTTTAATCAAAAGAAGATCGCTATAGCTTATTGCTTTTATGTCGAGCAACTATTGAGTGGACAATATGCGCACGTTTGATGATATTAGGTCTTTACCTATGAAAATGCCGTTTTGTATGAAACAAAATTAACGATTTTTTTTCATGTATTTTTTATTTGTATTAATCGAAGCAATCACCCATACAATCAATGCATCTTTACCAACGCTGTGGAAGTTTATTGATGCCCTACTCAAAGAAATCAGCTGGACGGGAGGCTACAAATTCTTCAAAGGCATTTTGCTATATTGAATTTTTTTCCCGCGAAGAAGTTATCCAAATTCTGGGAAAAATAGTAGTCTGTAGGCGCAAGTTCTGGTGAGTAGAGCGGATGACGGAGAACTTCCAACCCCAGTTCTTGCAACTTGGAGACCGTCTGCATTGCAGTATGAGATCGCGCGTTGTCGTGCAGGAGCAGGATCGCTTTCCACGACCGTTTTTAATTCATCATTCGTCGACCAAAGACTTTAGACGACCGCGAGGTTTATTTTAAGGTCGAAATTCCCAGAGCGAGCAAACCAATAACAGGTGGTGCGTTGGTTTGTGGTGTTAGCTCCGGGATCGTCGTTGATGTTGCGTGCCGCTTGTGCCGCGTTACAACCACGACGGTACTCATATTCCATAATTACTTGAATTATTAACGTATCCATGTTGACGAAAAAGATTGAAATGCGAAGAAATTGTAACACTAATCAATAAATAAATTATGACTACTTTTGGAAAAGCATGCCATGTTTTTAAAACAAAATTAATTTGAAATTAGAATTTTTAGCTAAACAAAAATTATTTTGATTTGAAATGGCCAGTACTGCAGAACGGCAATTTCACAGGTAAAGACCTTATATAATTCATCATAAACATATGAACCACAAGAAAATTGTAATATTTGACAGATTTAAAAGTTACAATTCAGGACTTAATGCTAAGGGTATTTTAATTTTGTGGTAAACGGAAAGCATATATTTCCGTGCAATGCGAGACCAGCTTATACTGGAAACGTATAGGTTGATCGGTAGCCGTCGGTACTTCTGTTTAGACAACAGTACAATATATTCGACACGCCTATTGACGCGTTTTTAACTAGTACAGTAAGTACGTCCTAATCATTCTAGATCCGGAAGGTAGAAGTACTTAAGTTATACGACCAAAACAAAAGACTTGAAGATCATTTGACCACCGCGGCACCGCCAACGGCCTTATTTATTTTGGCTATAACATGTACGAGTTAAGTACTTTTATCGGCCACCGCTAGAATTATTTCATTGGGATTACATTACATTTACTAATATGAACAACTAAACTAGCCTTTCGAGTAAAGAACTTGCCACAAATATAACATTGATAACGTTTATTACCAGTGTGCATGAGATTGTGCCGGGATAGGTGACTGTTTTCATTGAAGCTCATGTTGCAAGTATTACATTGTACGCGATTATGTCTGTCAAGATCGCACTTCTGATTTAAGCTTTTGCTGCAAATACTACAAACATAAGGTTTATCTCCGGTGTGAATGCACTTGTGTCTGATGAGAGTATTCATTTGAGTGAAGATCTCCCTGCAAATATTACACTTGTAAGGATCAGTGTGTTTGCGATTAGGTATGACTAGATTACTCTTTTGACTGCAAGACTTGCTGCTAACATTACATGCATAAGGTTTAATATCGCCAGTGTGTTTGCGATTATGTATGACTAGATCAAGCCTTTTAGTAAAGGACTTGCTGCTAATCTCACATTTACGAGGTTTATCAGCAGTATGTGTGCGATTATGTGCGAGTAGAGTACTTCTTTTAGTAAAGCGTTTGTTGCAAGTATTACATTCGTAAGGTTTATCGCCAGTGTGTATGCGATTATGTATGATTAGATCACGCCGTTTAGTAAAGGACTTGCTGCAAATATCACATTTATGAGGTTTTAGGCAGTATGTGTGCGATTATGTGCGAGAAGTGAACTCTTATTAGTAAAGCGTTTGTCGCAAGTATTACATTCATAAGGTTTTTCACCAGTGTGTTTGCGATTATGTATGACTAGTTGATATTTTTGAATAAAGGACTTATTGCAAGTATCACATTGGTAAGGTTTTTCGCCAGTGTGTATGCGATTATGCCGGACTAAGTGTCTACTTTCATAAAAGCTCTTGACGCAATTATTACACTTGTAAGGTTTATTGCCAGTGTGTGTGCGATTATGTTTGAGTAATCCACTCTTTTCAGTAAAGCGTTTGTTGCAAGTATTACATTCATAAGGTTTATCGCCAGTGTGAATGCGATTATGTGCGTCTAGACGATATTTTTGAATAAAGGACTTATTGCAAGTATCACATTTGTAAGGTTTATCGCCAGTGTGCATGCGATTATGCCGGACTAAGTGATTTTTATGATAAAAGCTCTTGACGCAAATATTACATTTGTAAGATTTATCGCCAGTGTGTACGCGATTATGTGCGTCTAGATAACATTTTTGACTAAAGGACTTATTGCAAGTATCACATTTGTAAGGATTGCTAGTGTGTTTGCGATTATGCTGGACTAAGTCACTACTTTTATAAAAGCTCTTGGGGCAAATATTACATTTGTAGGGTTTATCGGAGTGAGTGCGATTATGCTTGTATAGATTCCATTTAGAAGTGAAAAATTTGAAGCAAATATTACACGTAAAAGGTGTTTCACCAGTGTGAATGCGATTATGTGAGACTAGATGAAATTTTTGATTAAAGGACTTATTGCAAGTATCACATTTGTAAGGTTTATCGGCAGAGTGTATGCGCTTATGCCGGACTAAGTCACTTTTTTGAAAAAACCTCTTGGAGCAAGTATTACATTTGTAAGGTTTATCGCCAGTGTGAATGAAATTATGCTTAACTAGACTATCTTTAAGAGAGAAACACTTGCTGCAAATATTACACTTAAAAGGTTTATCACCAGTGTGAATGCGATTATGTGAGACTAGATTACATTTATGACGAAAGGACTTATCGCAAGTATCACATTTGTAAGGTTTATCACCAGTATGTGTGCGAATATGTACGACTAGCTTGTCCTTTGTTATAAAACGCTTGTTACAAGTATCACATTCATATTGGTTATCACCAGTATGTGTGCGAATATGTACGACTAGTGTATACTTTTTAAAAAAACGCTTGTTACAAGTATCACATTCATATTGTTTATCACCAGTATGTGTGCGAATATGTAAGACTAGACTGTACTTTTTTATAAAACGCTTGTTACAAGTATTACATTCATAATGTTTATCACCAGT
Source organism: Hypena proboscidalis (assembly GCA_905147285.1). Classification (NCBI taxonomy): domain Eukaryota; kingdom Metazoa; phylum Arthropoda; class Insecta; order Lepidoptera; family Erebidae; genus Hypena; species Hypena proboscidalis. Next base: position 11,628,016 of record LR990153.1, on the reverse strand, counting down.
ATGTGTACGAATATGTTCGACAAATTTTTCCTTTTTTATAAAACGCTTGTTACAAGTATTACATTCATATTGTTTATCACCAGTATGTGTGCGAATATGTACGACTAGTTTATACTTTTCTATAAAACGCTTGTTACAAGTATTACATTCATAATGTTTATCACCAGTATGTTTACGAATATGTTCGACTAGTTTTTCCTTTTTTATAAAACGCTTCTTACAAGTATTACATTCATAATGTTTATCACCAGTATGTTTACGAATATGTATGACTAGTTTTTCCTTTTTTGTAAAGCGCTTGTTACAAGTATTACATTCATAATGTTTATCACCAGTGTGTATGCGAATATGAGTGATTAAACGACTCTTGCAATCAAAGTGCTTATTACATAAATCACATTCAAATTTTTTTTTACCAGGGCTTGCACAGACTTCATTCGGTCGCTTGTGACTCGTAACAAACGGTGACCTTTTGACGGTTTTTCCTTTAGTTAGTTCAATCTTCTCGTGACATGTAGTGCCTTCAAAAGTGTTGCTTTGAGTGACTCGTCCAGGATCTTGTTTCTCATCTAAACAAATAAAATTGTATTTATGAATGACAAAAGTAGTGAAATGCTATGAAACGTAGCTCCATACTTGTTTGGACGGCGATTGACCATTAATTAAAATATAAAATACGATGTTATTCTGCGGCAGACAGGCAGAGGGCAGGCAAATAACTTTGGCCTTTACTGAACAGTGGGTGGAAACAGATTATGATGGATGATAATGTTACAGACTTCAACGTTTTATAATCAAACAAGACAGAAAGCAGCGATAGCCGAGTGGGAGACCGTAGGACTGCCAAGTCGAAGGACTCGGGTTCAAACCCACGGCACGCACCTCTGTCAATAAATTAATAAGATTGGACTTTTCAAAAATATGTGTGTATTAATCATGAATATTATCGCTCGCTAACAGTGAAGGAAAAAATTGTGTTAATTGTTAACACAATTTTTTCCTTCACTGTTAGCGAGCGATAATATACAGGGTGGATGCGACATAGCGACATTTCTTTAAACCACATATTCTGTGCACACTCAATATTGATTTCCAGTGGTCCAAAATCACATGACGAGAAAAATACGAGAAATATAACGTTGAACAAGTTACATGGCTCGTACAGTGTAAAGACCCCTTACTTACCTAAACAGGCCATGGATGGCAACGTCGCATGCTACCGGCATCACTAAGGACACCGACGCATTCATATCAAATCGCGTATTCACATTTGAATTTCACATACACAGCCACGGAAAGTCACACGTTATTATCACAAACATCACTTTGAATAAAATTCAATTGCATTCCTAAATTCACAGAGTGCCCATCGGCGCGAACTACTCATTTGGTCATGAGGTCTCTATTTGCGGTCAAACGTTTTAATTTATTCGAACGCCACGAACACACAGAACACTATTATAATACTACATCTCAATTTTTTCTCTTTGCGTCGTGTCACATCACAATAAAACACTTAAATTTGATAATAAATAACAATGGCGCTTGCGCTTTCGTTTACGGACAAGGATGGGAGAACAGCCAGTGTTGCCAATTTAGCGTCTTTGTCACCAGATAGTGCAACTTTTGCCTTGCCTACAAAAAAAAGTTTTAGCGACTTTTTCTAGGTTTATTCTATTCAGTCATTTATTTATTATTTTATTACATTTACTTAATTATTATAAAAAAAGGCCAATTAAAACTAAGCAAAATAAGAAAGCTCATTGTCGCCGGCGAGGATGCGGTGTTTAGCGACTTATGATATCGAATCTAACGATATGCAAATTATGGACTTGGCAGCAGTGAGTAAACCTTACTTACTGGTGTGTACAGAACGCTATAATAAGGATAGAAAATAAAGGTAGTAAATGGTAGAGCTTTTGGGAACGACTCGACGGAGAAGAATGTCTCAGGTCGAATGTTATCAATTAATTTTAGTGCTTGGATTACTGTTATCTCGTTGATGGTAAATTTAAACCCTGAAGTTTCAGACACAAAAGCCAGCTCTGAGGTAAAAGGGTACGCAACTATGCATTGACAAAACTGCTGAATAATAATCTTCTTTTAAGTGATGGGACCAACATGATACTAATAGACAAAAAATTCCCTCTGATTTATGTTTAGTTCCAACTGTGGCCACAAGCAATGAGTAACGGCGCTGAGTCTACATGTTAGTAACGTTAGCCGGACGATTGGGGCTGTATGCTGTAGGTAGGTCTCGCCACTGACATTTATGAAAGATTTATTTCACGGCTTTGTCACTTTGTTACAAAATAAGAAACAAGATGGCACCTACCTGTGTAGTAATTTGGTAGTTATAATCTTATCATCAACCAGATAACGGGATTACTACTATTTAATAGCCCTTTATGTGAAACGGAAAAGCTTTTTGTCATGTTCGTTCACAATGGCTCTACCATTTAATACTTTCTATCTTTATTACAGCATTCTGTGGTATTTACAAAAAGTTTTTTTTTTGCAGAGCTTAATTTCATGCTATCTTAAATCGATTTAACTTTGCGGTTCGAATGTACGCTTTGTTTGTAAAAATTCTATAAAAATTCAATCCTACCAACCTACCAACAGCCTAAACTGGTAACACTCAAGTACGTAACTTCCGGGCAGTTTAAATAACTTTATTTAAAGTATTGAGAAAGATCATTAAATTTGTTTAGTGCAAAATCGGCAATCTTACGGGAAATAGATTGCGCATTCTCGGAAATATTTTAACCTCAAAGACGCCGGCGCCATGTTTTGTATTCAATTTTGTGATGTGAACGGACTCAAACTTAATTTGTAATTAGTGCTAAGTTTATTATTGTGACAGGACACAGATTTTTATTGGATATTTGTTTTGTGAGTGTTTTTGAAAATGGTCGATTCGGGCCCGTCGGGTGGCCACCACGATCCCCGGACTTAACTCCTCTGGACTTTTTTTTGTGGGGATTTGTGAAAAACGAAGTGAAGAATTCTCTATTGTGTTAATGTCTGTAACGTATACAGACGTTAACACGATAAAAGAATTGCGAATACGTGTTATTTCGGCCTTTGATAAAGTAAATAGATTAGCTGCGAATAGTGATCTCATGACAAAATTAAAAAACAATATTGTGCGTCGCTACAATTTATGTATTGAACAAAACGGTGCACACATCGAAAATTTAAACATTTAATTGAAAATTATAATTGAAATTATATATCGTGAATTGATTGCAGTGATTTTGTGCTAAATTATGTAATTTGTGATTTTTTAATACGGCCTGTAATTGGAAGCAATCACATGATTTTGACATAAGCTGTCAGCTGTGTGCGACGTTGCCGTTCCGCTTTGCCGGTGAGTAAAGATGTGTTTACATAAAATAATCCATTTAGTTTGTTCGAAAAAAAAATTTTCGTAATTTTTGTGTCAGCTAATTTTGGACCACTGGAAATTAATACTGGGCTTGTACAGATTATCTGGTTTAAAGAAATGTCACTATGTCGCATCCACCCTGTATAACAATGAATTGTGTTGTTTGATGTGCGCTCTGCCAGAGAAATGATTATGCCTTTAGGTGGGCTGGGTGTGCTTTGTGTGTGTGAAATGTATGCTTGTAAACACCCCCGCGACACAGGAGTTATACAGGAGTTATTAGTTAGCCCTCTTCCCCGTGGACCGCGAAAGCGATTAGACGTGCATTCGTACAAGTTTACTTTTAATTTACTCAATATTTTGCAATAAAAATCGAAAATAAATTCGCCAAAGTACTAGGCGCGCATAAAGTTGTGGTGGTTGCTGCGCGCTGAGTGAGACAGAGGTGAGATTCGGAGCTACATATACGCAGCGCACGCGCCGCCGCGCCGCCGCGCCGCCTGTCGTCTTCGCATCCATATCGCTTACCATAATTTGTAAGCGATTGCAACTAGCGGGCAATTTTTGTCTATGGTTCAATAATATACATTCAAGAGGATGACTTATTCAAGAGGAATCACCTATCGGGAATAATTCCAAATAAGAATAATGTTCAAAACACCACCTAAAACCCCACCCTGCGAAAATACTGTCCCAGCCGCCTCGAATCGGAAAGTCATTGGATAAAAACACCGTTAAATCAGCCTGTATTGACTCGCTCAGAGTCAGATATTCAAGCCCAAATGTTCAAGCGAAGCTTTATCATTAAATATCACTCAAAGAGCCAAACGAAAGTGCCTATCTAGCGAGGTTAGCGGCGATGTACTAGATGATTTGAAAAATGAAATAAAAGAGATGATGTCGCAATTTATGCTCACTCAAAGTTCGCGCATGACAAATTCGAAAATCATTTTCTGGAAATAAAGGGCCACTACACCGAGATTAAGACAACGAATACTGAACTCGAGAAGTCCATGACCTTTGTCTCTGATCAACTGTCATCTATTGAACACCAAATCACGAGTTTAGAAAAGGAGTGCACTACTATGGCCTTAAATCTGTCCTCACTTGAAGAAAAAGTTGAGCTATTCGACCGTAATTTAGTTAAAACTTCCATTGAAATCCGTAACGTGCCTAAAAGAGACAAAGAGTCTAAAACCACTCTGTACAATACAATTCTACATTTGTCTAAACAATTACAAATTAATATAGAACAATCCAGCATTCGTGACATATCAAGACAACTATCTAAAAAAAGAGAGCGTAACCTCCAACTTAACAGTGGCATTTTCTAATACCCTTATGAAGACCAAATTCTTGACAGCCGCTAAGGATTACAATAAACAAAACCCTAAAGCTAAGATCAACTCATCGCTACTGGACCTAAAGTCAACCCAAGAAATACCTATTTACATAGCTGAACAATTAACTTGATACACAAAAAAACTGTTCTATGTCACTCGAAATTTTGCAAAACTAAATGATTATAATTTCTGCTGGACATCTAACGGACGGATTTTACTGAAGAAAGACCCGGACAGTCAGGCCATTTGGGTGAAAAATGAACTGCAACTGAAGCAATTGCCATCCCTGAAAAATGCATGACTAGTTATTTTTAAGTATTCTTCATTTATAATTTTTTCTAGTTTACTTTTTTTGAAAGCTTATGTTACAACATACACTTATTTACAATACCACTTCAAAAACCTACAATTACTTATTTTACATACATCAAATACAAAAATAAAACAACAAATCTACACCTACAACATTCTCAAGACAGCACAATATCATATACATATACTTACATACACATTAACGTTACAACGTACATACTTCCTAGTAAGCAAACTTTCTCATCAATTTCATATGCACTACATATTATTGTATTTCGACAAATCCTTATCTTACGCACACATTATCAATTACAATCATCAATCAACAAACATTGTGTCAAATATCGCCCTCATTTACCGTTTCAAACTTAATTCTAGCAGCAACTATTTTCTAAGACTAATTCGCATTGTATTACATATAAGACTAATGCCCTATCATAACATTACTATACCAAACACTATATTCCCCCCTTTTACCATACTCTACATCGGTAATTTAATGGCTAATGATCTCGAATATGTAATTGACAATATTGACGAGTTATCAATCTCTGTGACACATAGTTGCGCACCAGAACACACCCAAACAATTATTGCCAATCCCAATAACTACCTAAAAATACTCTCACAAAATATTAGGTCCATTAACTGTAACTTCCTAAGCTTACAGACTCTCTTGCAACGTATACCCTTTAACTGTGATCTGGTCGTACTGACTGAATGTTGGTTACCGTGTGCTAGTAATTCTTATATTCCACAGCTGGAAAATTACACAACTTACAAAACCACTAAACATCTCAACCAAAGTGACGGCGTGGTAGCATATGTAAGTGCGCAACTATTAGTCACTTATGACGAACCTGATTTTTGCCAATCAGCTTCCGGACTCACAATCAAAATAAATTCAGATGTGGCTATTTTATGCATTTATCGGTCACCATCAATAGACAATATACAAACCTTTCTCTCAGCTCTAAACACTATTATTTTATCGCTCAAATCCTTTAAAACAGTAATTATAACTGGTGATATTAACATAGATATCAAACCCACGACTACAGATACTCGTTCTCACGAATATCTGAATTATTTAGCTTTTAATGGTTTTCTACCTGCGCATTCAATACCAACTAGAGACAATAATTGTCTGGACCACCTTATTCTTAGAACTAAGTCCCCATCACACTCTTTTGCTTTTGACTCAGTGGTCACTGATCATCTTCCCTCCCTACTCTGTCTTGGTTACCAATATATGCGCATAAACGCTACCTCTACGGTCACCAAGATCGACTATGAGATGCTTGACGTAACAATGTCTCAACTCGATTTTAGTCCTATTTTGTCCATGTTAAATGCCGACATTGCCACAAATACACTCACAGAACTATTATCTACAGCAATCGTTAAAATCTCTAGAGTAAATACAGTATCAACCAGAAAGAAAATTCTTAAGCCGTGGATCACCACGGGTTTATTATGCTGCATAAGAAATAGAGACGTATTACATAAAAAAGCAAAAAAAATTCCTGACAATGAGGTTTTAGTTTTGACCTATAAACGATACAGAAATTTTTGTACGAGAATACTTAAAAAAGCTAAACGGATCTATGACACACAAGAACTCAATAAGGCAGGTCATAATCCAAAGTTACTCTGGGACACTATAAAGCGAGTCACTAACACTACCAAATCCAAAAACTCATCTACACAGTTACTCTACTCTACATGCTCACTAAAACAGTCGTGTAATAATGTTAACTCCTTTTTCATTAACATTGGTAAGAACCTTGCAGAAAAGTACTCAAGTTCCCCTCGACTATAACAAATTATCCTCTATAGCTGCTAATAAGTCGACTCATTTGTCATCCTTCGTCTTGGAACATACGGACCATGACGAAGTTATGTCCATTATACACTCGCTGCGTTCTACTGCAGCAACCGGCTGGGACGGCATCTCACCTTTTATTATAAAGAAATACTCTGAGCTCCTGACACCCACCCTATGCCATATATTTAATCTCTGCTTCGATACTGGCGTCTTTCCTTCTTCGCTAAAAAAGGCAATTATACATCCTATTTTCAAGGGAGGCGACGAAACTTTGACGAACAATTACCGGCCTATAGCCGTTTTAACTGCCCTATCAAAAATACTCGAACGTTTGATAAACAAAAGATTGGTAGCATACCTGGAACACTACAAACTAATATCGCCTAATCAATTTGGCTTCCGCAAAAACACATCCACTTGCGACGCCGTCCATGCATTAACCAATCACGTCGTAGAAAATATTAACAACAAGCTTCCGCCCGCGGCTCCGCCCGCGTGGTATGTCAATTAAAAGTAGCCTATATGTTAATCCAGACTATAAGCTACATGTGTGCAAAATTTCATCGAAATCGACCCGGTAGTTTTGGCGTGAAAGAGTAACAAACATCCATCCATACATCCATACTTACAAACTTTCGCCTTTATAATATTAGTAAGGATAGTATAAAAGTGCTTACCATATTTTTAGACCTTACAAAGGCGTTCGACACTGTTCCTATCGCGTCTCTTTTACTAAAACTCGAAAGTTTGGGTGTCAGAGGAACTCAGTTAGATTTGTTCAAGAGCTACCTCTCAAATCGCTCGCAGTTAGTTAGGATAGATGGTAATGATAGCGATGAACTTCCAATTAAATACGGTGTCCCACAGGGAAGCATCTTGGGGCCCACTCTCTTCCTTGTCTTTATAAACCAACTGTGCGACATTAAAATACCTAACGTCAAAATAACATCTTATGCGGATGATACCGCCATAACAGTCGTAGCAGACACATGGTCGCAGCTAGAGCTAAAAGCACAAACAGCATTTAACACAACGTTAAATTGGCTTCATACACACACTCTAACACTAAACATCGCTAAAACCAACTTCCTTACATTTTCAATCAGCACAGCATCACAATCACGCACTCCAATAACTTTGACCGCTCACTCATGTTGCACTAATACCCAAGCCCCTTGCGATTGTCCATCCTTAAAGGCCGTAGACCACATAAAATATCTTGGCATTATATTAGATAAGACACTAAACTTCAGATCTCATATTATCACTCTTACGGGCAGAGTACGTAAATTAATATATATTTTTAAGACACTTCGCCACATTGCTAATCAAACAGTTATTCGCTGTGTCTATTTTGCCTTGTGTCAATCTATTGTCACCTACTGCATTTCGTGTTGGGGTGGTGCCGCGAAAACCATAATAAAACCACTCAAGATAGCGCACAGAACTGTACTAAAAGTCGCTACTTTTCGACCGATTTTGTTCCCAACTAATGAGCTGTACCAAAAACTTGAAGTATTGAACGTATGGCACCATTTTATATTACAAGTTGTTCTTCTGAAACATCGTCAAACCCCATACGTAACTGTAAACAAACGAAGAAAAGACAAAATTTGTTCTCTTCCAACTGTTCGGACATCCTTCGCCAAGAGATTTTTCTATTACCTTGGACCCTGGTTATACAACAAAATCAATAAATTATGTCCTGTATTTGGAGATACAAAATATATTTGCAAAAATACGGTTCACTCGCTCACTTACTCTGTCATACGACGAAACTGAACAATTTATAACAAACTATGTGTAGAATTATGCCAATTGAACACACACATACACACACTAACATGCACGCGCTCACACACACACCCATACACAAACACACACACACACACACACACTTATTGTAACTATTTATTTCTAAAGTGGATTTATTTCTCATTTCACATTTTGGTTTTCCTTACTTTATTTTTATTGTTATTGTATACAACTTTATCATGAATGTTATACTGTACTACTGACTATTGTATTCCAACAATAGGGGAACGGCACTGTCACTCCTTCACACAGGTTATTCTGTAACCTAGCTAGGAGAACAGCACCACACCCACTTTAACTGTAGTAAACCCGTCATTACTATTAATGTACTACTAATAATAGTGTAAATTTTTGTACTTACTGCATTATTCTTTTTACGTAAATAAATTATTATTATTATTATTATTATGGGTTCTTTTTGTTTTTCTCGGCTTGGGCCGCGGTTTGACTGATGGCACGGGCCTAAGCCAAGTGTTCATCAGTGGGATTGCTGGTTTGAATAGTAATGTGTGTGGGTGGTGCAAGTGTTGATGAATATGTGTTGCTTTGTTCAGAGTCGTGTGTGATTGAATGTGTAGTATCTGGTTCGCATTGTAAAAATTTCCTGACCAATCTGCAAGTGTTTAATATAACTGCCTTCTGCATTAATTGGTAAGTGTTTGGTGAAAGTTGCAAACTATTCAGAGACTGGTGTAGTTGTTTTGGTATGACGCCTGTACTAGAGATGACTATTGGAACTATCGTAACTTTTTCTAGATGCCAAAGCCTTGTTATTTCGTCTTTGAGTTCTATGTACTTGGTGAGTTTTTGTGCAATGGTAGTCTGTAGATTGTGTGTATTAGGTATGGCGATGTCTATAAGATAACCTGTTTTATTTATTTTGTTAATAAGAGTTATGTCTGGTCTATTGTAATGAATCGTTTTATCCGTGAGAATGGCTCGGTCGTAATACAACTTTGTCGTTGAATTTTCTAGTACTGTTTGAGGGTTGTATTTATAGTATGGATGGATAGAATCTACAAATTTAAAATGGTATGCTAGTTTCTGGTGAACAATATTAGCAACTTGGTCATGTCGGTGCTTATAGTCGGTCTGTGCTATGGATTTGCAAGCACCTGTAATGTGTTGAATCGTTTCTGGAGAGCTGTTACATTTTCTGCAGGTGTCAAAAGGTAAATTTTTAATAATATATTTTCTGTAATTTCTAGTTTCTATTACTTGGTCTTGTATAGCAATCATGAAGCCTTCCGTCTCTGGAAACAATTCACCTCGATTTAGCCATGCGTTCGATGCATCTTTATCGACGTTTTGTTGGCATAAATCTAGGCGATGTCTCCCATGTAGCGCTTTTTGTGTCCAATTTCCTATTTTTACAGTGTCATCTATTACTTTTTCATTTTTCTGTTCTCTATTGTCCTTTAAATTAAGTGGGGTAAAGTTTTTGTCATTTTGAACTATAGTCTTGTGAAGCTTACATGATTCAGCTTTTTTAAAGAAATACTGTCTGAGGGATCTGATTTGTTTATTGTGTAAATTAATTATGTCAACAATGCCTCTGCCTCCTTCTTTTCTGGATAGTGTTAGTCTTTGTAAACACGATCTAGGATGATGTTTGCGGAATTTTGTCAATGTCGTGTTAATCTTACGTCGTAGGTTTGTCAGGTCTGTCTTAGTCCAGTTTATAATACCAAATGAATATGTAAGTACGGGAATAACAAATGTGTTAATTGCTTTAACGGTGTTTCGCGAGTTCAGCTGTGTTTTCAGTATAGTGTTTAGACGGTGTTGGAATTCTTGTGTGAGTTTTTGTTTAGTGTCTTTGTGATTAATTTGTAGTGATTGCCTATAGCCTAAATATTTATAAGTGTCTTGTTCACCTAGTGCTTTAATTTGTTCCCCGGTGCCTAAAACATATTGGTGTTGATAGTTCTGTCCTGCTCTAATAGAATTTATTTTACATTTGTCTATTCCAAACTCCATATGTATGTCGTTGGTAAACTGTTCCGTTAAACTAGCTAAGTCGTTAATTTCATTCTCAGTGTTGGCATATAATTTGATGTCGTCCATATAAAGTAAATGATTTATCTTAAAGTCTTGAATGTCAGTCTGTCCGTTAGTTGGAGAAATTTTAAAATCGTATCCTATTGGTGTTGCATTTAATATATTAGAGAGCGGATTTAAAGCAAGACAGAACCACAACGGACTCAATGCATCACCCTGGAAAAGTCCTCTATTTATTTGAATTGAGTTTGTTTCAACCGTGTGAGTAACCGTTGAAATAGCTAATTTTGTTGACCATCTTGTCATTGTTGTTTTTAGAAAAGAAACTATTGTAGGGTGAACTTTGTAAATCTCTAGTACTTTAAGCAACCATGAATGAGGAACCGAGTCATATGCTTTTTTGTAGTCGATGTACATGCTGAATAAGTCTGAATGAGTTTTTTGTACTTGAGTAAGAATAACTGAGTCTATAACTAACTGTTCTTTGCAGCCCTGGCTAAATTTTCGACACCCCTTCTGTTGTTCAGCCAAGATGTTATTGGCATCAGCGTGTTGGTATATTAGTTCTGATATACAAGAAGTAATAATTTTGTACAAAGTTTGTAAACATGTGATCGGTCTATATTTAGCGGGATTAGTGAGATCATTGTGATCTTTTGGTATCATGAATGTTTTGCCTAGTGTCAAATATGTTGGTATCGTGTTTGGGTCTTGTATGAATATGTTGATAAATTTGTGTAGATGACTGTGTACGTAAGTAAATTTTTTATACCAATAGCTTTGAACAAAATCTGACCCTGGTGACTTCCAGTTGTGCAAATGACGTAAGACTCTTTGAAAAATTTCTACTGAAATATATTCGAACTCCATTGTTTGTATACTTGAAGTATTAGTTGTACATTCTTTTTGTATCCACTCAGCTTCGGTGTTATGTTGAACAGGGTCTGACCAAATTCGTGCCCAAAAGTCATGTAGTTCTTCAGATGTAGGAGTAGAAGTAGAGTTTGAGTTGTTTTGTTGAGTGTTCATAGTTGACTGTTTGATGTTACGATAAAATACTTTTTCATTATTGCTGAATTGCGAATTTTGTTGCTTTCTTTGGGTGCATGCTTTATACCTTTTAATTCTACCTGTAACAACGGCTAGTTTTTGCTTGAGAGTATCTAATGTATGAATAGGTTGAGTATTTGGATTTTCGTGTATAGTGTGAGTCTTGTACTGCTCTATAATACTTTTTGCATATTTAACTACATTCCTGCTTCTATTTCCCTTAATGTATTGTGTTAAATGACTTATTTTTGTGCGTAAGTTAGTAAGTTTTCGTTCTAGACGTCTTTGCCAATTCGGTTTATAGTCTCTTTTGTCTGGTTGGTGAGAAGTATTTCCTTGTAGAGTTATCTTAGCTCCGTTTATTTTTGCTGCGGTCCAGGCGGCACAATAAATTGCAGTTTGAAGTTTATGAAAGTCAGTATCTTCCTTGATGACTTCAGGAAAAATTACTTCGTTGAGGTAATTAACTATTTTTGCAAGCTTTTTGGAAGGTCTTTGTTTAGGGATAAAGGTCCGACTGGTAGGTTCTGTATCTTTATAGTATTCAAATGCCTGTTGAAATGTTTCGTCGATTGGTGGTTGTCTATCTAAAACTGATTCTTCAGCAAATTGTAAAACTTCAAAAATTGATGTTTCTGTATCTTCTACATTTTGGAATTGAGATCTTTCATGAATACTTTCGCTATGGTTTTCTACATTATCAGAGCTGTTGGTAGCGAGTTCAATTGATATTTCCTGCCTTAATACGTCTAATCTGTCATTGCTTAAGTATTTATTATTTATAATAGCTCGTCTCTGGTCAGCTATACGTTGTTCACTCACATGAGATAAGTCAGGGAATTTCGTAATGAAGTCTTCGAACATTAATTTTCTATAAGCAGTTTGATTTGCTTCCAGACTTGTGACTCGGTAATAGGATCGCATTATCTCTTCGTTTTGTCTTGTGGTCCATCTCATTCTGGTCTGTGTTGTGTTTTTTGTAACTATTCTGCTTATAGGTTGTGTTTGTGTTGGTTGCAGTAATGTTGAATTTTCCGAAGTTGCAATATTTTGAGAAAAGTGTTGTGAGGTTAAGTTCAAAGATGTGTGAATATCTGTTTGTAGGTCTAGTTCTGTTTTAACTTCATCATATATTATATGTAATCGATAGTTTTTTGGGGTAGTAACCTATTGCGTATTATAGCTCTACGTTGGTCTCCTAAACGTTGACGACTTACTTCTATGTTAGGGAATTTCTCAATAAACTTATGGTGCAATGGTTCTAGGTAGGTACTCGTATCTGTATCTAGTGCAGTTAGTTGGAGATAAGTGCGTAGTATGAACTTGTTCAATTCAGGTGTCCATCTCTTACGCGATGTAGAAGAACCCGAGGTGGGTGCAAGTTCAACGTCGGGAATGACTTCTTGCACTACACTGTTGGGTGCACTAATAGAAGATAAAGTAGATGATTTCCTAGACCTAGTCATATACGAGGGACGAGTCGATGGGATGGATGAAAATAAAGAAATTGTATCATCGTCTGTGAAATCGGCTGTAGCTTCTACGTCGTGAGCCCGCCTGCTCAACTCCCGGCGCTCGGCTGTAATATTTTTGTCGGTGGAAGTCCGCCTGCTCAACTCCCTACCGCCGATGGTTCGTATGCTGAAGCATCCAGCATCGGCTCCAGATGCGCCCCGGCGACCCCCGGGCAGCGACCGTAAATTATACCTATTATTGCTCATCTTATCATCAAAATTGGGTTTATAAAACTGAAGGTCCCCATTTCTTCAGAGTACGCATACTAAAAGACTAAGTTTCCCCTTAGCCACACAGCTTTCAGCGTATGCTGTTTCTCTTTCACTATGATGTTACCTTACTATCTACCCACTAGCTGCCTCATCCTATCCATCAATTGGTTTACTCATTCGCCTTGATCTTACTCTTTCAACTATTTAAACCCTATCTTTTGACCATCATAACCTACTCCCTCATCCTCCATCCTATCATCTAATCCCATCCCTCTCCCTCCCCACCCCATCCCACCAGTGCCATGTTGGCCGCGCCAGTATAATACAGGGTAGTCCAGTAAATACCAACACACTCCCACGAGCTTGCCCTATCAGCACTGCACACAAACTCTGCTACCAACAGAAGCTGGCTAGCAATGCAAATAGAAGCCGCCTCAGGAAGAGTGTTAGTATTTCACTAACCCCCCTGTATGTATCGCGTGTCCGCCCCCCACGTGAGTCTGATGGTCGACTCGGACGTATGGTTGTTATAGGGGGCTTATTATTATTATTATTATTACTACTACAGTTGTCTACAGCAGGTGCCTTGCCATAGAACGGCTATGGCAAGGCACCTGTAGACCCAAAACTCAGGGTGCGTGCCGCCGCACCGAACACCCCATTTGTTTATCTCGCGCCTGCACTACACCGCTGAGGCTAAGGATATCGCGGGATATGTCAGCCAGGAGCTAAATTATGCGCTGAAAGTGCAGCTGTTGGAGTCGCGCCGCAACGTTAACTTCAAGGCGTTCGTGGTGCGAGTACCTAGTGTTTACTGGAGAAGGTTTTCCGTCGCTTCCGCGGAACTATACCCCAGGAACGCACAAAGACATGGTGCAAATGAAGTGAAAATATAATTATGTATTTTTATACTACACCTACGTAGAAAGTACCTCTTTGCAGTATCTAATACGGAGAATATCTATCAAAGAAAGTTAGTCTTTTCAGACGAGTTCTGAAAAGCAACATGTAGTGTATGTTAGAGGTCTGAAATATTACTCCTAAATTCATTACTCCCATGGGAGTAATGAACTTTTTTTTAAATTTCTTTTTTTTTTCATTTTGTTTTCTGTACTTTTTGGTAAACCATAAATAAAAAAGAATAGATATTAAAAGAATAAAATAACTACTTTTATAAAAATAAATAAATTAATGTAACTTAATTATATAATAACTCCATAAATAAACCACTAAAATCACTATTATTACCTGTTACAAAATAATTACAAACGTATTTTCACAAATCAACTTCATAAAGTGTAGCTGGCTGCATGCGATTGTTACCCGTGTCTCTATGCGCGTATGAAAGAAGAAATTGTGAAAATTTTTGCATTTCGCTCCAAATTCCTCATCATTTTAAAACTTTTGAATAAACAATTTGTTGCAAGAACTTAATAATATGTCGAGTGATAGTGATACTGACGATTTATTGGCTCCGGAGGAATTGAAAGTAACTGTTCAAGCAGTGATTGAGGACCTCTTACCACAAAAGTCAAGGATCAGATATAATAAAGCGTATGCAGATTTTCTGCAATGGAGAAGTGAGAAAAATGCACAATCTTTTTATTTTCCTTGTAGGTATAGTATAAAGCACTATGTATAACTCGGGCGAAAGTTTGATTTCTTTCGGGTGTATTAAGGCCCGAAGCGTTAAACTACACCCTCAATTAAATCAACTACTTTCATCCCTTGGTGTACAATGTACTATTATGTTAAGGTATCTATTTATGGGCCTATGCAGCCTGAAATAAATGATTTATTATATTATTATTATTATTCCTAGTTTAGGGTTATTTCTGGCGTTGTTTTTTTTCCGTTTTGTTATGTTCCGTTTTAAGCTTATTTTATAATTTGCAACAAAAAGCCCTATATCTAGTAAATGTTATTTTCAGGATCTCATTAGTGGGATCCCGTTCGAATTTATACGGAATGTCTCTATGGCGGATGCATCGCTATAAACTCTTGTTGACATAATGATTTCCTTTTTAAAACGACGCCCGCACTAGGATAAACTCCTGTGTCGCGGGGGTGTTCACAAACATACATTTCATACACACAGAGCACACCCAGAGTCAGAGCAAATCTTTGCGAATCACACAAAGATTTGTCCCATGTGGGAATCGAACCAACAACACCAGCGCAGTTGAAAGCGGCAAGGCGACCGCTTTAACCAATACGCCAACCGTGCACTCAAACCGTTTATAGTTGGTAGAGCGATTTTTAGGTGAAGTGCATGTAGGTTAGCCCGAAGTGCCGTGT
The DNA here is from genome assembly GCA_905147285.1 of Hypena proboscidalis. Lineage (NCBI taxonomy): Eukaryota > Metazoa > Arthropoda > Insecta > Lepidoptera > Erebidae > Hypena > Hypena proboscidalis. The sequence continues at coordinate 11,612,251 of LR990153.1, read as the reverse complement.
TGTACTTTGACTTCAAAGCCTTTTTTGGATTACTTGGGAGTTTATTCATGTTACTTTCACAGTTGCTGCACCAAATCGGGCATGATGATACTTCGCTTATTACTAAAGTTAATCGTAATCAGAATTGTATTGATGATATTACAGGTCACTTGCACTAGTCCAAGACTGGTTTATTATCAACAACTTATTATTGAACTCGAATAAAACTAAATGTATAAAGTTCACTTTGCCTAATGTCAAGAAACAGAACATGAGTAAAATATTAAATGATGAAATTATTAGTCTTGTAGAATCAACTATGTTTTTAGGAATAACCTTGGATCAAAAGCTTCAGTGGGGCGCCCATATATCGTGTCTAGCAGGGATACTCAGCTCCGCTGCATTCGCTGTTTGGTAAGTTCGTTAGCTAACTGATATTAAAAATTGCGCGACTGGTTTATTTTAGTTATTTTCACAGTGTCATGTCCTACGGAATTCTACTAACTCAAAGCTCGAGATTCTCTGAAAGAACGATTTAAGGATAGAGGTATTTTTACAGTAGCATCGATATATATAATTTACTATTATTAACATATACCAAGAAAAGCGATCTTCATTCATTAAACACGAGGAATAAGCACAAATTGGTAGGCCAATATAATCGCTTGAACAAAGTCCACAACTAATTTGATGGACTTAGTTTGCGTTTTTATAACAAAATTCCTGTCAAAATCTTGAATTTGCTCCTACTAAAGTTCAAGAGTATCGTTAAGAATCGTCTCATGGAGAGCTACTAACGATTTCTTAACCGACACTATGTCTAGGAAATAAATGAAATTGACAATTAACCTTATTTAGTTTACATTATTATTATTAATTGATCTAATGAATTTATTCATTTTATTTATTTATTTTTTTCTCATTAACAGACTCAACCTTTATTAATATGGGCGAGAAGCCATGATCTGTGGCAGAGTGTTGCTGGTTTTCCATCAGTTATACGGCGCTTTCTGTGGCTAAAAGATTTAAAGATTCAAATCATTTATTTTCATAGGCCAGATAAGAATATAAAAATAAATAAAAATGTAAATTAATAAATAAACAAAAAAAATAGAACCGCCAAAATTCAAAAGGACCGCCTTCTGCATCTGGTTCTTGGTCCAGCCGCCTAACGCAAGCCTCTTAAGGTGTTGGTCGAGGCTCTTTGCTATCAGTCCATTGACTGATATGACTATCGGTACAATGATGGCCGAATCCACATCCCACATGTCGACAATCTCGTGTGCCAGATCAGTATATTATATTATTATTATGTAAGTATAGAGATCCATGACATAGACATATTAACATAACAATGATATTGTCAAATCTAGTTTTCAGAGGTATACCTTGTGATGGTTCTTGATTGTGGGAAGTGTTGTCTCCCGTGTCTGGTCTTTGGATGACGTCACCACGTACTACTCCTTCCTCATCACAGGACTCGATTTTAACAGCTAAAATAGACAATAGATAGACAACATTTCAAAATGCATAAAAGAGTTAAACATAGTAATGTATAAAAAAAAATTAAAACAATTGTTAAAAAAAAATGTTTTTACTCCACGGCTGAATTTTTGGTAGCTAATTTATCTGATTCATAAATGCAAAATATTAGTATGTTACTATATATGTAGTTAGTTTAGTTTTAAAAATGTTGGTAGAAATTAAGTAGGTTAAAAACGTGTAAATTGTATAGTGGTAGATAGGAAATTAATTATAAGGTCATAAATATGTGTAAGCTAGTATATAATAAGAACATGAATGCTTTTATATTAGTTATAAGATATTGTTTGTATGTTAAACATGATTTGTATACCTTTATTTATTACCAAACAATATTATTATACCATTGCTATGTAATATGTCTAAACACTCAAATAAAAGTAATATTATATTATAAAAAAATAATAAATATATATATATATATATATACAGGGTGGATGCAACATAGCGACATTTCTTTAAACCACATATTCTGTGCACACTCAATATTGATTTCCAGTGGTCCAAAATCACATGACGAGAAAAATACGAGAAATACAACGTTAAACAAGTTACATGGCTCGTACAGTGTAAAGACCCCTTACTTACCAAAACAAACCAAGGATGGCAACGTCGCGGCGTCACATGCAACCGTCATCACTGAGGGTGCCGACGCACTCATATCAAATCGCGTATTCACATTTGAATTTCACATACACAGCCACGGAAAGTCACACGTTATTATCACAAACATCACTTTGAATAAAATTCAATTGCATCCCTAAATTCACAGAGTGCCCATCGGCGCGAACTACTCATTTGGTCATGAGGTCTCTATTTGCGGTCAAACGTTTTAATTTATTCGAACGCCACGAACACACAGAACACTATTATAATACTACATCTCAATTTTTTCTCTTTGCGTCGTGTCACATCACAAATAAAACACTTAAATTCGATAATAAATAACAATGGCGCTTGCGCTTTCGTTTACGGACAAGGATGGGCAAACAGCCAGTGTTGCCAATTTAGCGTCTTTGTCACCAGATAGTGCAACTTTTGCCTTGCCTACAAAAAAAAAGTTTTAGCGACTTTTTCTAGGTTTATTCTATTGTCATTTATTTATTATTTTATTACATTTTATTTTTTTACTTTTTGTTTACATTTATGATATGTATGCCCGGTTAGTAGAATTATGCAAATGTTGTAAATTCATATATTTATTCATTGTGCTGTGCAACTTAACTTTATTTTTAAATTTGTTAACACGTAACCAGCGGTTGGACAAATAGCTAAAGTAGTATTAATTTAAAGCTATTTTATAAACATAATATTATATTTATACTTTTATTATCATAACTATATACTTATTGTACTTTATATATTTTAGTTACTTAAATTATCATAACTATATTCATTTAATCTGATGCTTAATGCTGATTTAAGTGATAATGACAGTTTTCTCTCTGCTAGCAGTCTTAATGACAGTTTTTCAAGTATACCTTCACTCGGGGATAATCTTGAGGGTCTGTTTTTGGATGTTCCGAAAAATTTCAATGTAGTCCATATTAATGCCCAAAGTATTCCCGCCCATTTCCCTGATATGCTGGCAAATTTTGACTGTAAGAACATACACGCTATCCTAGTCTCCGAATCGTGGTTAAAACCTTGTCTGCCTTCTGCTTCATACTCTCTCCCGGGTTTCCGGCTGATTAGAAATGATCGTGCGGTTGCTGTTGGTGGAGGTGTTGCCGTATTTTTGCGTACCCACATTCCTTTCTCCATCATCAATATGTCACCACAGCCACCACCAGCAAACGCCGGCGAGCATCTCTTCTTAGAAGTAGAACTCAATCACGTCAAGGTTCTACTTGGTGTGTATTATAGTCCTTCGTTAAGAATTGACTATTTCTCTTCTTTCGAACGCATCCTGGAAAACCTGACACCATCTTACAGTCATACAATAATTATGGGAGACTTCAATACATGTCTTATGAAAAACGACTCTCGTTCTTCCTCTCTCCAATCTATTTCTGAATCCACTAACCTATCCATTCTACCTTTATATCCTACACATCACTTTCCAAACTGTACTCCTTCTCTTCTTGACCTCATCTTAGTTTCCTCTCCAGAGCATGTGTCTAAGCATGGACAATGTTCTGCGGATGAATTTTCATATCATGACTTGATTTATCTGTCATACAAAATTCGTCCACCCAAGGCAAAACCGAGAATTATCCTACAGCGCAATTTTAATGGCATGGATGGTGGCAAGCTTTGTGAGGATGCTAGCAACATTGACTGGTCACCACTTTATGATTCCAGCAATATCGACGACAAAGTAAATTATTTCACATTAATGATTATAAATCTTTATGATGTCCATGCGCCGATACGTCCCATAAAGTTGAAACATCTACCAAGTCCTTGGCTTTCCGGTGACATAAAGCACATTATGGCCAAGAAATCTGCATTGAAATCTAAATATAAGTGTCGCCCTAATGATGCAAATTTTGAAAAGTACGTGGCCGTAAGAAATCACTGCAATAAGGTGTGTAGGAACGCACAACGCCAACATATTCATACCTCTGTAGAGAATGGAGATCCAGTTAAAGTGTGGAAGTTCCTGAGAACGTTGGGAGTTGGAAAGTCGCGCAGCGACTCCGTTCCTAAAGACATAGACATCGATTTACTAAACAAAAATTTCTCAACTTCGTCCAATTTTGATGGGACTATTAAAAATAATACGCTGAACTATCTTTCATCTCTTCCAACTCCTACATATTCATCGTTTGTCATTAATGAATTCACTGCTTGTGATGTTAAGAAGAGCATTTTGTCTATATCGTCCAATGCAGTTGGGAATGATTCGATAAGTAGAAACATGATCCTCCCCATCCTTGATCAAATTCTTCCCATCCTCTGTCACATCTTTAACTTTTCTATCTCCTCTGGCACTTTTCCATCTGCTTGGAAAGATGCACAAGTAATTCCTCTGCCAAAAAAATCTAAATCTATAGCATTTTCCGATTACCGCCCCATATCTATACTGCCTTTTCTTTCTAAAGCACTCGAACGTCTCATCCACACCCAACTCTCCTCTTTCCTTTGTAAAAATAATTTACTGAACCCCTTTCAATCAGGCTTCCGTTCCGGACACAGTACCACAACTGCATTGGTCAATATAACAGATGACATTAGACTTGGCATGGATAATGGGAATCTTACAGTCTTATCTCTCCTCGATTTCAGTAATGCTTTTAATACTGTAGATTTCCATATCCTGCTGAATATATTGCGCTCTATTAACATATCTCCAACGGTGGTTGATTGGTTTCACAGTTACCTGTTTGGTCGCCGACAGCGTATACGCACGGATGATACGTTGTCATCATGGTGCAATACTACTGCTGGCGTACCGCAGGGTGGCGTTTTATCACCTCTACTTTTCGCAATTTTTATAAATTCACTCTCAGACCAGCTACTTTCATCCTACCACCTTTATGCAGATGATTTGCAGATTTATACACAGGCTCCACTAGACAGGCTATCGGAAGCCATAACTACTATTAACACTGATCTGGTGCGTATCGGTGACTGGAGTACAAATCACGGGTTAGTGTTGAATCCCACAAAAACCCAAGTCATTGTGATAGGCAGCTCCAGGATGATCTCCAAACTTGATTGGTCACAGCTTCCTCTAGTCCAATTTAATGGGTCTACCTTGCCAATCAACACTAAAGTAAAAAATTTAGGCATCTACTTTGACAGTACTTTATCCTGGAGCCCTCAGTTGCAGGAAGTCAGTCGCAAAATGTTCGCTTCAGCTGGCTCCTTGCGTCGATTACGAAACTTTCTTCCGACTGCCACTAAGATTGCGCTTGCGCAAACCCTTCTTCTTCCTATTCTCGATTATGCCGATGTCAGCTATCTAAATCTCACTGAAGCCCAACTTGATAAACTTGAGCGACTTCAAAATTTTAGTATACGATTTATATTTGGACTAAGGAAATATGATCATATTTCTGAATTTCGTAAAAAGCTCAAGTGGCTTCCAATCCGTCTTCGCCGGAATACTCATGTCCTCACGCTTCTCTATAGCGTTCTGTTTAATCCTAAGACCCCAACTTATCTCAAAGACCGTTTCAAATACGTACATGACACACATTCTAAATTCTTGAGGTCATCCGAAAATTTAAGACTCGAGATGCCAATGCATTCCACAAATTTTTACGATCAATCTTTTACTGTTGAAGCCGTTCGGCTGTGGAATGCATTACCCCTTAATATCAGACGAGCACAATCCTTGAACATATTTAAAAAACTGTTAAATGAGCATTATTTATCATTATGATAATTTCTTTGTAGTGTATAATAAGTATGTATATGTTATTTATGTATATGTATATATTGTATATAGTATGTATTTATGTATTGTATGTATTTTTATATTGTATAGTGTGTATTTAAGTGCCTATGCACTCAATTTTTTATGTACTATTTAGTATTTTAATTATTCATTTATTTTATTTTAGTCTTTAATCTTGACAAGCCTTGAGCAAAATTAAAAAGAAAAAGCAACAACAAATCCAATGCAATAAACTACCGCAAATATCCATTCTATTATGTCCATCCTAAGGTTGCCTGGAAGAGATCGCGTCAAGCGATAAGGCCGCCCTTTGTACGTTATAGTTTTAAGTATCTATTTCTTTGTATGTTTGTTACAAATTTGATGTGCAAATAAAGTTTTCTCTATCTATCTATCTATCTATTAACTTAATTATTATAAAAAAGGCCAATTAAAAGTAAGCAAAATAAGAAAAGCTCATTGTCGCCGGCGAGAATGAGGTGTTTAGCGACTTATGATATCGAATCTAACGACATGCAAATTATGGACTTGGCAGCAATGAGTAAACCTTACTCATTGGTGTGTACAGAACGCTATAATAAGGATAGAAAATAAAGGTAGTAAATGGTAGAGCTTTTGGGAACGACTCGACGGAGAAGAGTGTCTCAGGTCGAATGTTATCAATTAATTTTAGTGCTTGGATTACTGTTATCTCGTTGATGGTAAATTTAAACCCTGAAGTTTCAGACACAAAAGCCAGCTCTGAGGTAAAAGGGTACGCAACTATGCATTGACAAAACTGCTGAATAATAATCTTCTTTTAAGTGATGGGACCAACATGATACTAATAGACAAAAAATTCCCTCTGATTTATGTTTAGTTCCAACTGTGGCCACAAGCAATGAGTAACGGCGCTGAGTCTACATGTTAGTAACGTTAGCCGGACGATTGGGGCTGTATGCTGTAGGTAGGTCTCGCCACTGACATTTATGAAAGATTTATTTCACGGCTTTGTCACTTTGTTACAAAATAAGAAACAAGATAGCACCTACCTGTGTAATAATTTGGTAGTTATAATCTTATCCAGAGATGTGACTTATTTAAGATACAAGTATCTGAAATACAGATACAAGATACAAGATATGTATTTCCATCTTGTGTCTAAAATACTTTCCAAAAATAATTTTGTATCTTGTATTTAAATACATTTTGTTAGGTATCTCAGTATTTACAAATACTTTTTCTGACAAAATACTTTTAGGAATAAGTTACCAAAATTTTTTATGGAATATTATAAATGCGTAAAACTGAACGTGTCATTATTAGTTAAACATCACATGGATAGATGGCGACTCATTCTTTCTACTAATGTCATAGGCAATGGATCAATGGACGAACATCAAAAAAACTTAAGTAAAAGTAGTTTTTCAAACATTTCTTTTACATGAAAATAATATAGGAGTCATGTCATGTATGTCATGCATTTCTTATATCTCTGCTTCTCATATATTATGCCAATAATGACAGAAATAGAAAGGTTTTGTTCCGGTTTCAAGTGAGGACATGTATGCACTGGGGGGGAGGGATATGTCTGTATCTGATCTCTTGCTCTCATACGTGCCTTATGCAGGGGGACATGTGTGTTCTCGGTCACTCGCAATAATGTTGTCAACAGAAAACCTTAGAGAACTGACCATCTTTCTATTTCTGTCATGTTATTGTTGATTATGCCTCATGTCTTATGTCTCTTATCTCATGTCTTGTATCATGTCATGTCTTTTTGTTTTATTGTCTTAGAAAAACTTCAGGGTGGTCAGAAAAAAATAAGTAACCTGATGGCCAACCAAGTAAATTGATGGCTTTTGATTGGTGAAATAAAGTAAATACTTTTGATATTGCGTTTATTATTATCCTTAAAAATATAATATTTTGTCTTGTCACATTTCAGCGATTAACATAATATATTCGTAAATAAATAACATTAATGTTTATTAAGATAATATATCAAAAATAATCTTAAATTCAAAAGAACAAAATGTTGTTTTCTTACAAAAGTATTTTCATCTCGAAAAGTATTTAGAAGATACGTATCTTGTATCTAGTATTTCAAATACCATTCTCGAAAGTATTTTGTATCTGGTATCTGAAATACTTAATTTCAAAGTATCTTGGATTTAGTATTCCAGATACTTTTTAGAGGGTATTTTGTACATCTCTGCGTATCATCAACCAGATAACGGGATTACTACTATTTGATGGCCCTTTATGTGAAACGGAAAAGCTTTTTTTCATGTTCGTTCACAATGGCTCTACCACTTAATACTTTCTATCTTTATTACAGCATTCTGTGGTATTTACAAAAAGTTTTTTTTTTGCAGAGCTTAATTTTCATGCTATCTTAAATCGATGTAACTTTGCGGTTAGAATGTACGCTTTGTTTGTAAAAATTCTATGAAAATTCAATCCTACCAACCTACCAACACCCTAAACTGGTAACACTCAAGTACGTAACTTCCGGGCAGTTTAAATAACTTTATTTAAAGTATTGAGTTAGTTACTTACTTGACTAATTATTACTAGAGAAGTAAATAAAAGAGTTCATCTCTCTTTAATGTCTTCAATTCAATATGAGTAAAAGAGACGCAAATTGTTTACGCAAATTCAAATGCATTCAAACCGCGTCACCAACGAAAGATCATTAAATTTGTTTAGTGCAAAATCGGCAATCTTACGGGAAATAGATTGCGCATTCTCGGAAATATTTTAACCTCAAAGACGCCGGCGCCATGTTTTGTATTCAATTTTGTGATGTGAACGGACTCAAACTTAATTTGTAATTAGTGCTAAGTTTATTATTGTGACAGGACACAGATTTTTATTGGATATTTGTTTTGTGAGTGTTTTTGAAAATGGTCGATTCGGGCCCATCGGGTGGCCACCACGATCCCCGGACTTAACTCCTCTGGACTTTTTTTTGTGGGGATTTGTGAAAAACGAAGTGAAAAATTCTTCTATTGTGTTAATGTCTGTAGCGTATACAGACGTTAACACAATAGAAGAATTGCGAATACGTGTTATTTCGGCCTTTGATAAAATAAAAAGATTAGCCGCGAATAGTGATCTCATGACAAAATTAAAAAACAATATTGTGCGTCGCTACAATTTATGTATTGAACAAAACGATGCATCGAAAATTTAAACGTTTAATTAAAAATTATTAATTGAAATTATACATCGTGAATTGATTGAAGTGATTTTGTGCTAAATTATGTGATTTGTGATTTTTGAATACGGCCTGTAATTGGGAGCAATCACATGATTTTGACATAAGCTGTGAGCTGTGTGTGACGTTGCCGTTCCGCTTTGCCGGTGAGTAAAGATGTGTTTACTAATCCATTTAGTTTGTTCGAAAAAAAAAATTTCGTAATTTTTGTGTCAGCTAATTTTGGGCCACTGGAAATTAATACTGGGCATGTACAGATTATCTGGTTTAAAGAAATGTCGCTATGTTGCATCCATCCTCTATATATATACAGGGCGGATGCGACATAGCGACATTTATTTAAACCACATATTCTGTGCACACTCAATATTGATTTCCAGTGGTCCAAAATCACATGACGAGAAAAATACGAGAAATATAACGTTAAACAAGTTACATGGCTCGTACAGTGTAAAGACCCCTTACTTACCTAAACAGGCCATGGATGGCAACGTCGCATGCTACCGGCATCACTAAGGACGCCGACGCACTCATATCAAATCGCGTATTCACATTTGAATTTCACATACACAGCCACGGAAAGTCACACATCACAAACATCACTTTGAATAAAATTCAATTGCATTCCTAAATTCACAGAGTGCCCATCGGCGCGAACTACTCATTTGGTCATGAGGTCTCTATTTGCGGTCAAACGTTTTAATTTATTCGAACGCCACGAACACACAGAACACTATTATAATACTACATCTCAATTTTTTCTCTTTGCGTCGTGTCACATCACAATAAAACACTTAAATTTGATAATAAATAACAATGGCGCTTGCGCTTTCGTTTACGGACAAGGATGGGAGAACAGCCAGTGTTGCCAATTTAGAGTCTTTGTCACCAGATAGTGCAACTTTTGCCTTGCCTACAAAAAAAGTTTTAGCGACTTTTTCTAGGTTTATTCTATTCAGTCATTTATTTATTATTTTATTACATTTACTTAATTATTATAAAAAAAGGCCAATTAAAACTAAGCAAAATAAGAAAGCTCATTGTCGCCGGCGAGGATGCGGTGTTTAGCGACTTATGATATCGAATCTAACGATATGCAAATTATGGAATTGGCAGCAGTGAGTAAATCTTACTTATTGGTGTGTACAGAACGCTATAATAAGGATAGAAAATAAAGGTAGTAAATGGTAGAGCTTTTGGGAACGACTCGACGGAGAAGAATTTCACTGTCTCAGGTCGAATGTTATGAATTAATTTTAGTGCTTGGATTACTGTTATCTCGTTGATGGTAAATTTAAACCCTGAAGTTTCAGACACAAAAGCCAGCTCTGAGGTAAAAGGGTACGCAACTATGCATTGACAAAACTGCTGAATAATAATCTTCTTTTAAGTGATGGGACCAACATGATACTAACAGACAAAAAATTCCCTCTGATTTATGTTTAGTTCCAACTGTGGCCACAAGCAATGAGTGACGGCGCTGAGTCTACATCTTAGTAACGTTAGCCGGACGATTGGGGCTGTATGCTGTAGGTAGATCTCGCCACTGACATTTATGAAAGAATTATTTCACGGCTTTGTCACTTTGTTACAAAATAAGAAACAAGATGGCACCTACCTGTGTAGTAATTTGGTAGTTATAATCTTATCATCAACCAGATAACGGGATTACTACTATTTAATGGCCCTTTCTGTGAAACGGAAAAGCTTTTTGTCATGTTCGTTCACAATGGCTCTACCATTTAATACTTTCTATCTTTATTACAGCATTCTGTGGTATTTACAAAAAGTTTTTTTTTTTGCAGAGCTTAATTTTCATGCTATCTTAAATCGATGTAACTTTGCGGTTCGAATGTACGCTTTGTTTTTAAAAATTCTATGAAAATTCAATCCTACCAACCTACCAACAGCCTAAACTGGTAACACTCAAGTACGTAACTTCCGGGCAGTTTAAATAACTTTATTTAAAGTATTGAGTTAGTTACTTACTTGACTAATTATTACTAGAGAAGTAAATAAAAGAAGTTCATCTCACTTTAATGTCTCCAATTCAATATGAGTAAAAGAGACGCAAATAGTTTACGCAAATTCAAATGCATTCAAACCGCGTCACCAACGAAAGATCATTAAATTTGTTTAGTGCAAAATCGGCAATCTTACGGGAAATAGATTGCGCATTCTCGGAAATATTTTAACCTCAAAGACGCCGGCGCCATGTTTTGTATTCAATTTTGTGATGTGAACGGACTCAAACTTAATTTGTAATTAGTGCTAAGTTTATTATTGTGACAGGACACAGATTTTTATTGGATATTTGTTTTGCGAGTGTTTTTGAAAATGGTCGATTCGGACCCATCGGGTGGCCACCACGATCCCCGGACTTAACTTCTCTGGACTTTTTTTTGTGGGGATTTGTGAAAAACGAAGTGAAGAATTCTTCTATTGTGTTAATGTCTGTAGCGTATACAGACGTTAACACGATAGAAGAATTGCGAATACGTGTTATTTCGGCCTTTGATAAAGTAAATAGATTAGCTGCGAATAGTGATCTCATGACAAAATTAAAAAACAATATTGTGCATCGCTACAATTTATTTATTGAACAAAACGGTGCACACATCGAAAATTTAAACATTTAATTGAAAATTATAATTGAAATTATACATCGTGAATTGATTGCAGTGATTTTGTGCTAAATTATGTAATTTGTGATTTTTTAATACGGCCTGTAATTGGAAGCAATCACATGATTTTGACATAAGCTGTCAGCTGTGTGCGACGTTGCCGTTCCGCTTTGCCGGTGAGTAAAGATGTGTTTACATAAAATAATCCATTTAGTTTGTTCGAAAAAAAAATTTTCGTAATTTTTGTGTCAGCTAATTTTGGACCACTGGAAATTAATACTGGGCATGTACAGATTATCTGGTTTAAAGAAATGTCGCTATGTCGCATCCACCCTGTATATATGTATTAGATATTCTACTCTATACACTGTGAACGTTTGACGAACATTGTTTTGAGATAAACTTGACCGCTATTTATGAAGGTGGCTCTGCTGCAGAGCATGACGTAAAGTATGATATTTTGTTCTACACCACGGTATACACATTTGTTTATTTCGAAATAAATCATCTATTTAAGATATGTATGTGTATTATTATTCTTAAAAAATATTATTTTCTATCACTTAATACCAGTAAAAATTAATGATAAAACAGCAACTGTAATTGTGGCATTTATCTGATATTGAAAATGTTTTGATTAAAGTATTGATTAACAACTTACATGTTGTGGCATTCGATTCATTTTGATTCTCATTTACAGACTCAACATTTAATAATCTGGGCGAGAAGCCATGATCTGTGGCAGAGTGTTGCTGGTTTTCCATCAGTTGTACGGCGCTTTCTGTGGCTAAAAGATTTAAATGTTCAAATCATTTATTTTCATAGGCCAGATAAGAATATAAAAATAAACAAATAGGTAAAAATTTTTTAAAAAAAATGAATTTATTTACCAATGTAAATAATTTTTTTTTATTTTATTATTTTTTTTATTTTTTCTATACATAAGGTACATAAAATTAGTTTACAGCATGAATCCTAGCAGCTAGTATCTTTTATTATTATTATGTAAGTAAGGGGATCCATGACATAGACATATTTACATACCAATGATATTGTCACATCTACAGTTTTCAGAGGTATACCTTGTGATGGTTCCTGATTGTGGGAAGTTTTGTCTCCCGTGTCTGGTCTTTGGATGACGTCACCACGTACTACTCCTTCCTCATCACAGGACTCGATTTTAACAGCTAAAATAGACCATAGATAGGCTATTAGATAAGCAGCCATAGTCAATTATTCAAAACCATTTTTTATTTGAATAAATTGAAAAGATTGCATTTTATAGTTATTTATTATTACTAAAAGTATCGATATATTGTTCTAAACCACGGTAAACACCACTACCAGTACCAGAGAAAACATTTTGATTCATTGTGATACCATAAAGTCTACCTGCAGACACTAAGCCGGCGTTACAGACTATGCCTAGCCCGTTTTATAATGGCAATAGGGCTGTACCCAAACCATATTAATGATAAAAACAGCAACTGGAATTGTACCATTTATTTGATATTGAAAAATGATTTGATTAAAGTATTGATTTACAACTTACATGTTGTTGCATTTGATTCATTTTGATTCTCATTTACAGACTCAGCCTTTATTAATCTGGGCGCTGAGCCATGATCTGATGCAGAGTGTTGCTGGTTTTCTATCAGTTGTATGTCGTTATCTGTAGTTAAAAGATTTAAGGATTCAAATTATTTATTTTCATAAGCCAAATGAGAATATAAAATAAACAAAACAATATACAGATATATTTTTAAATATGATTTATACAAAATACAAAAAAACATTTAAAAATATAAAAACAGTGTCCCCCCGACATCAGGTGCAGGGACCAAGCTGTCGATGGTTAGGGCTCCAGAGAGAGGATCCTCCTCACGATGCGTGCCGTGTCCAAAAGGACCGCCTTCTGCATCTGGTTCTTGGTCCAGCCGCCTAACGCGAGCCTCTTAAGGTGTTGGTCGAGGCTCTTTGCTATCAGTCCATTGACTGATATGACTATCGGTAAAATGATGGCCGAATCCACATCCCACATGTCGACAATCTCGTGTGCCAGATCAGTATATTATATTATTATAATGTAAGTATAGAGATCCATGACATAGACATATTAACATAACAATGATATTGTCAAATCTAGTTTTCAGAGGTATACCTTGTGATGGTTCTTGATTGTGGGAAGTGTTGTCTCCCGTGTCTGGTCTTTGGATGACGTCACCACGTACTACTCCTTCCTCATCACAGGACTCGATTTTAACAGCTGAAATAGACTATTAGATAAGCAGCAATAGTCATTTATTCAAAACAACAATCTTGTGAGTTGAATAAATTGAAAATATTACATTTCAAAGTTATCTATCATTACCAAAAGTATTACGTCGTCGTATTACGTAAGATTATCTCAAAACAATGTTCTTAAAACGTACATAGTGTACATGCATTGTATATAACTGTACGCATACGGAATAGAGGCATAATGTACGTTGAATGTGGCTGTGCTGCAGAGCATACTTCCTGGCAGCCCTACTAAGAAAAAGTACTTAGGATAGATGTAAAGGAGTGAAATTCATGACAATTAATGTTAACTGTGTATTATGTACGTGTTTAATAAATCCTTATCAATTTATCTGTTTTAGTTATTTTTACTGTTCTAAAATTGTAACACATAACGCCTGATAATATTTATTACCAAACAATATTATTATACCATTGCTATGTAATATGTCTAAACACTCAAATAAAAGTAATATTATATTATATAAAAAAAATATATATATAGGTATATATATATATATAATAATATATATGTATTAGATATTCTACTCTATACACTGTGTACGTTTGACGAACATTGTTTTGAGATAAACTTGACCGCTATTTATGAAGGTGGCTCTGCTGCAGAGCATGACGTAAAGTATGATATTTTGTTCTACACCACGGTATACACATTTGTCTATTTCGAAATAAATCATCTATTTAAGATATGTATGTGTATTATTATTCTTAAAAATTATTATTTTCTATCACTTAATACCAGTAAAAATTAATGATAAAACAGCAACTGGAATTGTAGCATTTATCTGATATTGAAAATGTTTTGATTAAAGTATTGATTAACAACTTACATGTTGTGGCATTCGATTCATTTTGATTCTCATTTACAGACTCAACATTTAATAATCTGGGCGAGAAGCCATGATCTGTGGCAGAGTGTTGCTGGTTTTCCATCAGTTGTACGGCGCTTTCTGTGGCTAAAAGATTTAAAGGTTCAAATCATTTATTTTCATAGGCCAGATAAGAATATAAAAATAAACAAATAGGTAAAAATTTTTTAAAAAAAATGAATTTATTTACCAATGTAAATAATTTTTTTTTTTTTTATTATTTTTTTTATTTTTTCTATACATAAGGTACATAAAATTAGTTTACAGCATGAATCCTAGCAGCTAGTATCTTTTATTATTATTATGTAAGTAAGGGGATCCATGACATAGACATATTTACATACCAATGATATTGTCACATCTACAGTTTTCAGAGGTATACCTTGTGATGGTTCCTGATTGTGGGAAGTTTTGTCTCCCGTGTCTGGTCTTTGGATGACGTCACCACGTACTACTCCTTCCTCATCACAGGACTCGATTTTAACAGCTAAAATAGACCATAGATAGGCTATTAGATAAGCAGCCATAGTCAATTATTCAAAACCATTTTTTATTTGAATAAATTGAAAAGATTGCATTTTATAGTTATTTATTATTACTAAAAGTATCGATATATTGTTCTAAACCACGGTAAACACCACTACCAGTACCAGAGAAAACATTTTGATTCATTGTGATACCATAAAGTCTACCTGCAGACACTAAGCCGGCGTTACAGACTATGCCTAGCCCGTTTTATAATGGCAATAGGGCTGTACCCAAACCATATTAATGATAAAAACAGCAACTGGAATTGTACCATTTATTTGATATTGAAAAATGATTTGATTAAAGTATTGATTTACAACTTACATGTTGTTGCATTTGATTCATTTTGATTCTCATTTACAGACTCAGCCTTTATTAATCTGGGCGCTGAGCCATGATCTGATGCAGAGTGTTGCTGGTTTTCTATCAGTTGTATGTCGTTATCTGTAGTTAAAAGATTTAAGGATTCAAATTATTTATTTTCATAAGCCAAATGAGAATATAAAATAAACAAAACAATATACAGATATATTTTTAAATATGATTTATACAAAATACAAAAAAACATTTAAAAATATAAAAACAGTGTCCCCCCGACATCAGGTGCAGGGACCAAGCTGTCGATGGTTAGGGCTCCAGAGAGAGGATCCTCCTCACGATGCGTGCCGTGTCCAAAAGGACCGCCTTCTGCATCTGGTTCTTGGTCCAGCCGCCTAACGCGAGCCTCTTAAGGTGTTGGTCGAGGCTCTTTGCTATCAGTCCATTGACTGATATGACTATCGGTAAAATGATGGCCGAATCCACATCCCACATGTCGACAATCTCGTGTGCCAGATCAGTATATTATATTATTATAATGTAAGTATAGAGATCCATGACATAGACATATTAACATAACAATGATATTGTCAAATCTAGTTTTCAGAGGTATACCTTGTGATGGTTCTTGATTGTGGGAAGTGTTGTCTCCCGTGTCTGGTCTTTGGATGACGTCACCACGTACTACTCCTTCCTCATCACAGGACTCGATTTTAACAGCTGAAATAGACTATTAGATAAGCAGCAATAGTCATTTATTCAAAACAACAATCTTGTGAGTTGAATAAATTGAAAATATTACATTTCAAAGTTATCTATCATTACCAAAAGTATTACGTCGTCGTATTACGTAAGATTATCTCAAAACAATGTTCTTAAAACGTACATAGTGTACATGCATTGTATATAACTGTACGCATACGGAATAGAGGCATAATGTACGTTGAATGTGGCTGTGCTGCAGAGCATACTTCCTGGCAGCCCTACTAAGAAAAAGTACTTAGGATAGATGTAAAGGAGTGAAATTCATGACAATTAATGTTAACTGTGTATTATGTACGTGTTTAATAAATCCTTATCAATTTATCTGTTTTAGTTATTTTTACTGTTCTAAAATTGTAACACATAACGCCTGATAATATTTATTACCAAACAATATTATTATACCATTGCTATGTAATATGTCTAAACACTCAAATAAAAGTAATATTATATTATATAAAAAAAATATATATATAGGTATATATATATATATATAATAATATATATGTATTAGATATTCTACTCTATACACTGTGTACGTTTGACGAACATTGTTTTGAGATAAACTTGACCGCTATTTATGAAGGTGGCTCTGCTGCAGAGCATGACGTAAAGTATGATATTTTGTTCTACACCACGGTATACACATTTGTCTATTTCGAAATAAATCATCTATTTAAGATATGTATGTGTATTATTATTCTTAAAAATTATTATTTTCTATCACTTAATACCAGTAAAAATTAATGATAAAACAGCAACTGGAATTGTAGCATTTATCTGATATTGAAAATGTTTTGATTAAAGTATTGATTAACAACTTACATGTTGTGGCATTCGATTCATTTTGATTCTCATTTACAGACTCAACATTTAATAATCTGGGCGAGAAGCCATGATCTGTGGCAGAGTGTTGCTGGTTTTCCATCAGTTGTACGGCGCTTTCTGTGGCTAAAAGATTTAAAGGTTCAAATCATTTATTTTCATAGGCCAGATAAGAATATAAAAATAAACAAATAGGTAAAAAATTTTTAAAAAAAATGAATTTATTTACCAATGTAAATAATTTTTTTTTTTTTATTATTTTTTTTATTTTTTCTATACATAAGGTACATAAAATTAGTTTACAGCATGAATCCTAGCAGCTAGTATCTTTTATTATTATTATGTAAGTAAGGGGATCCATGACATAGACATATTTACATACCAATGATATTGTCACATCTACAGTTTTCAGAGGTATACCTTGTGATGGTTCCTGATTGTGGGAAGTTTTGTCTCCCGTGTCTGGTCTTTGGATGACGTCACCACGTACTACTCCTTCCTCATCACAGGACTCGATTTTAACAGCTAAAATAGACCATAGATAGGCTATTAGATAAGCAGCCATAGTCAATTATTCAAAACCATTTTTTATTTGAATAAATTGAAAAGATTGCATTTTATAGTTATTTATTATTACTAAAAGTATCGATATATTGTTCTAAACCACGGTAAACACCACTACCAGTACCAGAGAAAACATTTTGATTCATTGTGATACCATAAAGTCTACCTGCAGACACTAAGCCGGCGTTACAGACTATGCCTAGCCCGTTTTATAATGGCAATAGGGCTGTACCCAAACCATATTAATGATAAAAACAGCAACTGGAATTGTACCATTTATTTGATATTGAAAAATGATTTGATTAAAGTATTGATTTACAACTTACATGTTGTTGCATTTGATTCATTTTGATTCTCATTTACAGACTCAGCCTTTATTAATCTGGGCGCTGAGCCATGATCTGATGCAGAGTGTTGCTGGTTTTCTATCAGTTGTATGTCGTTATCTGTAGTTAAAAGATTTAAGGATTCAAATTATTTATTTTCATAAGCCAAATGAGAATATAAAATAAACAAAACAATATACAGATATATTTTTAAATATGATTTATACAAAATACAAAAAAACATTTAAAAATATAAAAACAGTGTCCCCCCGACATCAGGTGCAGGGACCAAGCTGTCGATGGTTAGGGCTCCAGAGAGAGGATCCTCCTCACGATGCGTGCCGTGTCCAAAAGGACCGCCTTCTGCATCTGGTTCTTGGTCCAGCCGCCTAACGCGAGCCTCTTAAGGTGTTGGTCGAGGCTCTTTGCTATCAGTCCATTGACTGATATGACTATCGGTAAAATGATGGCCGAATCCACATCCCACATGTCGACAATCTCGTGTGCCAGATCAGTATATTATATTATTATTATGTAAGTATAGAGATCCATGACATAGACATATTAACATAACAATGATATTGTCAAATCTAGTTTTCAGAGGTATACCTTGTGATGGTTCTTGATTGTGGGAAGTGTTGTCTCCCGTGTCTGGTCTTTGGATGACGTCACCACGTACTACTCCTTCCTCATCACAGGACTCGATTTTAACAGCTGAAATAGACTATTAGATAAGCAGCAATAGTCATTTATTCAAAACAACAATCTTGTGAGTTGAATAAATTGAAAATATTACATTTCAAAGTTATCTATCATTACCAAAAGTATTACGTCGTCGTATTACGTAAGATTATCTCAAAACAATGTTCTTAAAACGTACATAGTGTACATGCATTGTATATAACTGTACGCATACGGAATAGAGGCATAATGTACGTTGAATGTGGCTGTGCTGCAGAGCATACTTCCTGGCAGCCCTACTAAGAAAAAGTACTTAGGATAGATGTAAAGGAGTGAAATTCATGACAATTAATGTTAACTGTGTATTATGTACGTGTTTAATAAATCCTTATCAATTTATCTGTTTTAGTTATTTTTACTGTTCTAAAATTGTAACACATAACGCCTGATAATATTTATTACCAAACAATATTATTATACCATTGCTATGTAATATGTCTAAACACTCAAATAAAAGTAATATTATATTATATAAAAAAAATATATATATAGGTATATATATATATATAATAATATATATGTATTAGATATTCTACTCTATACACTGTGTACGTTTGACGAACATTGTTTTGAGATAAACTTGACCGCTATTTATGAAGGTGGCTCTGCTGCAGAGCATGACGTAAAGTATGATATTTTGTTCTACACCACGGTATACACATTTGTCTATTTCGAAATAAATCATCTATTTAAGATATGTATGTGTATTATTATTCTTAAAAATTATTATTTTCTATCACTTAATACCAGTAAAAATTAATGATAAAACAGCAACTGGAATTGTAGCATTTATCTGATATTGAAAATGTTTTGATTAAAGTATTGATTAACAACTTACATGTTGTGGCATTCGATTCATTTTGATTCTCATTTACAGACTCAACATTTAATAATCTGGGCGAGAAGCCATGATCTGTGGCAGAGTGTTGCTGGTTTTCCATCAGTTGTACGGCGCTTTCTGTGGCTAAAAGATTTAAAGGTTCAAATCATTTATTTTCATAGGCCAGATAAGAATATAAAAATAAACAAATAGGTAAAAAAATGAATTTATTTACCAATGTAAATAATTTTTTTTTTTTTTATTATTTTTTTTATTTTTTCTATACATAAGGTACATAAAATTAGTTTACAGCATGAATCCTAGCAGCTAGTATCTTTTATTATTATTATGTAAGTAAGGGGATCCATGACATAGACATATTTACATACCAATGATATTGTCACATCTACAGTTTTCAGAGGTATACCTTGTGATGGTTCCTGATTGTGGGAAGTTTTGTCTCCCGTGTCTGGTCTTTGGATGACGTCACCACGTACTACTCCTTCCTCATCACAGGACTCGATTTTAACAGCTAAAATAGACCATAGATAGGCTATTAGATAAGCAGCCATAGTCAATTATTCAAAACCATTTTTTATTTGAATAAATTGAAAAGATTGCATTTTATAGTTATTTATTATTACTAAAAGTATCGATATATTGTTCTAAACCACGGTAAACACCACTACCAGTACCAGAGAAAACATTTTGATTCATTGTGATACCATAAAGTCTACCTGCAGACACTAAGCCGGCGTTACAGACTATGCCTAGCCCGTTTTATAATGGCAATAGGGCTGTACCCAAACCATATTAATGATAAAAACAGCAACTGGAATTGTACCATTTATTTGATATTGAAAAATGATTTGATTAAAGTATTGATTTACAACTTACATGTTGTTGCATTTGATTCATTTTGATTCTCATTTACAGACTCAGCCTTTATTAATCTGGGCGCTGAGCCATGATCTGATGCAGAGTGTTGCTGGTTTTCTATCAGTTGTATGTCGTTATCTGTAGTTAAAAGATTTAAGGATTCAAATTATTTATTTTCATAAGCCAAATGAGAATATAAAATAAACAAAACAATATACAGATATATTTTTAAATATGATTTATACAAAATACAAAAAAACATTTAAAAATATAAAAACAGTGTCCCCCCGACATCAGGTGCAGGGACCAAGCTGTCGATGGTTAGGGCTCCAGAGAGAGGATCCTCCTCACGATGCGTGCCGTGTCCAAAAGGACCGCCTTCTGCATCTGGTTCTTGGTCCAGCCGCCTAACGCGAGCCTCTTAAGGTGTTGGTCGAGGCTCTTTGCTATCAGTCCATTGACTGATATGAGTATCGGTAAAATGATGGCCGAATCCACATCCCACATGTCGACAATCTCGTGTGCCAGATCAGTATATTATATTATTATTATGTAAGTATAGAGATCCATGACATAGACATATTAACATAACAATGATATTGTCAAATCTAGTTTTCAGAGGTATACCTTGTGATGGTTCTTGATTGTGGGAAGTGTTGTCTCCCGTGTCTGGTCTTTGGATGACGTCACCACGTACTACTCCTTCCTCATCACAGGACTCGATTTTAACAGCTGAAATAGACTATTAGATAAGCAGCAATAGTCATTTATTCAAAACAACAATCTTGTGAGTTGAATAAATTGAAAATATTACATTTCAAAGTTATCTATCATTACCAAAAGTATTACGTCGTCGTATTACGTAAGATTATCTCAAAACAATGTTCTTAAAACGTACATAGTGTACATGCATTGTATATAACTGTACGCATACGGAATAGAGGCATAATGTACGTTGAATGTGGCTGTGCTGCAGAGCATACTTCCTGGCAGCCCTACTAAGAAAAAGTACTTAGGATAGATGTAAAGGAGTGAAATTCATGACAATTAATGTTAACTGTGTATTATGTACGTGTTTAATAAATCCTTATCAATTTATCTGTTTTAGTTATTTTTACTGTTCTAAAATTGTAACACATAACGCCTGATAATATTTATTACCAAACAATATTATTATACCATTGCTATGTAATATGTCTAAACACTCAAATAAAAGTAATATTATATTATATAAAAAAAATATATATATAGGTATATATATATATATAATAATATATATGTATTAGATATTCTACTCTATACACTGTGTACGTTTGACGAACATTGTTTTGAGATAAACTTGACCGCTATTTATGAAGGTGGCTCTGCTGCAGAGCATGACGTAAAGTATGATATTTTGTTCTACACCACGGTATACACATTTGTCTATTTCGAAATAAATCATCTATTTAAGATATGTATGTGTATTATTATTCTTAAAAATTATTATTTTCTATCACTTAATACCAGTAAAAATTAATGATAAAACAGCAACTGGAATTGTAGCATTTATCTGATATTGAAAATGTTTTGATTAAAGTATTGATTAACAACTTACATGTTGTGGCATTCGATTCATTTTGATTCTCATTTACAGACTCAACATTTAATAATCTGGGCGAGAAGCCATGATCTGTGGCAGAGTGTTGCTGGTTTTCCATCAGTTGTACGGCGCTTTCTGTGGCTAAAAGATTTAAAGGTTCAAATCATTTATTTTCATAGGCCAGATAAGAATATAAAAATAAACAAATAGGTAAAATTTTTTTAAAAAAAATGAATTTATTTACCAATGTAAATAATTTTTTTTTTTTTATTATTTTTTTTATTTTTTCTATACATAAGGTACATAAAATTAGTTTACAGCATGAATCCTAGCAGCTAGTATCTTTTATTATTATTATGTAAGTAAGGGGATCCATGACATAGACATATTTACATACCAATGATATTGTCACATCTACAGTTTTCAGAGGTATACCTTGTGATGGTTCCTGATTGTGGGAAGTTTTGTCTCCCGTGTCTGGTCTTTGGATGACGTCACCACGTACTACTCCTTCCTCATCACAGGACTCGATTTTAACAGCTAAAATAGACAATAGACCTCGCGGACGGTCAACATGTGATGCTGGGGTAAAATTACTGGAATGCATATTTGAGGCTTGGGAAGAGTCGCGGGATGCCTATGGGGTGTTTTGTGACTTATCTAAGGCTTTTGATTGTGTGCAGCATGAAACTCTAGTCAAGAAGTTACACCACTACGGTATAAGAGGCATCGCTCTGGATCTTTTTACTTCATATCTAAGCGATAGGATTCAGAGAGTAGATGTCAATGGAAAGCGTTCGCATGGATCAGCTGTAGCAATGGGGGTGCCACAAGGCTCTATTTTAGGGCCTTTCCTGTTTCTCTTGTATATTAATGATTTACCTCATCTGGTTAAGGATAATCATGAGATAGTATTGTTTGCGGATGACACTTCTTTAGTTTTTAAGGTAAAAAGACAACAATCAGTAATTGACGATGTAAACAATGCTTTATCAAAGATAGTGAACTGGTTTAGTGCTAATAACTTGCTTTTAAATGGTAGTAAAACAAAATATATTAGATTTTTTACAAAAAATGTTAAGCAAGTCAAAACTAGTGTGGTGATGGACAATGAGGAATTGGAAATGGTCAATAAGGTTGTCTTTCTTGGTATAACATTAGACTCTAAATTACAATGGGGCCCACATATAGAAACGTTGTCTGGTAGACTCAGCTCAGCAGCTTACGCCGTAAAAACAATTCGTCAACTGACCGATGTTGACACTGCGCGTTTAGTTTATTTTAGCTATTTTCACAGTATAATGTCATATGGTTTATTGCTTTGGGGTAGTGCCGCGGATATAAATTCAATATTTGTGCTCCAGAAACGAGCTATTCGAGCTATCTATATGATGAGTCCCAAGGAGACACTAAGAAATAAATTTAAAGAGATACATATTATGACGTTACATTCTCAATACATTTACGAAAATTTAATGTACGTTCACAAAAACCAAACGAAATTTAAGAAAAATAGTGATCTCCATAAATTAAATCTAAGGAACAAAAACAAACTCGCTGTGCCCACTACTAGGCTCCATAAAATCTCTAACTCGTTTCCAGGTCAATGTATACGCTTTTACAATAAACTTCCTTTAGACGCAATAGAATTATCAATAGGTAAATTTAAAAAATATGTTAAAACTAAATTATGTCAAAAAGCTTACTATAGTATTTCAGACTACATAAATGATAATAGTATTTGGAAATGAATTGCTCTTCTTATGTGATTTTTTTTTATGTACTTTTATATTGTTATATTTTTCATTTTAAAAGATGGTGCACATGAGTTTCTCACCAGCTCTTCTCATAATGCAATACCCATCGGAGCTGGTACTTGGATTGATTTTAATTCTATTCTAAACAGTTTGATTAAAATTAATCTGAGCCCCGGTTATTCAAATCATTGTAATTAGTATAATTTAGTATTATTTATTATTTACTTTTATATCATTTTTTGTAATGTTTTGACGTGTTCAAGCGCCTCCTGGGGCCTATGAAAATAAATGATTTGAATTTGAATTTGAATTTGAATAGATAGGCTATTAGATAAGCAGCCATAGTCAATTATTCAAAACCATTTTTTATTTGAATAAATTGAAAAGATTGCATTTTATAGTTATTTATTATTACTAAAAGTATCGATATATTGTTCTAAACCACGGTAAACACCACTACCAGTACCAGAGAAAACATTTTGATTCATTGTGATACCATAAAGTCTACCTGCAGACACTAAGCCGGCGTTACAGACTATGCCTAGCCCGTTTTATAATGGCAATAGGGCTGTACCCAAACCATATTAATGATAAAAACAGCAACTGGAATTGTACCATTTATTTGATATTGAAAAATGATTTGATTAAAGTATTGATTTACAACTTACATGTTGTTGCATTTGATTCATTTTGATTCTCATTTACAGACTCAGCCTTTATTAATCTGGGCGCTGAGCCATGATCTGATGCAGAGTGTTGCTGGTTTTCTATCAGTTGTATGTCGTTATCTGTAGTTAAAAGATTTAAGGATTCAAATTATTTATTTTCATAAGCCAAATGAGAATATAAAATAAACAAAACAATATACAGATATATTTTTAAATATGATTTATACAAAATACAAAAAAACATTTAAAAATATAAAAACAGTGTCCCCCCGACATCAGGTGCAGGGACCAAGCTGTCGATGGTTAGGGCTCCAGAGAGAGGATCCTCCTCACGATGCGTGCCGTGTCCAAAAGGACCGCCTTCTGCATCTGGTTCTTGGTCCAGCCGCCTAACGCGAGCCTCTTAAGGTGTTGGTCGAGGCTCTTTGCTATCAGTCCATTGACTGATATGACTATCGGTAAAATGATGGCCGAATCCACATCCCACATGTCGACAATCTCGTGTGCCAGATCAGTATATTATATTATTATTATGTAAGTATAGAGATCCATGACATAGACATATTAACATAACAATGATATTGTCAAATCTAGTTTTCAGAGGTATACCTTGTGATGGTTCTTGATTGTGGGAAGTGTTGTCTCCCGTGTCTGGTCTTTGGATGACGTCACCACGTACTACTCCTTCCTCATCACAGGACTCGATTTTAACAGCTGAAATAGACTATTAGATAAGCAGCAATAGTCATTTATTCAAAACAACAATCTTGTGAGTTGAATAAATTGAAAATATTACATTTCAAAGTTATCTATCATTACCAAAAGTATTACGTCGTCGTATTACGTAAGATTATCTCAAAACAATGTTCTTAAAACGTACATAGTGTACATGCATTGTATATAACTGTACGCATACGGAATAGAGGCATAATGTACGTTGAATGTGGCTGTGCTGCAGAGCATACTTCCTGGCAGCCCTACTAAGAAAAAGTACTTAGGATAGATGTAAAGGAGTGAAATTCATGACAATTAATGTTAACTGTGTATTATGTACGTGTTTAATAAATCCTTATCAATTTATCTGTTTTAGTTATTTTTACTGTTCTAAAATTGTAACACATAACGCCTGATAATATTTATTACCAAACAATATTATTATACCATTGCTATGTAATATGTCTAAACACTCAAATAAAAGTAATATTATATTATATAAAAAAAATATATATATAGGTATATATATATATATAATAATATATATGTATTAGATATTCTACTCTATACACTGTGTGCGTTTGACGAACATTGTTTTGAGATAAACTTGACCGCTATTTATGAAGGTGGCTCTGCTGCAGAGCATGACGTAAAGTATGATATTTTGTTCTACACCACGGTATACACATTTGTCTATTTCGAAATAAATCATCTATTTAAGATATGTATGTGTATTATTATTCTTAAAAATTATTATTTTCTATCACTTAATACCAGTAAAAATTAATGATAAAACAGCAACTGGAATTGTAGCATTTATCTGATATTGAAAATGTTTTGATTAAAGTATTGATTAACAACTTACATGTTGTGGCATTCGATTCATTTTGATTCTCATTTACAGACTCAACATTTAATAATCTGGGCGAGAAGCCATGATCTGTGGCAGAGTGTTGCTGGTTTTCCATCAGTTGTACGGCGCTTTCTGTGGCTAAAAGATTTAAAGGTTCAAATCATTTATTTTCATAGGCCAGATAAGAATATAAAAATAAACAAATAGGTAAAAATTTTTTAAAAAAAATGAATTTATTTACCAATGTAAATAATTTTTTTTTTTTTTATTATTTTTTTTATTTTTTCTATACATAAGGTACATAAAATTAGTTTACAGCATGAATCCTAGCAGCTAGTATCTTTTATTATTATTATGTAAGTAAGGGGATCCATGACATAGACATATTTACATACCAATGATATTGTCACATCTACAGTTTTCAGAGGTATACCTTGTGATGGTTCCTGATTGTGGGAAGTTTTGTCTCCCGTGTCTGGTCTTTGGATGACGTCACCACGTACTACTCCTTCCTCATCACAGGACTCGATTTTAACAGCTAAAATAGACCATAGATAGGCTATTAGATAAGCAGCCATAGTCAATTATTCAAAACCATTTTTTATTTGAATAAATTGAAAAGATTGCATTTTATAGTTATTTATTATTACTAAAAGTATCGATATATTGTTCTAAACCACGGTAAACACCACTACCAGTACCAGAGAAAACATTTTGATTCATTGTGATACCATAAAGTCTACCTGCAGACACTAAGCCGGCGTTACAGACTATGCCTAGCCCGTTTTATAATGGCAATAGGGCTGTACCCAAACCATATTAATGATAAAAACAGCAACTGGAATTGTACCATTTATTTGATATTGAAAAATGATTTGATTAAAGTATTGATTTACAACTTACATGTTGTTGCATTTGATTCATTTTGATTCTCATTTACAGACTCAGCCTTTATTAATCTGGGCGCTGAGCCATGATCTGATGCAGAGTGTTGCTGGTTTTCTATCAGTTGTATGTCGTTATCTGTAGTTAAAAGATTTAAGGATTCAAATTATTTATTTTCATAAGCCAAATGAGAATATAAAATAAACAAAACAATATACAGATATATTTTTAAATATGATTTATACAAAATACAAAAAAACATTTAAAAATATAAAAACAGTGTCCCCCCGACATCAGGTGCAGGGACCAAGCTGTCGATGGTTAGGGCTCCAGAGAGAGGATCCTCCTCACGATGCGTGCCGTGTCCAAAAGGACCGCCTTCTGCATCGGGTTTTTGGTCCAGCCGCCTAACGCGAGCCTCTTAAGGTGTTGGTCGAGGCTCTTTGCTATCAGTCCATTGACTGATATGACTATCGGTAAAATGATGGCCGAATCCACATCCCACATGTCGACAATCTCGTGTGCCAGATCAGTATATTATATTATTATTATGTAAGTATAGAGATCCATGACATAGACATATTAACATAACAATGATATTGTCAAATCTAGTTTTCAGAGGTATACCTTGTGATGGTTCTTGATTGTGGGAAGTGTTGTCTCCCGTGTCTGGTCTTTGGATGACGTCACCACGTACTACTCCTTCCTCATCACAGGACTCGATTTTAACAGCTGAAATAGACTATTAGATAAGCAGCAATAGTCATTTATTCAAAACAACAATCTTGTGAGTTGAATAAATTGAAAATATTACATTTCAAAGTTATCTATCATTACCAAAAGTATTACGTCGTCGAATTACGTAAGATTATCTCAAAACAATGTTCTTAAAACGTACATAGTGTACATGCATTGTATATAACTGTACGCATACGGAATAGAGGCATAATGTACGTTGAATGTGGCTGTGCTGCAGAGCATACTTCCTGGCAGCCCTACTAAGAAAAAGTACTTAGGATAGATGTAAAGGAGTGAAATTCATGACAATTAATGTTAACTGTGTATTATGTACGTGTTTAATAAATCCTTATCAATTTATCTGTTTTAGTTATTTTTACTGTTCTAAAATTGTAACACATAACGCCTGATAATATTTATTACCAAACAATATTATTATACCATTGCTATGTAATATGTCTAAACACTCAAATAAAAGTAATATTATATTATATAAAAAAAATATATATATAGGTATATATATATATATAATAATATATATGTATTAGATATTCTACTCTATACACTGTGTACGTTTGACGAACATTGTTTTGAGATAAACTTGACCGCTATTTATGAAGGTGGCTCTGCTGCAGAGCATGACGTAAAGTATGATATTTTGTTCTACACCACGGTATACACATTTGTCTATTTCGAAATAAATCATCTATTTAAGATATGTATGTGTATTATTATTCTTAAAAATTATTATTTTCTATCACTTAATACCAGTAAAAATTAATGATAAAACAGCAACTGGAATTGTAGCATTTATCTGATATTGAAAATGTTTTGATTAAAGTATTGATTAACAACTTACATGTTGTGGCATTCGATTCATTTTGATTCTCATTTACAGACTCAACATTTAATAATCTGGGCGAGAAGCCATGATCTGTGGCAGAGTGTTGCTGGTTTTCCATCAGTTGTACGGCGCTTTCTGTGGCTAAAAGATTTAAAGGTTCAAATCATTTATTTTCATAGGCCAGATAAGAATATAAAAATAAACAAATAGGTAAAAAAATTTTAAAAAAAATGAATTTATTTACCAATGTAAATAATTTTTTTTTTTTTTATTATTTTTTTTATTTTTTCTATACATAAGGTACATAAAATTAGTTTACAGCATGAATCCTAGCAGCTAGTATCTTTTATTATTATTATGTAAGTAAGGGGATCCATGACATAGACATATTTACATACCGATGATATTGTAACATCTACAGTTTTCAGAGGTATACCTTGTGATGGTTCTTGATTGTGGGAAGTTTTGTCTCCCGTGTCTGGTCTTTGGATGACGTCACCACGTACTACTCCTTCCTCATCACAGGACTCGATTTTAACAGCTAAAATAGACAATAGATAGACTATTAGATAAGCAGCCATAGTTAATTATTCAAAACAAACCAATT
The DNA here is from genome assembly GCA_905147285.1 of Hypena proboscidalis. Classification (NCBI taxonomy): domain Eukaryota; kingdom Metazoa; phylum Arthropoda; class Insecta; order Lepidoptera; family Erebidae; genus Hypena; species Hypena proboscidalis. The sequence continues at coordinate 11,582,975 of LR990153.1, read as the reverse complement.
TTTGAGTTAAATAAATTGAAAATATTACATTTTAAAGTTATCTACCATTACTAAAAGTATTGACATTTTGTTCTAAACCACGGTATATACCTTTGTCTATTTCGATATAAATCATCATTTTAAAGATAAGTGTGTTTTATTATTCATTGAAATTATAATCTACTATCACGTCTTTATACCAGGAAAAACAGTTTGATTCATTATGATACCATGAACTCTACCTAGAGACACTCAGCCAGCGTTACAGACTATGGCCTTACCCTTTTTAAAATGGCAAATATGGCAATAGGGCTGTACCCAGCAGTGGGATGTGTATTAACTTAGTACATATTCATGACGACTGGATGGCGGAGTGGGTAGTGTACCTGCCTGCGACGCCGAGGTCGTGGGTTCGATTCCCACTTAAGACACATCTTTGTGTGCATGAACATGGGGGTTTGTCTTAGTCTGGGTGTTTCTATGTATAATATGTAAGTATTTACAAAAAAAAAGTATATATGTATTAGTATCAGTTATTCTAGTACCTCTGCTAATTTTTGGACTAGATGGCGTTGTGTGTGAGTTGTGAAATATTTATTTATTTATTTATTTATGATAAAAACAGCAACTGGAAATGTAGCATTTATTTGATGTAGAAAAATGTTTTAATTTAAGTATTGATTTACAACTTACATGTTGTTGCATTTGATTCATTTTGATGATCTGTTACAGAGTGTTGGTGGTTTTCTTCCAAAACTAAATCATTATCTTGTAAGGTCTTATTTTCTATATCTGTATATTGACAAAAAAGAAGTTACATTTTGTGGAAATAGGATATCATTATAAATATAACAAAGATATTTCCATACTGATTTTAACTCGATATAATACATACCCTTTGTACTGTCTTGTTTTACTTCAAAATCAGTCCATTGTTCAGGCTCCATTTTTACACATTTCTATACATCACTTTGTACTACACATGAATTGTTCTGATGTTTTTCATTTTGGCCAGTTTGGAGTTCTGGATCCAAATCCATCATTGTAGGTGTATTCTTTCTCTGTTCTACCCTACATATTTATTAAAATGGTTAAATTTAAGCTGACTGCTGAATATCTACTTTTGAGTTTTATTTTTTAATATTGCAATTTGTTGCAACTTTTTGACATTGTAGGTAGTAGAGAAAAAGTTTGGGAAACTAGTAGAATATTATAGAATTTAGATTTAAATTCAAAGCATTTATTTTCACAGGCCTCAGGAGGCACTTAAATGCGTCAAAACATTACAAACAATGATATAAAAATAAATTCTAGATAATACTAAATTATACTAATTTCAACAAGCAAGTTTGGGACTAGGGGACTAGATAGCGTTGTGTGTATGTTGTATGATATTTATTTATTTATTTAACTAGTCACACATTTTCGGTTGCCTATTATTCCATGACTTAAAGGTCTCTGATACCAAGCCAAAAAAAAACTTTCGTTCCGAACGTCAGTGCAGAGCGGAGCGAGTGATGCTTTGTCTATGCGTCAGTGTATTTGGAAAAAGCTGTCATGGCATCTGAAATTAACTGATTTCATTAACATCGGTAGTATTACATTATCTTTGATTAACATTACCAAGAATTTACAGAAAAATAATCCAACTAAAAATAACTAATGACTTATTTACCACTGACGTATTAAGTACGTACTGAGTACGCGTACGTACTAGAAAATAGAGGTCAGTGCTAATTTACTGAATTCTAAATGAAACTAATGAAAAGTCTGATAATGACGAATTGTAATAAACAGACAGTTTTTTTCATACATTTTTGACAGCTATAGACAAGTAATTGCCGTTCCAACCAACAACGAGGCGAAACGTGCCGTAAGTATGCGCCCAGGATTAAGTAAAGTATCATTGGCTTAAAATAATAGCCACTTGAGAAGATTTTAGTTAATATTGGCAGCACTGTTCATCAGACAACTTTGACAATTGAATTTGACATTATAATATATAATATACATTGATGTTACAAAATAGTAAAGTCCACCATATTTATGATTAGCCCAGCCCAAAGACTATACGGCCCAGCCCTAGTTCCGTCAATATCATTTGTTGACAAGCTGTCAGTGTCAGTCTCTGATGAAGGAATACTATGGATATGCTGTAAAAAAATGTTAAATGAAAAGTCTAAATCTGAGCTAATAAGGATAGTGTCATCTTTGTCTAGCATATGTTATTAAAGAGAGATAACTATATGATTATCTGTTCTTCTTAGTTGCAATTTCGTCTGTCATTTTATTTGCGTGGTCGATCCGCCATTTTAGTCTGCCGTCGTTGACTGCTATGATTGGACAATTGGTTTGAATGTAGTGTTGTAATCAAACATCTTATCGATGTTTTTTTATAATACTCTTATAAATGTATTTTGTTGTGCACAGATTATCTGAAAACGAAAATAGAAAAAAGAATTTGGTTGGAAGCCTTAGGACAAGAAAATTTAAGAACAAATGTTTTAGAGAAGATATTGGTTTGGACATTTTAATGAAAGTGCATTTAACAAAACTCTTGAAATCGTAAGACTTAGAGATGATACAGTGCCATGTCTGTTTCAAAGAGTAAGTACCTATCTAGTATATTTTGTAATTCAAAACAAATACATAATGCTTAACAATCCACGCAGCATTACCCTATCATTATCAAGTCATCCGAGAGCTAATACACAAGGCATTGGGTCCCATTCAACAGATATTTATTGATTACATCCAGTTAAGTTTTTCTCTACTTCGTAAACATAATAATTATCATTAGTCAATGTTTCGTCATAATTATAATTTCAGGAACAATCTTCAGATCAGCACCAACCTTCATCGTCAAATAATGCTGAATATTCCTCAGGCAAACAGCATAGTTTGGTATGTGATGTTTCCAATTAATTCAAATATTGCAAGAATATAAAATAATGCTCACAGAATTGATTAAACATAATATGGTTGATATTATTGTTTTAGGGCTATGTACTCAAAGTAGTCCCTATGTTACAAGAAAAGTTTCAAGCCAGAAGAAAAAAAATAAATGTAATATTAAAGTTGAAAAATTAAGAATCTAGCAGGACTCGAACCTGCACCTCTTGGGTATACGCCCCAAGTGCTTTGCCAATTCAGCTATGGATTCGTATGCTGCCGGACTCGAAATTTCTCAACTCTTTTTGTGCCAGCTTTTAGCTAGACGAACCTTATTTGGTTAAAAAATAAATGCCTCAATGAATCTGTCTGTCGACAAAAAATAAAAATGGCAACACTTCAAGAAATCACTAAAGACCTTAAGATGGCAAACAGTTTTCATGTGTAACCATTACACATGAAAACTGTATAGCATTGGAACAATGCAGGTATCTAAAAACAAAGGCTTACCTTTAGAAAGGCAATACAGTGAGGAAGCCATAAATAAGTATTTGTTAATGTTAATGAAAAGTATTGTGCAAACTTATATGAATTTACATTTAAAATATGTTGTAAAAAAAATACAGAGAAATTGTCTTTTCGAAATTATCATAACAACGTTATTTTATTCCGCAAGGAATGAAAAAATTACAGGCTGTACATGAATATAATTATAATAAAATAAAGACGTTTCCTCTATCTTATTTGGTTTTATTTATAATAAAATCCTGCATTCCCCCCAAACATCCAGATATCCTTTTTTTTTTTTTTTTTTTTTTTTTTTTTTCTCGCGGGGAAATGCATTTACGCATACCACCCTACCCGTGGGGGGACGGGCAGAGTGGCTATGTGGGACTCCCGTGCCTACGATGTTAAACGGCACAGAATACCCACTAAAACCCCGCGGTGTGCCCTCGTCGCCGAAAGATGGTGGGTCGGCGAGCCCTGGATCGATCTTACATCCACAGGGCTCGCCGAAACATCCAGATATCCTAGTAAACGAGCAATTCTTATGCAGGACGACTTATTTATATAGGTCAGTACTGGAAATGTAATTATGAATCATGATCTCTAAAATACCGTTTTGTGGTTTAAATACCGACTGCCCCATACATATCGATTTAAATGACCCACCCTATATATGCCCGGACGATCTGGAAAACGGCTCAACGATTTTGATGTAGGTTCCAGAAAATGGACATTTTGGACCAAAAATAAGAGTATCCTATCCATTTTGACATTATTTCCAGCTTTGACTGTAAAAGCATCAGTATAACCCAGACAATCCGCTGAATATCGTCAATAATTTATTTAGGTTATTGCGTGTGTGCAGCGAGTCTAAGAAACGAATGTCCGCGTCCGTGGCGTCACGCTTACGCATGCGCCGCCGTCCTTGTTCATTTGTCATATCGACAATCGAGGGGTAAAATATACTGTGGTACAACACTAGTCAGCCATTTTACTTGCCGTAGGTATGCACGTTTTTTTTGTAGGTAAGGCAGTTCCATATATTTCCTTGTTCTGAGGTGTCAGTACTGTCGCATTGTATTGTATCGCGTTTTTTCGTAGACAACATTTTTGATTAATTTATTTATTCACTATTTTCTCTTAATTCTTTTATGATTACGCTACTCTGTCTGTGCTTCATTTACAGTTCTTTCCACTCTATTTAATTATTATAAATTAATGGCAGGTCAAAGTGGAATTATTTGACTAGGCCATCGACACGACGAAGAAGAAGAATTAATAGAGCCCATCAACTGTGCTTGGCCTACAAAAATGGATAAGTTAGCAGTGTGTAGAATATGTTTGGCGAACGATATTCCAATGCGGTTCATAGTGCATAAGTGTCTTCAGGAAATGTATGAAGTGCTGACTAAAATACCGGTGAGCATTAAATCATTGAATTGTACAGAGACATCTCATCAGAGGCATCTGTTGGGTAGATCTGAATAGCTATTTGCCTATCAATAACACTGCTATTGCATTTCAGTTTGTAACAGAGGACAGCAGACCAATGCTAGTTTGTTACATTTGCTGTGCGAGACTTCACAACAGCTACAAATTGACGAAGAGCTGTCTCCGGAGTGAGGAGTTGTTTCAGCGGATGCTGAGCACTAATGTGGTAAGTTATTTTATCCTTGCTAATATTATGAATGAGAAAGTCTGTTTGTCTGTAATGTATAATAATAACTATACTATACTAATTCCTGAAACTAATTGTGGTTCACATTTTATTGTTGGAATCTTTTGATGACAATAGATAAATAATAATAATAATAATAAGCCTTTTATTCAGATCTTAAAATTTACATAGAACTTAAATCTAGCACTCTTAATCTATCATTTGTTTTTTGACTATCTGAAGATCTGTTTGCCAATCGACAAAGGCCTCCTCCAACCTTTTCCATTCTTTCCTTTCTTGTGCCACTCTGTTCCATGTGACACCTGCGACCTGTCTTATGTTATCATCCCACCTTCAGTTCAGTGGTCTGCCTCTTCCTTTGCCCAACTTTAGGGTACCATATTTTATTTTTTTTATTTAACTTATTGCACATAAAAATAGTACATAGGCGGACTTAATGCCCTATGGCATTCTCTTACAGTCAACCTAGTGTGGTGCAAAGATAAGCATAGATAGGTGCAGACTAGACAGAGATTAAATAGAAGAAGTACATATTATATAAAGTACATTATAGAGATACATAATATTGAAAATAAAAATATATAATAATTTTATAACATAATAAATACATGTATACATTTATTTACCATGTTGTCACAATTTTGTCTATTTCTCATGACCTCTCATCATGTGTCCTGCCCTACGCCATTTTAACCAAGAGAAGAGAAACAATAGAAACTATACTAAATACTTATATTGTCTGGTACCAGGATACATAATATAATAAACTTATTGACTACACCATTCTAACTTAACTACAACCTATCTATATATCGGCAACTGGCAAACCGGGCTGTTCATGCACACAAAGAGTTGTCTTGGGCGGAAATCAAACTCGCAGCCATGGCGTCACAGACATTTGCACTATTGACTCTGCAATCCAGTTGTTGTATGTAGTAATGTATGTTTTAATATAATTTCAGTCATCGTCAGTATCACTGCAGCAGTTCCCGAGTAGTAGAAGGTTTGGTATAACACAAGCGGTGGACATCAGCTACTCACCAGAGACATGTGTAGAAGGACAGAGTTCAGAGTTACACAGTATTGATGTTGAAGTGAAACAAGAAACCATAGATGGTATGTGTTATGTCCATTAAAACACCATCATTTGGTAATTACTTTAATTGTGCTATGTAGCATGTACAGTATAAAAATCAACTCAAAGAAAACTCACCTACCCAGTCTACCCACTACTTGGTCAATCTTATTGTGTCAAGAAGATATGACAAGTACCCACATAATACATAACAGTATGTTATTGTATTTTTGTAATAACTATATAGACCAAGGTAGAAAGAAGCCTTTAAAAATAATAAAAAGTGAAAAAATAATAGTAGGATGAAACCCATTAGAAACCTAAACCAGAGTACACCAATAAAAGTGAATATTTTAAAACTATAGCCGCTAATATTAAACTAATTTAATTGAAATGTGTATTTGAAAACATGTATTTAACTAACCCATATTACTGTATGGTACTATTACGTGTTAGTAGTCTTATATGTTATACATGTTATGTGAAAATAACTAAATAACTAAAACTGTAAAAGTTACGTAAAATTAATGTATGTAATACTGATTATTATGAATAAAAAGAAACCTAAACAAAAAAGATATGACTTTGAATAATAGTAGAAAGTGGTTATGTTGAAAAAATGTAGGAAAACTAATAAAAGTACAATAGATGTTTATTGCTACCGACATTAGGAAGTTGAATGCTTCGAATGATGAACATTAGTGACAGAGTAGTTAGGAATTGTAATTGTTAAGATGAAAAATGTTAGGAAGAACATTTTCGGATTTCCAACTATCGGAGTTGAAACTTTAGGTGAACTTTGGCGCACCCAATATAAACAGTGGTGCTTGAGCTCCTTCCCTGGATCTTGCCTGAGAAAACTCACTCACCAATCACCATCCATATTTTATTTCCTATAATAATAACAGCAGAGCTGTATACATATACTATGGGATGCTATGGGCATGGTGACACATCCATAGGTAGTATAATTTGGATAAAAATATTGGTACCTAAACATAAATAAATTGCAAGAATTTTTAGTTAAATCCTATAAATCTAAATCGTTTTATGATCATTCAAAGTTTCATGGATGAGTCCACCTTTAAAGTCCAAAATTAATAAAAATAATTTTATCACAAAACCATTTCATAAACGCAATATTTCATATAGCTATCATACGCGTGACGTCACGCAATTGAAACCGTTTGGAGCGTATGGACAAGTCTATTATTAATGTGAATTTAAAATAGTATTATCTACGAAGATGGTCAAGTGGGGATTGGTAGACTTCACACAAACCTCAAGCACTTTAAGGCACTCTTAGGTATGCAGGTTTCCTCACACTGTTTTCCTTTACCATTAGCAAGTGATAATCTATCTATCTTCTATTCTTATTTAATTGTTCGCCTGACAGACTGACTGATTCATCAACGCAGAGCCTAAACCGCTAGGGCTAGGAACTTGAAAAGAATAACGTTTAACGCCGGCAAAACGGCGTGGGGCATAATGTCTTTATGATAAATACATATTCAAATAACTAATCTTAACGATTTCATAACAGAGGTGGGCTCGCTGTTTTAAGAAGTATCCCAGTCGACTATTGCTCAGTGGCGTAGCTAAGTGGGTAAGGGCCCCGGTGCATAGAGAAAGAATTGGGCCCTCACCCCCTTTTTCACGTAGCTTGACCTTTTATTGTCCTTTAAATTTATAGATAGAAATAATAATGGGATACAGGATACAGTGGGTTGAATTTATCATTCGTAGTCTAAATCCAAACGTCATCTCTATGACGGGTAGAATAGGTTAATGGACAAAGGGCCCCCGAGGTCCGGGGCCCTGGTGCACTGCACCACCAGGCTCTACGATAGCTACGCCACTGCTATTGCTGTTATAATTCTTAGTTTTGATTGTTATCAGAATAGCATTGACTCTCTTTTCAGATTTCACAAATGAAACTTCAGAAGAGATGGACATAAAACAAGAAGAGATGGAGATAAAACAAGAAGAGTACATCCAAAGCTGTTACACAAATAATGCAATGTCTAGCGAAACACCGACATTTCACTGCGAGATTAAAACTATCAATGAAAGTGAAACAGATGTTACAAATTGTAAGTAACTATTTATTTTTCTAAAAAAATATAGAGTTCTATATTAATATTAAGTAACTATCTCGTTGGTCTAGTGGTTAACGAAGACACCTCATCCTCACCAAGGTCTGGGGTTCGATTCCCGGGACGAGCAAAAGTCAATAACAGCACGGAGTAGGAATTGTGCCTGATGGATGGTGTAGGCTCACCTCCTATCACGTGGGCACTAAACATAACAGGTTAAATGTGTGTATTACATACAATTGCCACATTATGAGTAATACTGGTGTGGTGCTATGTTATATATATATATACCTACTTTACACACACACACACACATGCACATTCACAATAATTATTATTATATAATATATGCATGCATATCTATTTTCATACAAATAAATATCTAGTTGCATGAAATAAAAATATTATTATTAAGAGTTCAATCTACGATACACTACACTTTAATACTATACCTGTTGCAATTGAGTTCGAGAGCCCTGGTACCTATACCACAAGTTAAATCTTACTTTAGGTACCAGTGGTCAACACAAAATATGTGCTAATTAAGATGAATGTATTTTATGTGAAATTTAAATGTGTATATCTTTTGGTGACAATAAAAGTTATTATTATTATTGTTGGTTACGGTTTCGTATCTCGGGACTATGGAGTCCCGGACCTTTAGAAGGCATGCGTGGGGCCGAAGCCAACAGCGCAGAGGCCTGATTAACCATTTGCTCTAAATGTGATGGGACACAAACCGACGAATATCCCTGTTTACACTATTGAAATGCACCCAAGGACTATTATTATATTATTATTTTCATAAATATTAATAATAGCAGCCCTGTATCTAATATATTTATGTCTCACTGCTGGGTCTCGTGCCTCTTCTCATGATGAGAAGGGTTAGGCTATAGTCCAACACGCTGGTCAAGTGCGAATTGGTAGACTTAAGCAATTTTTAGGCACTCGCAGTCATGCAGGTTTCCTCAAGATGATTTCCTTCACAGTTAGCGAGCAACATTTTATATGATTAAATTTTTATGTTATCTTATTATTTTCAGGTATTAAAACAGAATCGTGTGATGACGATGAGGATAGTGACATCATCAAATGGTCAGACACAGAACATGAGTCTATCACCATTCAGGTACCAACACTGGATGTACCTCTCCACCAAATGTCAAATACTTCACAAATGTGTCACGGTTTTATTGGTGAGTGTTAATTGAGATAACCATCACGCCTTTATGACCTTTGAGGGTATGGCAGAGGTTGTTAATACATCCTCATTTCACCAAAATTCTCAATAAAACTCTGCCTAAACTATTATTCTCAATAGCAGCGCAGAGTTGATGTGTACCCGGTGGATGGCGATAGGCTCACCCCCTTTCTCATGGGACCTAAACATAACAGGTGAAACGTGGGTGTCATACACCTCTGCTTAACTCTTCTGAATGATATAGGCGTGATGTTAAGCTTGTCACTGAGATATAATATCAAATTTTTACTTAATAACTGAATTTGTCAATGTTATTGCTTTGTGAGTGGTGCCAGTTAATTTGAACCAAACAATAAGTTATTTTATTATTACATAACATGAAAGGGGGTGCATGAAAGGAGCCTCCCCGAGTGACGTACACAACAATTCCCTACGTCCGGCGCACCCTGGGCTATTCGAGAGTTCTTAAAAGCGAATTGGCTAATCCTTTCACCACGATGGCAAGTCAAAACCTTGATCACCTTACTGACTGTCCAAAATGCCCTAACACCTGCACAAGAGAGGCGCTCATGAACGCCGATGAGAACACCATAACAGTGGCCACTTATTGGGCCAATAAAATTTGACTTAGCCATCGACACGACGAAGAAGAAGAAGAACACATAACATAACATCACGCCTATATTTCCCAGAAGTGTGTGGCAGAGGTGTCCAACACCCACACTTCATCTGTTATGTATAGGTCCCATGGGTCGCCATCCACGTGGCACAATTCCAACTTCGTGCTGCTAATGAGAATTATCAGACGGACACACGGTTCACAAATAACCGTTTGCCAGACCCAATGAACAAATTATATTGCTTTACCACCGAGGCAATACTCTACAAAGCTGTCAAAAAAAAATATTTGGATACAATTTGTATGGCTATCTAACTTAGTGACGTCATAGCGTTTCAAATCAAATCAAATCAAATTATTTATTTCCATGGGCCCCAAGGGGCGCTTGAACACGTCAAAACAAACATCAAAACACAAAAAATATAAAATTAAAATCAAACTTATCTAACTTAATTATAATACTTAATGTAATAAAATGATTTGACACCGGAGCTTAGATTGACTTTAATTTAACTTAGAGGTATGAATTAAAATCAATCCAAGTACCAGCTCCGATGGGTATTGCATCATGAGAAGAGCTGGTGAGAAACTCATGTGCACCATCTTTTCAAATAAATAATTCATACAATATTTGTTTGTTTTTTGACAATAATTCTATGTGTAAATTATAGCAACCAAAAACAACATTATGGCTAAAGATGGTTATGGAGAGAAAATAAACTTAAATATAGCAATGTAATTAAATTAATACTTATAAATAAATCCATAGAATATAAGGTTGCAATATCTTACACTTCAAGCAGAAAATAAAGGAGTAAAAGCAATGTGTGTATACATAAGGGTTCCAGAACATACAAAGAAAATAATTATATATATGTTAATAACAAAACTATTAATACTACAAAAAATATTAAAAAATGTACACACAGATTGCCTTAACTTAACAATATTTGAAATAACATGAAATTAAGTTATACAAATAAAATTTAACGAGTTATTATAAAAAAACTAAATATTTTTTAGTTAGTTTTGCTGTAAATTGAAAACTATTTATAGTTTGAAAGGCAAATAATAATCAAATTATTCCGCCGAATCTACGTACTAGATTCGAAACTAGCCGGGATGGCTAAAATAACGTGAGTAACCCGTATTCTCAATAATAATGTCTTCACCTCACGTCGGTTTTAATAATATTAAAATTCAAAATTCAAATCATTTATTTTCATAGGCCCGCCCCAGGAGGCGCTTGAACACGTCAAAATATTACAAACAAAAGATATAAAAATAAATTATAAGTAAAACTAAAAATATTAATAATGAAATTTGCTAATAAATTGAATTGAAATATGTATGGAGACTGGTGGCAGAGCTCTTGTGAGTGAGCTCGAGGGCGGCAGCAAATAGTAGTGCTTCAATTACTGTGTTCTGGTTTGGTGGTGAGATCAGGCCCTGAAATTACTGGCACATGACGCATTGTGTTTCATCGACTCTGCCTACCCCCGCCCGTGGGATAAAGGCGTGATTTTATGTATGTATGATTTAAATAAATAATGTCTTGGAATTATTTATTGATGGAATAAAATACCCTATTTGTAATGCATTATCTGGGTCCAGACCGACCGAGCCATAGCTTTTGCGAGTTATGCTCGGTCAGTCTGAACCCGGCTACTTTTGATGGAACATTAATTATAATCAACCTGTTGTTATAGATGAACGAAAGAAAAGTTCAGTCGCTCAGAGTGAGAACATTCAAGTAATATCAAGAAAATATAAGAAATGTTATCTTGGTGACTACAACGAAGAAACTGCCCATACCAAAGCAACGATCGGTGAAGTCAAACAATATACTGCACCTAATGATGTCACAACATTGTACATTGAATCGACACCGAGTACAAGTGCCAGTGCTCATTCTGTTGCGTTTAAAACGAAGAAAGAATTTAAAAAAAAACGTTCTTCAGAAAAAACTAAAAGAAAACCATCTATGAGATCGTATCAATGCGATATTTGTAAAAAGGTTTTGAAAGAGAAGACTCATCTAGTAGACCATATTCGTATTCACACTGGTGAGAAACCTTTTAAATGCGATATTTGTAAAAAGTGTTTCAATTTAAAGAGTTCTCTTAATGTTCATACTCGTATACACACTGGTGAGGCACCCTTTAAATGCAATTTTTGTAACGAACGTTTTAGACAGAAAGTTCATCTATCAGCCCATATCCGTAAACACACCGGTGAGAAACCATTTCAATGTGATGTTTGCAACAAATTTCTCAGCCATAAGAATGCCTTAATAAGACATCGTCTAATACATACTCGTAATAAGAAAGCTAATGAAAAGAGTGATTGTGGTGAGAAAGGGTCAATGAATGATGCTTGCACGCTCACTGATGAGAAACCTTTTGAGTGTAATATATGTAACAAGAGTTTTCGCGGCGAAAAAGTGTTCATGGATCATTATCGTATGCATACTGGTGAGAAACCTTTTAAATGTGATGTATGCAAGAAAGGCTTTAGTCAAAAGATTCTATTAGCTAGACACCTTCGTATACACTCAGGTGTAAAACCTTTTGAATGTGATATTTGTAAGCGACCCTTCACTCTGAAGCATAATTTATTAAGACACTTCAGTACACACACCGGTGAGAAACCTTACGAATGCGATGTGTGCAAGAGATGCTTTAGCTTCAAGCCTAATCTGATCAGACATCAACAAGCTGAAAAAATATTGAAATGCAATTTTTGTGATAAGATTTTTTGTAAGAAGTTTGATCTATATGCACACATTTGTACCCACAATCTCATTAGACAATGAACCCATGGACGATGAAGATAGCGCTGTAGTAGTAGCCAAGTATTGGGCCTCTAACATTTGACACATGTCATCGACACGAAGAAGAAGAAGCACCCACAAAGGTTTTGAGTGTTATGTTTGTAAAAATATATTTATTAGCATTAAAGGTCACAGTCTAAATGCACACACTCGTATACACAATTCTTCTTATCGTGTCAATGACTACATATATGGTTTTAGACCAATAGGATGCGACTGTGACGCCATTTTGGTTGGCCTGCATAAGGTCTTTTATGGTACTAAGGGTGGGAAGTAGTGGGCAGGACAACAAATGGGCCATATTTTGGGTGGGCGATCCACATTCGCAACTAATGTTGGATGTGTTTGAGAATCGATGTGCATAGGAAATATTTTAGGCAAAGCTATAGTCTAGTTACACATTATCGTACACGCACTGGCCAGACGTGATAGATGTATAATACTAGTAATTATGAATTGAACACAATGTTCTTTTATTTATTTTATTTATTGACACAACACAACTATTTTTACAGTATTTTATTTATCTTATATTTTTTTTTTTTACATTTATCTACTAATTATACCACAAAAATAACAACAATAAGCTTTATTTGGGCAGGCGACATAGTTAACCCATAGTACCAATTTTAATTCAATTAACAATGCACTACAATAGCTCCAGTTATTTAGTCTCCATTTTCATTCATTTCGTTCGCTACATGGGAAGCGATCGCATGTGTTGACTGTTGCAGACACCTTGTGAGAGGTACACATGTAATAACAATAACATATATAACAAGGGGCTAACTGGGGCTTTTTCGGTGCATTATTCGCGGCTCATGCCAAAGACTTCACTCGGAAAAATCTATCCGCGGAACAGAGTGCTGAAATTATGACGGACACTTTTACATACTGCGCCGATATTGCTATTGGACGCGGTTCCGTCACTAACACCCGTAGATGTGATTGGTGGAATGACAAGTTGGCTGAACTACGTCGTCGCTTCCGTAGGGCACGCCGAAAGCTCGGTAGTCTTAGGAAACGACGCATCACAGGCGATTTGTACGAAAATGCATTAATTGCTCTTAGGGTAGCCAAATCTCATTACAGAGCTGCCGTTCAAAAATCGAAGGGTGTTTTACTTCAAAAAATAGTCACAAGACTCGATAGTGAGGGCCCGTGGTCTCCTCTGTATCATGAATTTAAAGCAAATCGATCAGTCGAACTTGCATACATACAGAACATCAAAATCAACAATGTTCATACTTCTGGTATTGAGGAGACGACGGAACAACTTCTGCACTCACTTATCCCTGACGATCGACCGGAAACTGACACCGAATATCATCAACAGATTAGACAATGGGCCACTGAACTGCCACACTCGCCAATGTCAGACCTACCATCTACTGACGAATTTATTTACATTGTCCAATCCTTACCTGTTAATAAAGCTTGCGGTGACGACAAAATTTCAAATCAAATGATTAAAGAAGCTTGTAAACTATCTGGTGACTTCATTTTAGGTATTTTTAACCGTTGTATAGCAGAAGGTGTATTTCCGCGTGTATGGCGCTGTGGTTATATAAGGATCATTCCAAAAAGAGGTGATAAACCACAAGACGATCCAAAGTCGTATCGGCCTATCACGTTGCTACCAGCCCTGGGCAAACTCTTGGAGCGGCTCATTGTTCCTCGGCTTATACCGGGTGGTGCAAAATTCTGTGCCAGTCAATTTGGTTTCACTTTAGGTAAATCTACAGCAGATGCTGTGTTATCAGTTAGAAAAACCGTAGCTCTTTCAAAATTTGAATACGTGCTGGCTATTTTTCTGGATATTTCTGGCGCCTTCGATAATGCATGGTGGCCAATGTTACTCCTCAAGTTAAAAGCTCGCGGTTGCTATAGTAATATTTACGCACTAATTCACTCGTATTTTTCACAAGGAACCACTAAATTAAAACTTGGCCACCATGCTGCCTCGAAGACGCTAACAATGGGTTGCCCTCAGGGTTCGGTCATAGCTCCATACCTATGGAATCTAGGTTTTGATGACTTCCTTACCTTGCCTCTACCATCGGGCTGCTCGCTGACGGGATATGCCGATGACGGCCTTTTACTGTTACAATCTAACACTAGAGTAGGACTTGAACGTTTAGCTAACACTTGTCTAAATTTAATTTTGAAATGGGGGGAAAGAAATCGCTTATGCTTTGCGCCACAGAAAACTTTTCAACTACTTTTTAAAAGGTAATCTAAAAACACCTCCTCGTATTAAATTTGATAACGTAACTATTAAAAATAAAGATTCTGTTTGTTACTTAGGCATAGTTCTTGAAAGAAACTTTTCGTTTGTAGAACATATTAGAGCTGTAGGGGAAAAGTCTAAGAATAGTTTTTACGCCTTGACAAGGATATCGACTGCGACATGGGGACTTTCTTTTAAAACCTTAAGAATCATTTACAGTGCTACTTATCTTGGTTCTATGTGTTATGGTGCGCCCGTATGGGCTGACAGGGCCACTGTCGGTGCTGTACGCCGCAAAATGCTTCAAAGTCAACGTCTCGCATTGATATTTTTGTGCAAGGCTTATAGGACAGTTAGCACCGAGGCTTTACCGGTACTGGCAGGTGTACTTCCGGTCGATCTCGAGGTCCAGAGACGCGCGGCAATGTATTATTCTACGCGCGATGATCTCAATAACGGCTTTCTAGGACCTCGTGACCGCACAAAGATCACAAGACTATTTAATAATCCAACGGATGTCTATAACCACCTCATAGACGAATGGCAGCAACGCTGGGACACATCACCTAAGGGCCGTCACCTCTATCATTTCTTTCCATCCATTCGCGACAGACTTGCGAAACCATGGCTAGAGGTTAATCACTGTGTGGCTCAATTCCTGACGGGTCATGGCAATTTTAAGAGCAAACTATTTTCGTTTAAGCTAATCGATTCTCCATTCTGTACATGTTCTACATCTGAGCACGAACAAACCGCCCACCATATCGTCTGGGAGTGTAGTCTTTGGCACAACGAACGTAATGTTATGTTAAATAGCTTACAATTGACATCTGGAGTGGTATACTATGAGGATCTTGTATCGAACAGAATAAATTTCCGTGCATTTAGCCGTTTCTGCCATACCTATTACAGCAATCAAATTTAGGCCCCATAATTTTGTCACTATCCGTGGTGTCTACACTCTTTCCATATAGACACTTTGTCTATATTTGGCATTGCTCAGTCTCCCGCTTTGCTCTGGAGGGAAGTAAAGATACATACTTTCCAACTCCAACTATATACTTCTGATTAAATTCGTTGCGGGTTCCAAGACAATTTTAACTCTCCCTGGGATTGCCCGTGTGTCATGCACGGTGCCTTTCAGTTGGTTACCGCTGTAGATCCTGGCGTCACAGGAGTCACAGTGGTGGGCGTGTGGGTGGGATTATATCCCGTAAAAAAAAAAAAAATGTAATAACAATCTCAAGATGAATCGAAAACTCTTCGGACATAAAATAAACAGTCAGTGCAAGCAAATGGCTTTTAACGTATACTTATATTTTAGAAAAAAGAAACTGGACCCAAAAAAAGTTTTGACTTTCTTACGATTTAATTATAATGTTTAGATAACAAAAAGTATAATAGTTTATTCTCAATTATTTAATGCAATAGTTCTACACAAACCGGGGACTGTCCTTGGATGCATTTATATAGTGTAAACAGGCATAGTCGTCGGCTTGAGTCCCATTTCAGATTTAGATTAAAATGTTTATCAGGCCTCTGCGCCGTTGGCTTCGGCCCTACGCATGCCTTTCAAAGTACCGGAACTCCATAGTGCCGAGTTATGGAAACATAAACAACAATAATAAAACCTCTATACCTAACTGGCATATTATAACTCAATGTAACTTTTTCGAACTCAGTCAAATTGTGTAATATAACTAATATACTAGCTCGTAAGATAGCTAAGTTTTCCTTTAATGTCACATTATTATATGCATAATCTTACACAATCGTTCTACACGGCATGCAGCCACATGAAGACACCAATAAATGCACTTACATCTTAGTATTATTGTTTAGAAACAGCAACTATGAACTATAAAAAAAGAAAAAAATGTACACACTATTTTTATCTGCGGGCAATATTTTCAAAGTAGTTTATGTTTAATGAAAACAAAGTTCAAGAAGCATAATGTTCATGATAAATACACACAAACCTCGAAAAGAAGAATCCTAACAATTTATTGACAGATATGTGTGCCTTGTTCGAACCCGGGACCTTTGTCATAGTGGTCCTACGGTCTCCCACTCGGCCATCGCTGCTCACTTGCAAAGTAGCCTAAAACCACAGATATAGATCTACATAGATAATGCAAGTATCACGATTTGTATTGAAACCAAGCGTGCCGACTTTTTAATACCTATTGTGACGTCACAGCCGAAATTTAGTGACGAAAAATCCAAACCGATACAAAGACACCGATGCCGCCGATGCCAATCCGCGCAGTACGTTCAACTGGAGCCGTCCGCTATGATTTTCTCTGACAAAAGACGCGCGTGGACTGAAGTTAGAGGCGACCAACCTCGACGCTTGGTCGGGGTTGAGACACGTGAAGTACATGCATCTGCGTTATCTATGTAGATCTATATCTGTGCCTAAAACTAAAACTTTCGGGGCAAAGAGGTTGAAGTTTGAACCCCCGGCAGCCCTCCCTGGCTGCGCCCACCGCTTTCATGATACTATACATTTCCAGTATAAGCTGGTCTTGCATTGCACGGGAATTCTGTTTTCTTTTATTAACATTTACAAAACCCATCTTAAAAAATTTACATCTTATTGCGTTGCTAAAAACCACAGGTTTGCAGCGCAATATGTATCGCGAGACCATCTTACACTGGCAACTCATTGGTACATCGATAGCCGTATGTTCCTTATTTTTATTAAAACTGACGTGAATTTGTAACATTTTTAAAATTATGAAATACGGGTATTACTCACGTAATGTTGGTCTATTTAGGTTTCGCCTATATGTCTAGGCATTATCAAGAGAGTGCGATACGTCGCGCCTGAGTCGCAAGACTGGCTGCGACTCAGGCGCGACGTATCGCACTCTCTTGATAATGCCTAGACATATAGGCGAAACCGCGGTCGACTAAATAGACCAACATTACGTGAGTAACACCCGTATTTCATAATTTTAAAAACGTGTGTTCCTTCTTCCTACTTACTTCAATAAATAATCTTCCGTTTACTATCTTACATTCAAGAACTTTACTAACATTATATGGATTATTGGTATGAAATAAATATTATATTATTATAAAAATGTTTTTTTTTTTTGCTTCTTGAGCCAAGACTTCCAATAATAAGTTGGTTTATCCGTATGATTTTTAACGATTTATTGACAGAGTTGTGTGCCGTGGGTTCGAACCCGAAACCTTTGACTTCGCAGTCCTACGGTCTTGCACTCGGCTATCGCTGCTTCGTCGTATGCCTAATTTGAATTGATTAATTTTAGAGATCCTTGACGTAAATTAAGAAACAACAGTTTTCACCTCGCGGTTTCGCTCGCACGGTTTTCATACATTTCTGCCCGCAATCGCATGCGGGCGCAGGCGTAAATAATGTTATAGTCTACTAGGAGCGTTGCGGCCATAAAATGTAAAGATATGGTGAAAAAGCGGTATTTGGGCATTTTCATTTTAAATGACACATTGCCGTTTTGGGCTGTCCTTAGGAATAAGCATTTTTAATCAATATTTTAATAATAGTTTTGATAATAAATTGAACTTACGTTGAAAATATACGAAACAAGCTACCTGTTTTCGATATTTACAATAATATAGAACAATATCATATAGGCAATGCTTGTGCAAACTTTGATATTCCCAATAATTGACTATGGTGATGTGTGTTATTTCGACCTGAATGCAGACCTTCTTAACAAATATGACCGACTTCTCAATAACTGCATTCGATTCGTTTTCAATCTTCGTAAGTTTGACCATGTGTCTGCTTATCGCTCCGAGCTCAAATGGTTACCCATTCGCCCACGCCGTAGCCTGCGTGCACTCACCACCCTTTATTCCTTCCTTAATTCTCCTACTCCGCCTTCTTACCTAACGCCATACCTCCAGTACTTGAGCTCTAACCACGATAGGGATCTACGGTCTTCCAATAATAAATTACTTCTATGTCCTTTACATACTACTGGCTTCGTCAATTCTTCTTTCTTCGTACAATCTGTTCTTTTGTGGAATGCGCTACCGGAAGATATCAGGATGGCAAGAACCCGGTACACCTTCAAAATTAAAGTACGCAAACTTTTAACAGAAAAATTGGCAGAATCGTCATAATGATTAGTTGTTCATCCCCCTTCTCTTCATCCGTTATTTATATATATATGTATATATTTGTGTATATTATTGACGTATTTTAAGTATTATGTATGTACCATATATGTATTTATATGTATTTAATCGATTTTCAAATCAGTGTATATTTTTTTTTTTCTTTATCCGTACCTATTATCGAAACGCACCTACCTTTGTTTCTCTGCACCACCCTAGGTTGACTGTTAGAGAATGCCACTAGGCATTAAGTCCACCTATGTACCATTTTGTGTGCAAAAAGTTAAATAAATAAATAAATAAATATCGTTTTACGTAAAATATATTTAAAATTTCATGAATAAAATATTTTTATATGATGGATACTGCAGCGATGATTTTAATCTATAAAAGACTGTCTACTTGTTTATTTAACACATTTTTTTATCTCCGTTTTCATTGTAGTTAATTTATTAGATCTTTATAAAGCTTGTCCATTAGTTTTTTGCATTCCGGACATTTCCATTTTGTAACGGGAATAATTCATTAATTTATTTACCCTAAAATGGTATTTTTTTTAGTCTTCCTAATTCCAGGCCTTTGATTATATAGATTATTTCCTCTGAGTTCCAGGCATTACTATAGTTATAAAAAGTCAGCCATTTAGAAATCAGTGTCAAAAACATTTGTGAGTGAGTGTGGAAGCGTTTGTGCTCCAAATTTAGCGTTGGTGTTTGTCTGGTTTGAAACGTCATTTTACTTATTTTTATGGCATAATCTTGAAAAATTGTCATATTTAATACATGCATTAGAATGTATTTTATGCGAAAAACAAATAACATTGAACTATTTCTCGTTATAAGTGCTATTTTTTTTAAACTTATCTCCAAGCGGTAGCAATTTTGTAACGTCTGTTTTGTTACGTTACAATATGCGGACTAAAAATGTTACAAAACAGACGAGTAAAGGCTAATGCACAAAGAAAAATCAACCGACTGCAATGAAAAAAAGGGTATTGTTTTAATGAATGAAATTATTTTAATGAAATGTAAATTTACAACATTAGTTTTGGTATAGTGCAAAGCTCTATATAATTTGTTCAGAATCAGTAATAGATTCGATTGCGACCGATTTTATCCCATTTTATCACAAATATTTAGCAAATAATGTTGAAGCTGATGGAAATCTATATACAAATAAATAAAATTGGAGGATCTGTTTGTTATATCAAAATACGCAATTTGCCATTAATAATGTTATCAAAATATTCATATTATAATGCTTCATATTTATATAAAAAAGTGCGTTTAATTTTGTCCCTTTATATACTTTTTTGGTACCTTGAGGACTATACCTTATAATTTCTGTTTTGTAACATCTTGTGTCTATTTGTAACTGTCCCAATTTTTCTTTTCTTTTATTTATTTATTTTTTTAGAAATTCTCTAATAAAATAAATATATTTTTATCATAATTAAAAAATGAAATTCAAATCTTTTTGTAACAGTATAAATTAATAAGGCAGGCTATAAACTAAAAATGTGACGACAAAAATAAAACTTTATTTGTCACAAAATGTTACAAAACCGAATAAAATGTTATGATAGTAAATTGAAAATTGATTATTTTACATCATATTTATGATTATTTTGCATTTGTGTACCCTACATTTATGAAATGTGTAATTGTTCAATCGGAAGCATGGTTTAATACATTTTTATATCGATTTGAATTTCGTAACAAAACGGACAATTATTGAGGTCCCTTTTCACAAATATATCATTTATTCCAAAAATATAAAGATATAACGAGAACTTTTATAAAAAATATAAAATTAGATTTTTATCTATTTAAATAGTTTTTGCAGCTGTAGAACCAAAATTTTAAATCAGGTCGAATTTCAGAATAGGGGGTCATTTAAAATGAAATTGCCCATTTGTAAGTTTTTAGAATCATTAAATCCTTTGCCAGCCACACAGGCAATATTTTTCTTATGGACTGCTATATTTATGAAGCCTTTAATACTAGTCAATACAAAATATATTGTTTGTGTGCGGTTAGCGATACGAATAAACCAAATTTTAACCTATACCAGTTCAATACCGGTATTATACTGTAAATTTTGGGATGTTACCTAAATATATTGCACGGCCGCTTTTTTGTAGCCATCCGAACTTGGTCGGGTTATGTAATTATTGAATTTAATGACATGAAATTTTGCATGTGCATAGCATAGAGTACATAAAAAAAGCAGGAGAGAATGTCACTTATAAAATTATGGAAGCACCAAAATGGCGGCGGTCTGTTTATGTGTGCGTGTGTTAGGGGTTACCAGCCATGAGAAATATTACCCATATTTTTACAATAATTTAAATAAATATTTTAGAGGTTTAGTTCTTATATTTTTTTATTTGCTGCTTTTTACCATCAAACATGATATAGGTAGTTTTATACTACCGTGGCCAAAAACCAAACAATATAAAACAACTTTATGATTGAATTTCGAAACAAAGTTGATTTTATATTTCTAGCAGTCGATGCGGGCCTGCAGCTGGAAGTTGTTTGTTTTTATTAAGGGAATATGTACAAAATTCGTTGCTCTGGGCACTCCTGACGCAAGGCAGCGAAGATGCTTTAGTGCAGCTACCCAGTTTTTGGAAAATATTTTAAAATTACGACTCCTACGGCGCTTCCTGATTCTTAGATGGTGAAGATGCTTTAGTGATATACAGGGTGTCCCAGTTTAGGACCTGGAGCCGAAATTGGATAGTAGGGTAAGTTATGGCAGTTATCAAAAAAATAAAAAAACAAAAATTCTCCATTACATAAACTATCAGAAAGTGCTTGAAAACGTCAACAAAATGTACAAACCAAATAAAATATCTAAGTTAAACTAAACCAACAATCACGAAGCTTAGATTCACTTACATGCGATTTTTCAATATTTCAAATAAATATTGGCAAATAAAAAATAAGGAAAAAAATAATAATAATAAACTAAACTATAGGCTGTCAAGAAAGAGTTGAAATTAATAGGGGCGCTAGAGTGCTGTTCTACTGTTCGTATGGCAACCCATATAGTTCACTTCCCAGGACTTGATACTTAGCTGTATATTTCTATTATTACCCATTATATCGAAAGGTGTAGCTAAACGTCGGTTTAACACGATGAAATTGGCACTAAGTAATAGTAAAAATAATGTAATTAAATTATACAGCCAGCAGTCATAAATTAGTTTCCGTTTCCAGTCTATTTTCCAAGCTTGATTTGTGGTTTTACTGTCCTCTGTTTTTATCAATTAACAGAAAATAAAAGAAAAATATATTTGTAAAATATTTTATTTTAAGTATTTGAACAAATCTTTTCTTTCTATATATTTTATTAAACTGCCTCGTTGGTCTAGTGGTTAGCGTTAAAAAAAATGAACTTTTTGTCTAGCACAATTTTGAATAGCACACAAATCAAAGTTATCTAACACTTTCTTCTGACGACCTTTTCGGTTTTTTCCTGGTGTGAGAAATACGCCTCTATTTTGTGCTCCGTGCAATTCTTCGAATAGTACTTACTGATTTACCTGAATTAAGTAAAAATCATAGATATAGCAGAAAAGATAAAGCAATCCGAGACATTTCGGAGTGAGGGGATGGTTGAACCCCCTAAACACCTCCCCTGGCTACGCCCATGCGTGATATTATTTTATGTTATTTACTTAAACTATACTCAAGTATCAACATTAACCTAGTCGCGCTATACCGCAACACTGAGTACAACAAACGTCAACTGAACCAATGTGCTAGTTATAATTATTGAATAATCCGCTTATTACAGCAACAAATTCAAAACAGCTTTGGTTTTATCCATTACATATACTTGATTTGACTAAAAACAACATGTTAAACTCTCACATACTGGTCATATCAGCGGTTCTTTGATAAACATTGCCGATATCCGAAAGAATATTTTTTGCCTCATATTCCATTAAACATCTTTTATATACATTGTAAATTATTTCTCTGCCAGACCTTCGGATAGTTTTATTCATTGTTTATTACTTTTTTCCTGTTTTAATTGCCGTTTTATACTCTTATAAATAAAATTTACCAACGCGTAAATTCTGTTTACATTATTTATTGACATCTGTCATTATTTTGACAATGTTGCTAACAGACAAAACAATTAGTTCCAAATCTACTCTTTCTTGACAGCCTATAAGAAATAAAAAGTTTTAGATTAAAGTACTGGTATTTATTAATTTAATACTTTATTTAAAACAATATACTATTGTTTTACCTTTTTTGGTACGGCAAAGCTGACAATGCGAATAAGTCCACCTTTTGTTTTATATACATAAATCAATTTCCTCGAAGTGTAGGTATACTGCAGACTACACTATATTTTGATGGATACCAACTGTTATCATTTCTGCAGTTTCTAATTATTTTTATCCAATAATTTTTCCATGCGTCGTTTGCAGCAGGAAATCTATAAAACATAGAATAATAATTTATACTAAATGTATTATACTACTAAAAAATATTTACCCAAATTCAGGGTAAATGAAAATATTTATTGACTGTCAACACTGATAGTTTTGGTATATTTTTTTACGAAAACAATATAATTTCGGCAATAAGCTGAATATATTACTTGCTTACCTATGAAAAGTGATCCCCTGGTTTTTTTTTATCGAGGCGCTATGGTTTCGGCAGCTTTTCACAACACAAGACGGCATTTTTAATTATTTTACTTGAACATCCGAGCAACAGCACAGTCCAAAGGGTAATGGCGGGCGATTGACTTACTATTGTGTCAATGTGTGTGTTCTGTGTGTACGTGTGACTTACTATGGGTGCTTCAGTAAGTGTTTCAAGAGACGGAGTCCTGCCTTTTTTTATGTAGTCAATGGTGCATAGTTGAATGAATACACTAATTATTGGCATACATTTTACCATGCAATTCCTTTCGAACGTCGTGATATTTGACTGCTTTGTAAACAGTGATCTATTCATGGTAAATTGCCCTATAACTTTTTTCTCTACAAAAACTAGTGAGGCTTGAACGTATTTAGTCGATTATTCGTATTGTTATTATTGGCGTCCAGCCCTAAATCTGTCATTGTCATATATGATTATACAGTGACTATAGTGACAATTATTCACTAGTTTTCAGAATTATTTCATTATTTCTAGAATTAAATAAAACAAATCATTTATCTTGCCAGCTTATTGTTAGGTAACATAAAAGACTTAGAAGTTTGGACTAGAGTTTGTGTAAACCATCGAAATCTGCGAATAAGAATTAATTCACTGAACAAACATGGAAAAGTTAGCCATGTGTAGAATGTGCTTGGCGGACGATGTTCCTATGCGGTTGATGGAAAATAAGTATCTTCAATCATTGTTTGAAAAGATGACTGAAATACCGGTAAGTAATTGCAACAACCAACTTGTTTTGAAAGTCACAATTTGTGGCATTGCTTGTCTATCTGTACATTATTTTGTGGTTATATTTCAGTTTGTGAGAGAAGACAGGCCAGTACTGGCGTGTCACATATGCTGTGCAAGACTGCAAAGCTGTTATAAATTCAGAAACAACTGCCTCCAGAGTGAAGAGTTGTTAAAACAAATGCTTAACACTAATGAGGTGAGATGCAAGTTTTATTGAATGATTGTATTTGTTGCATGTATTTTGAACTTGTTAGATAATAATTGGTGCATAATAACATAACACTTATACTACCCAGAAAAGTGTGGCCGAGGTGTACAACACCTACTTTTTATCTGTAATGTTTAGGTCCCATGCGATAGTGGGAGAGCCAGTTCTAACTCCATACTACTATTGTGAGTTTCCTAATGGAAAGTCCACAATTTTCTTTTTGTACTTATCTGCAATCAATCTCGAACTATAGTCAGATTTGCTCTGTGTCGTTTGTCATGTGCAAGGAACTCCTTAGCAGGAAACACCTCATCCTTCACCATCTGTCACAAGTTCACTATTTTTTTTTCCCTGGTAATAAAGACCAAGCCCATGTGGTAAGAGGCATATACCCTAACCACTAGAAGCAGACTAGACCATAAATGCACATACATACACATTGGTACATAATGTTGATGTTAGAATAAAATAAAATAAATCCATCTCAGGTTGCCAGTAAAACTATAAGTTTAAATATAACAACTTATTGTCCAAGAACTGGACGGTCCATATCACCAATACTAATATAACAAAATATTGTTAAGATTGATTAACTAGTCTAAGATACTTGTTAATTTTTTCTGCTAAATATGGATTAATGTGTTGAACTGCCTCATCAGGCAACTGCTTTGGACTCCATTCTCAATTTACGCAATGGTGTAATTTGGAAATTTTCCTACAATCAATTCTGCACTGAGTTGGATTTTTGTCTGTTAGATGGTAATAGCCTTACCCTAACCACATGGGATCTAAACATAACAGGGGAAGTGTGGGTGTTTCACACCCTCCTGGTAATATAGGTGTGATGTTATGTTATATGTTGAAATATTGTAATTATTTTAACATTTAGTATTTACTGGTAAGTAGTCCTTCATTTACAGGAAAATATACATATTGGATCTTAAATTAAAATAGTGTAATAACTTTATCTAAACTTAATAAGTCACTGTCAGAAGGCCTTGTACGCAAAATTCTGGCAGCAGTACTGGCAGTACCGCAGTTTATTGCGATACTAAGACCCTGGCCGAAATATCAGCCAGAATTTCGAGAATGAGTTGCCTCAGTTAGACGTGCTGACAACTCTTTGTACAGACTATAAGTGGTACGGCCCCAAGCCGTAATGTTTAATGTTAATTAACTGATGATATGTATGTTTGAATTTCAGTTAACTCCTGCGAATTTGAGACAATGGGTCAGTGATAAAAAGTTCTGTATAGTGGAAGTGGCAAACATAAGTTGCTCAGAAGTGGACTCGGACAATACAGAGGCACATGTGGAAGGACAGACTTCAGTGTTTTATGAAGTTGAAGTGAAAGAAGAAATAATTGAAGGTATATATTTGTGAATAGAGTACTCAATATTATTATGTTGAGAAATAGAAATACTCTTTATTTTTAAATGTAGGTATTATTTTACAATAGTTGTTATAATAAATTATGTTTGCTACATTTTACCAAAACGGTATACAAATCTTGACTATCTAAATATACAAAATAATGTCTGACAACTAATATTAAAAGCATTAAAGTATCTATGCTTCATGCATAGATACTTTAATGCTTTTAAAAATTATAATTGTATAAATATGTATAAATAAATAGTTGATTATCTACCACTATATAATTTACATGTTTCCTACTTACTAATAAATATATTCTCAGCAATACCAAGAGCTGTTACATATAGCCAGTGCCAGATCTAGCTTTAGAAACAGGCTGGGAGGGTATAGACCAGTGATGACAAACCTTTTGCACACAAATTCCTATTATTGGACATGTCATTATGGTTGGTTTTATGAAATAATAGCAAATGCATATTTATAAATTGCATAGACCCTGGCATATACCTTTTAAAGTTAAGCTCTATAACAAATTGCTAGGATGATAGCAGTGGGTAATGCAGTATTTTTGTCTGAATCCCTTCCGCAGACTTACTATTTATGCAAATTCTCGCAAAATAAACGCCAATCTAAGGCTCCACCTTTTGATATTACGAAAGATATTAGTTTCGGCTAGCATAACTAGCGTAAGATAGATTCGTCGCATTGTTCTCATGTTTTTCCATACAAAAATGTAACAAAGTCCATCTTGATTGATAGATAGATCATTTATTTGCAATAACATGGTTAAAATGGGTGCGGCGGAGCTCGAACCAAGTCCTGAGGATGGTGAGTGAGCGAGTTGATTCAGACTTGGTTGGCAGATTCACCGAACTATATAATATAAAAATAAATAAAAATATTTTATTCTCCCAAACAATTAAAATACAAATATATAAATAACTAGCTGACCCGTGCCCACTTCGTTGGGCATAATGTTCAAAAATATATATCTTTCATAGTTAAGGCAGCGTTCGTAAGAAATAAATTAATATCTACACGAAACAAACTTAATACCTACCTATAACCTAAATTAATATCTACATAAAACTAACTTAATACCTACCTATAACCTAAATTAATATCTACACAAAACAAACTTAATACCTACCTATAACCTAAATTAATATCTACATGAAACTAACTTAATACCTATAACCTAATTTAATATCTAGGTACATGAAACAAACTTAATGCCTATCTATAACCTAAATTAAATGAAAACTATATAAACATAAAAGATTTTTTTTAAATGTACTGAAAATAAAATTAATGAATGTCGAAAGTGTGTTACGAAAAATTCAATTTTGGGGACGTCCGCTGCGTAAAGAGCCGACCGCGCAAATGAGCCGCGCGGGTACCTACCTCTCAGATGTAAAAGGAAGGTCACGCCTCCTTCTTCCGAAGTGAGCACGAACGCGAACCGAAATAAGCCGAAACCATCGCGCGCCGCTGCGCTGCCGCGCTGCTGTGTCCTTCACGTATAACGATGAGTTTTTCTCCGATTCTCTTTACAAAACGGACTACCACGTAAAAACCTTTTAATTTTTCGGTTTTTAGGGTTCCGTAGTACCTACAAGGAACCCTTATAGTTTCGCCATGTCCGTCTGTCCGTCTGTCCACGGCATAGCGACGAAACCGTTGGTGCTAAAAAACTGAAATTTTGCATGAACATGTATGTTAACTAAACAAAGAAAGTCGTAGAATAAAATTTGGAAAAATATTTTTTTTTCAGGTAGCTCCCCTACATGTAAAGTAGGGATGTTTTTTTTTTTTGTAGCCTACCCCATAGTGTGGGGTATTGTTAGATAGGCCTTTTAAAAACGTTTGCGGGGTTGCTAAGACAGTTTTTTGATTTAGAGATTTGTTTGCGAGATAATTAACTTTAAAGAGCAAATTTTTGTTCGAGTAGGGCGTCCCCCCCCCTCTAAAAGCTAAACTACTGGATCCCAAAATCTGAAAAAAATTGTGTCGGTAGTACATGTAATGAACTTTAAAGGAAAACTATAGCGGATAAGTTCACTTCATTACTTCAAGAGGAATAGGGGTCCGAAATGTCAGATGCAGTTACTCAGAATATTTCGTTCAAAATTCTTGAAACATAAATAAACATACATAATACATATATAAAATCACGTCTTTATCCCACGGGGGTAGGCAGAGACGATGGAACGCCATGTGCTTCGCTCCTTACATACTTCTTTCGCTTCCTCAACATTCATACATCTCGTCATACGTGCTAGCTGGTTTCGTGTACTACAAACATTTCCTTTCTGAAGGACGCCATTTAGTTAAAAAGTAAAATTAAAAATATTTTTTTACGGAACCCTACTGCGCGTGGCCCGACACGCACTTGGCCGGTTTTTATATAGCCTATGACACTCAGCGATAATGTGGCTTTCTATTAGTAAAAGAATTTTTACAATCGGTGCAGTAGATTCCGAGATTACCCCTGACAATTTAACAAACACACAAACTTTTCCTCTTTATAATATTAGTATAGATAGCAACAATAAAACTTATTTCTAGTGTATCTTAGGGGCTATACAAAAACTGTAATTGTGAGACTGGTGCCTAAACTAGATACAACAGTTTGTATCTGTATTTATAGGTCACCAGGAAACCCACGCAACCAGTAAACACGAGTAAGAACGAGTACATTATATTACTATTGTTATATAACAAAAAGTAACAAACTACAAACTACATTATGGACACAGTTTTAAATGATGATAATTACATAAAACTTCATACAAACAATCTGTGAACACATCTGTGCTAGTGAAGGATGGCGAACGATAAATTGACACAATAGCAAGGTCGCTTTTAAATTTGCACACTAAGACCGAACCTTCATTAAATCTAGGGCATTCAATTTGACATTGTATGTTGCTTTTTACAAATATTACTACGCCATCATTTGGATTAATGTTTACATTGGTATTATATGCATCATAGCCGGCCATCGGTGGATTGTTCGACACTTTGCTTAACCAGCACTCTGACAAAATTATGAAGTCGAAAGTACACTTATTGTCCGCTAACAAACCAAGAGTTGATTAAAATTACGATTTATGCTAAGTATATTCATATGAAATTCATATGAAGTATATCCTTATGTGTACATCAACCATAGTAGCTTTTAAACTACTGTAGGGCCAGAAAAGTTGTTTGTTACGGCGCTCTAGGCGCCCTCATAGTCTGTTGATTGAAGAAGTCGGTCCTCTGCAATTTTACGGGACGGGCACTGTCCGTCACCAGTACCGTGATTGTGAGGCTTCTTAAAGCGCATGCAGGATGCACACTTTGGCGGCTGATCGCGAACAGGGCACTCTTTAAGGGTGTGACCAAGACATCCACACTGACCACAAGTTGGGTCGTTATCCCGGCAGTATTTAGCCGAGTGTCCATATTGTTGACACTTGTAACACCTAGTTACAAGTGTGAAGTCTCGGACTGGGCATGAAGTCCAATCTATAAATATTCGTTCCTGTTTAATTAATACGTTCCTAATCTCGGCTGTTACCTCCACAATGTAGTTACTGTAAGGACTGTCTTTTTTACCAGACTTATGACTTAGTTTGATAGAGTCCAGGAATTTTTCACGGGTCAGGCTCGGACACTTATCAGTAATATTTTGTTCGAAAAGGCAGTCGAACAAGTGTTGTTCTGAGGTATCAGAAGGCACACCTAGAAATATCATTCTTGGCCTCTTTTTTGAAGTCTCCTCGATTTTAAGGCCCGATAATTGCAACTGCTGTGATGTTTTCAGTTTTTCTAGGTCATCCTTTCCCGCTGTGCTTATAATTACACCACCGTTCCTGGTTTTTCTTAACCCGCGAATATGCAACTGTAATTTTTCGGGCTTGATGATATTCTGCACCATCTTTATGGTATCCTCACTAGATTTTTCTTTATCGGCTGGATATATAGTTAAGCTAGCAGTTTTTGGTGGGCGAACAAAATTTTCCTTACCCGTCTTTATGATGTCGGCATAGGTTACACAGGACTGAGGAGGTGTCACTTTAGCAGCATTCTGGATACCGGTTTTCAGCTCTCGCAGTTGAAGACTAGTGTCGTTATCCTTTTCTAAGGTCTCAATTTCGGCATGGGCTGATATGAGCTTCTGCTTCACTGATTGGTACTGTACTGCCATCTGGGAGACTCCATGCATCACTTTTGACATATATTAGAGATTCTAACTTTACTCTCGCTGTTTAACTTTCCCCCTTCGGTCGAAATAGAGCATACCTCAGTAAGCAGGCCATCAATCTGACTCATCCATTTTTGAATCTCAGGAGTAGAAATCACGGAAAGCTGAGGGGCAGCGATTGCTGGAGTGTTGTCGTCTTGTGAGTGCGTAGAGCCCGGGGGTGGACTACGCGCGGTCCGGGAACTCCGGTTGAATGGCGACGAGTCCATTACGAAATTTTAGACATTCCTTTTTGTGTCAATGACAATATTTTATTTATTTCACTAAACATTAGACACAATGTAGCACAAAAGAATTTGCGGCGTCAGAATAATCGTGACCTGGTTACGTTAAATATTATTTTTAATAGAGATATTACATGAGCACGTCCGTTAGCATTCACGGCCAAGAAAATACCTACATGTTGCAAAGGATCGGTGAACCTGCCTACCAGGGGATTTGCTCACATTATCAACATCTCGTTGTCATACTAACATAGGATATAAGTTTTATTGTTACTTACACTCTATGGATCTGCTGGTCTGATAATAAATGATTTTTATTTTTATTATTTAAAAGATATTTATTACATTACAAAATATCTAATATAACATGTCCGCCTGTAAAGTAGCATGCAAATATAAATTATATTTAAAAATAAATTATTTATGGCTACTGCCTCGTTAGTCTAGCTCTAGTGGTTAGGGTATGCGCATCTCAAGACTATAGTCTATTCATATAGACTTGGCAAAAAAGATAAACAATAATGGCTGACGAAAAAAAATAGTGATGTGAATAATTTAATGAACTGTTGTGAACTACTCAAAATGGCGCTTCAACATTCATTCAGTGAATGATATTAATTAATTAAAAGTCGCTAAAGTCGGTTAAAAATGGACTTTGATTTAGTTATGTGTCGTTCGCGATTGAACGAATCTAAAGAACCGAGTCGCGCGAACCGCATAGTCGAATGGGCCACTTTAGCTCTAGAAAAGGATTAATTCGTTACGATTTGTTATTCACGATAAATAGATTAAATAACATTTAATTTAATATAAGTACAGCTTACAATAAATTTAAGAATGTTTTGAACAATTTAATTCATCATCACTAACAAAAACGTAAATCAATCCCAATCGTTCTTTCGTTCACTTGTTCCCATCCCTAAATCAAATGTCAAACTTCCATGTCGTTTTTTTAATCTGTGGTTTTAAGTCTCCTTGGAATAACGAAATTTGCAAAAAGAATACATTTGCACAGTGAATTTACAATGAATATATCGCTTGTCCGGAAGAATACTGTATCATGTCAAAATTTGGCACTAACTGACTTAATAATACAGTTCGACTAAAAAAAGGACGTGCTACCTTTCTAATTAGGTCTAAAATCGCTTACACCTTAAATTAACCAATTACGAAAGTTGCATCTATATCCTTCTTGGTCTTTCTGTTTCGCTAGAAAAAGGAAGAACGACACTTTTAGTGTTACTCTTGGTTTTACGCGTGTTGTTACTTGAAACAGAGTATTATCTTTTAATGATACATAGATTCGGTTTTACCATAAGAAGAAAAGTGTATTATTGTGATTTCTTGCTGTATTTTTCTTTAAGTAAGTATTTAATTTTTCAAATACTATTTAGAACAGAGTTATAACACGAAAATTAACCTGTATTCTTCACTATAACGCACGCTTAGTGTACCCCGCATTAATATGAACAAAGTATTATTTTGAGTTGTGTCTATGATCTATTAAAAGTTTTGTGTATTTTTTTGTTTGCTACTTTGTTCACCCTAAGTTGTATCTTATTCAAGTATTATTACAAAATGTGTCTGTGTTCATTTGAATTTTAGTTGATGTTTATGTATTAAACGTAAAAACTACGGTGTTCTGTTTACAACTATTTACAGTTTGTCTAATTCTGTCTATGATCTTCAGTTTCATATTCTTTATTTCAGAATGATACCACAGAAAATACTAGATTATATTCCAAAATGTATTATAACACAGGGTAAGACATCGGATATCCCTCAATACAATTTGAACTTATCCGAAAATTTTAATACTAGCTTAGATGAACAAGGCCCTGGCCACGCCCTGGCTACATCGATTGTGTAGAAAATGTTGATTTCGCATGCGAATCATTAGATTCGCATGCAAAAAGAAAAAAATACTATTTCTTACCATTTGGATCACCAAATGGTAAGACTAGTATTTTTTTTTAATAGGTATTTATAACTTATTACTAGGTTTTGCCATTTTGCTTAATATCGAACACAAGAAGGCGTTGTATTTTATTTGGATCTATTCAGCCATGCTGACGTTATTGAGTAATACCTAAACATCCTAACTTTCACATTTATAATATTATTAAAATAATCATTATTTTTCTTTTGGTCAAAGTACAAGTAACATGAGGAACCCAAAATATTAGTAGATAATTTAATATTGCAATGATACGTTTTTCTAGTAGTTCCGCTATGCTGCATTTATCAAGTTCTTTTTTTTATTTCGTTCCTTAATACATATAATGTAAAAAAAAAAAACAATTTGATTGAAAATATAAATGCTCCAGATCGGAGTATTCCAGGATCCAGTGCTATTGAAAATTGTTAGAAAAACTATGCAAATATTACTGATTTTAATGGTGAGAATATATTTGAATGATTTTTTTAATCTGGAGGAAGGTTATTCCTTCATTTTTAATTATATTTATCTTTTTTTTTTAAATATTTTAGGCATATCTTACACTGAAGATCTAAGTGAAGCTCATAAAAGTGATGGACCCGATTTTGATACAGATGACAGCGTTAAAGATCTGAACTTTAGGAATAGATCAGCGTCAATATCATCAAGGGATTCAAGTTCATCTTCCAGCTCCAGCTCCTCCAATTCCAGTTCATCATGATCAACTTTTAGTACACGGTCACATTCCGCCCACCGCGAAAACATTCCACCTGCATTACACGCGTCTTGCATCAAAATCATTCCACTTGCAGACTCTCAGGTTAAAAACTTAGATTTGAACAAAAAACTCACACGTAAACGACAACGAAATATTATCTGCTGGCAATCGGAAGTCGCGAAATGTTTAAAAACACAGGTCAAAGCAAATAAAAAAAATAAAAATAGTCATTCCAGCCAGAAAAGTATGGGCCACCTTGTGGTGCCGTCTAAAATGTTCTGTAAATGTGACAGAAGAAGAAAGACAGAACATCTTTCATGAATATTATATTATTTAAGCAACTTAACGATGCATTATAAACAGCACTACTATCATTAATCCGAAATATAAATACACAAATGCGGCAAATCCTAAGCAGAACTACAACGCAATTTATTTTTCGGTTCAAAATAATAAAGTACATGTTTGTATAACGTTCTTTAAATCCACAATTGCCTTAAATTATCGCGTAATAAGGACTAACTTTGGAAAGCGTATACCTACAATGAGTAACGTTGTAGCTGTGGATGGTAGAGGAAAACATGGAAATCATGTTAAAATACCGAATAACGACTTGATGTCACCGAATTTACCAGCAGCTTATTCTGAGAGGCTTAAAAAAGGCTAAGTAAAAAGAAACCGGGGCTTTAGAAATTAGTGGTAAAACATAATTCCTAAATACTTTGAAGATTTTATTTTTATATTTTCTGATTTCATTGAGGTTTTATTTGTTTAATTAGTACTTAATTGTGTTTTTTTTTTCAACTAAGTTGTTGAAAGTTGTTGTTCTTTAAATATTTTCTTCAATAATCTGTACTAAGTTACAATTTGCTTGCAAAGCGTAATGCTCCTCTTAAGTTAATGTAAGTAATACTAACTTTTAACATTTTAGAGATTTTTATTTTTGTTATAATAATGATACTGACTAGTTCATTAAGTACTTTGTGATTTTTGTTGTGGTACAAAGACTAGAATTTAGATATAATTAGATTTAGATTGTTTTTCATCATATTTTTATAAGTCAAGATTGATGCTAAGGTCTTTTTGTAATATATAAGTGAGAATTGATTTATTTTTTTTGTTTTTTTCATCACTTTAACCGCATTTAAAAATATATAAATACTATTTTCTTTTTAAAATAAACATCTTGAACTAAGTAAAATTCAAAAGAATACAGTCGCAAGTGGCAAAAAGTGTAAATAACTTAAAAAATAGTTGTAAATAGAGTAATGTCTTTAAAGATAATAATAAAGTACATAATAATACATATAACTAATAAAAAATAATCTCTTTATCTAAAGTATATACCACAATATTTTTATTTGAAAACTTTAATCGCTTCTGCTGAAAAAGTACGTTTTTAGAGTTAATACAGTATTCTTACGGGCAAGCGATATGTGAATATTAGTGTGTTGGTGTGTGAACTAGTATATACAACTCAATGTGGTAACGTACAGTGTGTTATTCTTTCGCAATATCGTAATTTGTAATTGGGGGGGGTTTGTTTACTGTTTTTGCCAAGTCTAAATGAATCGACTATATATTAAGCTGCGTCGGATAGCGCGTACCCAGGCACGCGTAGCTGTCCACGCGTATATTGGATACGCGTACAGCTCCTGTACGGACCGCCGCACACTGGTTCCAAATTAAAAAAAAGTGGACATTGATAGTAGACCGCTGATATTTTTTTTTATTGTTGATACAGTGATAACAGATAAGGCAAAAAAATAGTATTGTCCTACTTCAAATAATTTTCTTGAAAAAAAATATTTCTTTTTTTTTTGTATGGGAGTTTTTACATTTTATTCGATTTCTCAAAAACCTTAAGCGATGTCGAGATGGCAATCAGATATGTTAGAAAACTAATAATTCTGAGTATTTGGCTCGAAGAAACTTATTGCTTATCTCTGCGTACTTTGGAGATAATAGTGACAGAAAATATCATTTTTTTTTAATATTAATTGTTCGCTTTTTTCAATCATAACCTTACTTTAGCACATATAATGTATGCTAAAATGTCAAATAAATAAAAAGAGACTTCTCTGTAAAAGAGGTTATGGGGGCTGACTACTGACCGAAACGCTCGCATCATAAATAATGTATTTTTCAAAACAAATGGTAGCCTGATACAATTTGAACATTCAAAATAGAATTAAAACATATATAATACCGTCGTTTTCGTCGTTTTTTGTTTTAAAATCAAAGATACTTTGTCTTTGATCTCTTTGTTTCTATTATTTTCAATTTTCCTTAAAATTATAATATGTCCGCATTTGTCACCAACATAGACTTAAACGTTGTTCTTAAATCAGGAGGTGGTATTAAAAATATCGATTTTTTATTTAATGCCCTTATTGAACGTAGTGGTGTTGAATTGTCTGCCGAAGATTTGAGTAATATTAAATTATTTTGTCGTAATTTTTCAAGTAATATCTCAAAAAGGTGGTCTACTTCCAGTAGAGCTCAAAAGACGTTTCTTAACAAAAATTCAAACTGCTTACAATCCCAATTAGTTTGTCAAAAATGTCAAAATATCGATTTAAGCAGCATTTTCAAAGTTGCCGAGGAAGTTTCGCCAAATTTTGAAACAGAAGTAGATACTCATCAATTAAGTTGAGGTACAAGTAAAAAATCGTTTGTTGATATATCTGATAAACAGAAGAAAATGCGTTTTCTAACACTTCTAGATTACACAGAGGAGGAATTAGTCTATGCTTTATGTGCCAAATTAAAAGAGTTTAAAAAAACAATGTTAGCTGCTATATTAAACAAACTCAGCCAAAACGAGGAAAAATGTGACATGGTACATGATGTACTATTCGCTAAAAAAACTGACAAGCCGTGTTTACCACAGAATAAAACGTTAGCGCTATATACCTCAATAAATTTGTCAAAATGGCGATATCAAAATTTAAGAATTATTTTTGCTTCAGAGAAAATGTGTGGTCTTCCATTCCAAAAGCTCCTGGAAGCTAAAAAAACTTGTTATCCTCCAGAGGCAGACATAACTGTAACTGAATCTGATGCTAAGATAAGACTTCAATCGCTTCTAGATTTGACAACCAATAGGATATTAAAAACAATTCAGCACAACTCTGCCGACAAAAAATCGCTAAAACTAATAAGCGAATGGGGTTTTGACGGGTCATCTTCTCAAAGTAATTATAAACAAAAGTCACACTCCGTCACTAAAATTGACGATTCTTCAGTTTTCATCCGCTTCATTTGGAAGAAGAGAGTGATACTATCTTGTGGCAAAATCCTGCTCCCTCTTCAACAAACTACTGTCGTCCAATTGGCTTTATATTTGCCAAAGAAACAAATGAATTGATAAAGAAGGAAAGTGCATCCTTAGAAAAAGAAATCTGTAATCTTGTTCCAACAACTGTAGATAATTTTGATATAAGCCATGTTTTATACATGACTATGATTGATGGGCAAATTTCCACTGTGGTTTACAATACTTCTTCAGCAGCTGTTTGTAATATTTGCAATACCCCACCTAGCAAAATGAATGACTTGGACTTAGTATCCAAAAGACACATCAGAGAAGATATGTATAAATATGGTCTGTCTTCGCTCCATATTATTATGTGGATAAGATGTATGGAATGCATTTTACACATTACGTACAACTTAGACTTCAAAAAGTGGGCTGCACGAAAAGAAGATAAATTGTTAAAAGAAATTAAAAAGAATTTGACACAAGAAGAATTCCGGGAGAGAACTGGTTTGTTAGTTGATATAGTCAAACAGGGATTTGGTACAACCAATGACGGTAACACGGCAATAATGTTTTTTGAAAATTATGAAGTATCTGCTGAAATAACGGGTATCCACCCTGACTTAATCAAGAGATTTGCAGTCATTTCACAAACAATTTCATCTGGACAACTAATTAATACCAACTTGTTAAGGGAATATTGTAAAGAAACAGCAATGCTGTATGAAAACTTATATTCATGGTATTATATGCCTTCAAGTGTCCATAAATTGTTGACGGTGCTGATATTTGTGAAAATTTCTCCTTTATTCCGATAGGCATGCTTTCCGAAGAAGCTTCCGAAGCGAGGAATAAAGATTTCCGGAATGTTTGAATGGCACATACAAGAAAAATCGGTAGAGTTGAGACTAATTCAGACATTATCCACAGCTTTCTAATTAGCTCAGATCCTTACATCACCATATCAAACCAAAGTTTGCTCGTTTACATACAAAGTTGTTTCCAGAGACTAGTGCTTTGATCTTGAACAAAGAATTGCTTTCGTTGGAAAACGAAGATGTAGAGATTTCTCAAGAGAATATAGACCCAAATATTAATCTTTCACCATAATACTTCAGAAACGTTTGTGAACATATTCACCTTTATGTTTGCAGCTTTTTTTCTTCATCTTGGTTGTGTTTTTTAGAACTGATGAAAGTACTCCTTCAGAAAGGTCAAAGCTCTTCAGACATTAGTGAGCCCCATAACCTCTTTTACAGAGAAGTCTCTTTTTATTTATTTGACATTTTAGCATACATAATATGTGCTAAAGTAAGGTTATGATTGAAAAAGCGAACAATTAATATTAAAAAAAAATGATATTTTCTGTCACTATTATCTCCAAAGTACGCAGAGATAAGCAATAAGTTTCTTCGAGCCAAATACTCAGAATTATTAGTTTTCTAACATATCTGATTGGCATCTCGACATCGCTTAAGGTTTTTGAGAAATCGAATAAAATGTAAAAACTCCCATACAAAAAAAAAAGAAATATTTTTTTTCAAGAAAAGTATTTGAAGTAGGACAATAATATTTTTTTGCCTTATCTGTTATCACTGTATCAACAATAAAAAAAATATCAGCGGTCTACTATCAATGTCCACTTTTTTTTAATTTGGAACCAGTGTGCGCCGCCGCGAACCTGTACGCGAGGTCAATCGATCCAGAGCGCTCCGCGAGCCCCAGTCATTCGTCATGGCTCCGACGAACTTAGCGGTTGCGTGCACCACCACTGCTGCAGCATTACTCATTATTCAACACATTATAAATAAAAAAAAAGAGAAACAAACGGAAACCTAGATGGTGGATGAAAAAATTGTGTCGTGAAAGATTAGTGTGGAAATATGCTTGAAGACATTGGCTTGAGAAACTCAAACAACACGCGTGACTAT
Source organism: Hypena proboscidalis (assembly GCA_905147285.1). Classification (NCBI taxonomy): domain Eukaryota; kingdom Metazoa; phylum Arthropoda; class Insecta; order Lepidoptera; family Erebidae; genus Hypena; species Hypena proboscidalis. Next base: position 11,544,411 of record LR990153.1, on the reverse strand, counting down.
TCATTTTGCCGTCCAAATATAGCGTACCCGGTCGAGCGCGTCCTCTTTGACGCGCGACCGAAAACCGACAGACGGCGGCTCGCGTGGTACGCGTTCCCCAAGAGTCTACGCGTAGCTGCAGGTATGGACATGGCGTTCCGGACACGCGTATACTGACTACGCGTGCCAGGGTACGCGCTATCCGTACGCAGCTTTACCCAGAAGGGTGTGCGAGAGGTGTACAACACCTATATTTCACTTGTTAGGTCACATGGGATAGATCGTGAGCCTATGGCCATCCACCGTTATCTCCTGGCGGAATGTTTACAAATAACACTTTGCCCGACCCGGGTATCGAACCCCAGAACTCGCGGTGAGAGGTGCATACGCCAACTACTAGACCAGCAAAGCTGTTATACTTACCTAAATATATAATTAAATTATTTAAGTTATTTATTTCTCTTTCATATGATGTAATATTGACTTTGTAAATGACTGCACTATCATCTGCAAACAACATGTAGGTAGTGCTCCAAAACTTTATCCAACTAATATTTATCAACGATTCTAAAAACTTAGCATAAACTCGTCAAAAAAATTCGTTCGAATACGCGGCAACGCTAGATAACTTGCCCGGCGAGTAAGAATGCAGTGGTTAGCAACCTTATTTTGTGTTGGAATGGAATGGAAAGTGGACTCATTTTTCCGCACTTAGACTCTCATTTGGTCCATTGTGCGTGCTGCAAACAACATACGTATTTGGATGGATTAAAAATTCAGTTAGGTCATTAATGTAAATTTAATCTCGCGCTCATTAAGGTAGCACTGCAAATTTATAGCATATGTATAATTTAATTAATGTGTTTTCAGATTCAACAGAAGAAAGCTTACAAGAATATGTCCAAGATCCCGAAGAGCAAAACACATATTATAAAACAGATTGGGATGCAATCAGAAATGATGCTCAATCTATTGATGGAAGTGAACCACATGAAATAATAACAGGTATGTCAAATGTTTTGTCAACTTGTATCTGTACTATTTAAATTGTAGTTTTAGTAGAAGGGAATGACCAAAACTTATATCGCCACAATTTGAGAAATGCACAGGTTTTAGATCAATCTTAACGGCAAGATAAGCCAATGACACATCAAAATTAAAATGGCAGCTGTGTTCTCTTTAAAAGTGTAACTTATGTCACTTTTTCTTGGTCAGCTTATATTTTATAGCGCAGATAAGAGCTATCCGACCCTCTTAAATTGGCCATAAACGTCACGAATTTATGATGGCAATTAATTCCTTGTTCAGTTTATTAAGATTATGTATCTATCTATTAGATTATGTATATTATTTGACTTAATTTATAAAGGATTTTATGAACAAATGTGATTTTCTATAATAATATAAACATGACGAATGAACTGATCACTGAATATTATTGTCATGAAACAGGTTTTTTACAATTGTTCACTATAAAAAGATACCAAGATAGTAGTTTTTATCTTAAGATAACTACAGAATTGATAGCATAGCATTGATAAAAAACCGAGTTGTCAATTGGTCATTCCTCTTTATAAAATTGTAAATTTAGGCACTCGGATTTTGTTTCGACACCGCACGCCTAAACTATGGTAATTTAACATAACATTACGCCTATATTACCCAGAAGGGTGTGGCAGAGGTGTACAACACCCACACTTAACCTGTTATGTGTAGGTCCCATGGGATAGGGAGTAAGTCTATCGCCATCCACTGGGCACAATTCTAACTCTGTGCTGCTATTGTGAACATGGGTATATTTGTCCGAAAAGATTCCATTCTGAGCAACCAGGAATGGCCTAACTGTCAGTTAGGACCAAACTGTCAGTGGTGCAGTATGTACATACGGCTACTTGTCAACCTATACAGTTCCAATATAAGCTAGTCAATGGACAGGAAGCTTTACAAAACGATACCATCTTATATTATACTGAAAATGTATTTCTAAATATTAGATATAACGGGATATTTACCATGTATATTGGTTGTAGCGAGCTATTTCTATATTTCAGAGATGTTGCAATTTCTTTGTTCACGATAAAACTCTTTTTATCGAAATATCCCATTATATGTATATATATATTTATAATTTAGTTCTACTTATAATTTATTTTTATATCCTTTTTTTAAATATTTTGGCGTGTTCAAACGCCTCCTGGGGCCTGAAAATGAATGATTTGAATTTGAATTATGTAATATTTAGACAAATAATTTTCCAAAAAAAAAAACCGGCTTCAAATACAATAATTTTAGACTTATATGGTTTTCTCATGGGTGCCATTGTCAGAACTGAACCGAATTGAAATGGGACCACTCGGGAAGCACCAGCTTTTAAATAAAAATAAAAAAATTAAAATCGCTTCGCCCAGTCGATAGTTAACAGATAACGAATACAAAGTAAAAAGAAATAAAAATAAAAACGGACGATTTGTTTAGTCTCAAAACTTATATTGAAAGTGTATTGGTTGATGTGTTGGAATATGTTAGCACAACATTTTTTTAACTTTCAGTTGTGAAATGTGAGCCAACTGAAATTGATATAGAATATAATGACGTCCAACGGTCTGACACGGAAGTCGATACCCTCGATGTACACGAATCGTCACACGATATACCTTCGAAAACATTTCCAGCAGTGTTACAGAAATGTGACGATGCGAGCTGTAAGTATTGAATTTTTCAATAATTATCTTCATATTATAGGAATTGATGTATTTTCGATCATTTTTACTGCCTTGAAAGTTAAAATCTTTCTGATACTGACTACGTATGGAGCAACACTTCTTCGCTTACATTTCTCAGCCTTTGTCATTAAACTGTGGTATTTAATACTTTAACTGTAAATCCCCTTTTTTCAATCAAAATATTCGAAATTACCACCAAAAATACTGAATTGCACACTAAATTTGCTTATCAAAAAAATCAATTATACTAAACAGTTAGATCTTAAAGCTTAACTGTTTCACTGAATGACTATCTGTTAGCAAAAAGTAAATCTAATAATTCTTCGAATGCTACAAAATATTTAAACATTTTTTTAAATCCATCACCTATTAAACTTTTAAGAACATGGGTTTTTCTAAATGAAACACCAGTTAATCAGTAATATTTATTTAATCAAAGTTCACAAAAAATCAGCAAAGTGTAAATATTAATATACATTAATCATAACGTGAAAGTAACTTGATAATTTAAACATACATTATTTGTTATGCAGTTTTAGATAATAATTTTGGAAATTCCGTTGTAATATTGAACAATTCGTGTGCAAATCAGTATTTTTGTTTTACTGTGAGTAATATTGTTTAAAAATGCGTATATCTGTGGTTTCAGCTAGATTTTTGCTGTAAAATTGCATAAAAAAGCCATCAGATTTTCATGAATTTTAAACATTTTTTAGTACAATATGTTTAGGTTATCAAGTAGTTAATTTGTAGTACAATCATTTATTTGATATGCAGTAGGTTATTAGAGGAGAAATTTTGTTTGCTTAAATTTCTAAATAGAGGTGCAGCTAAATATTCCCCATTTTTTTTTAGATGAGAAACTATCACCTAGACAAGTCAGTCAAAAGAAAAACAAATTAACAGAGGCAAAGGCTGAAAGAAGATCGTGTGACAAAGAAACGTTTTATAATTACAGCAACGATGCTTGTGATTTAGAAGATAGTGTAAAATCTTATATCACTTCTTGTAGTTCTAATACATCGAATAACATTCCTGCTAGCGCTGGTGAAAAACCTTTCAAGTGTGATAAATGCTGCAAGTGCTTTACTAAAAAGAGATATTTAGTTGCACATAATTGCCTACCTCCCGGTGATAAACCTTATAAATGTAATGATTGCGAGAAATGCTTTGCCCAAATGAGATATTTAATCAGACATAATCGCATACACACCGGGGATAGACCTTTTAAATGTGAAATTTGCAATAAATGTTTTGCTGAAAAGAGCAGTCTAAACAAACATATCCGAATTCATACTGGTGATAAACCTTTTAAATGTAATACTTGCGATATGTGCTTTAATTTAAAAAGTACTCTGGAAAACCATATTCGCATACATACTGGGGATCAACCTTTTGAATGCAACATTTGCAACAAGACTTTTAAACAAAAAGCTAGTCTAAAATCCCATATTCACACGCACACCAGTGTTAAAACTTATAAGTGTAACATTTGCTACACGGTTTTTAACGAAAAGAATGATTTACACACACATAGTTGTATACACCGCGTTGATAAGCCTCATAAATGTAATACTTGCAACAAATCTTTTACTCTAAGCAAAGATTTAATCAGACATTATCGCACGCACACTGGCGATAAACCGTACAAATGTAATATTTGCAACAAATGCTTTACCCAAAGCTTTGATTTAACTCGACATAATCGCATACACACAGGTGTGAAACCGCATAAATGTAAAGTCTGCAATAAATGTTTCACTCAAAAGAGCTATCTGGACAGACATATCCTTATCCATACGGGTGATAAACCGTATAAATGTAACGTTTGCGACAAGACTTTCAACCAAAAGGGTAATTTAGACACACATTATCGCATACACACCTAATGCTATTCCCAAAGCAATGAGTTAATCAGACATCATCGCACACACACCAATGATAAACCAAAATATACGCGATATTATTCACCCCTCCACCTTCCACTAGTACCATCTAACTATCGGCAGAATAGCTTTGTCCGGAGAGCTAGTAAGACCCTTAATGATGCAAGCAAATTACATGATGTTGATATATTTAATGCAAACCTGGAGTCGATGAGACAGGTGCTAAGCCGTGATTTCTTTTTTCAATATCAAGGTGTTTAGTTTTATTTAAGCAATTGATTTGTATAAGGCTCTGTAATGATTTGTTGTAGTACATTCGCAGTTCTTAATTTTATAATATATTGTTAGTTATTCGTGAGGACTTGTAATTGGCTGAATATTGCATAATATTTTAATTAATATTATTTGTTACTGCTGTTGGTCTTCCAATAAATAAATAAATACATACATAAATAAATAAACAAATAAAAGAAGAAGTTCAATACTCTACAAGTATGTTATATTATATCAAAAAGACTTATCGGTGCGGCTCGTGACCAGAGGGCTGGTTTCTATTTGGATCAAAGAATAAGCATTGCCATACAACGTGGCAATGCTGCCAGCCTTCTGGACACGATGTCGGCCTTTGACATCGATGCGGAGGAATTTTTTGATGCTGTATAAAGATTTGTAAATATCTTTATGTATATTACTGTATATAAATATTTTTCCTTAATTCAAAATGTATATAGTTGTAAATATTAAAAGTCTAAAAACAAAGGTATGTTATATATTGTAAATAATTTTAGGCCTGTTTCACAATCGCAAAATAAAAGTATCAAGTAAATTAATTAGACCAAATATAAAAGTGACAGATTTCAACATGAAAACTGAAGATTAAAATTAAAATACACTTTCATTATTTTATTCTACGAATAACATTTACTAGGGGATTGTGAAACAGGCAAAAAGACTAGATCTTTAATTAAGTTTTGAGTTTAAATAATTATTATATAAAATAAATAATCGTATGTTGATTATATTATTTAGTTATTTGCAAGGATAGATGTCCCCCAAAGATTGTAAGATGTTTTTAATTTGGCAACATTAACTGCTAATAGTGATGTCAGTAAGTGGTTGGTTACAATCGATGCTGGGAATCGATCAAAATTATCATCCATACTTGTAAAACAATTCTACTGTTCCATTCGTAATAGCTAAAATACAAGAAATTTTGTCATTGCGTGTGTGCAAGGACAATATTTCTTGTATTGTCAAAGTCAATTACAAATTCTCGGACAAAGCTTCACAAAATACCAGTCAATATACAAAATATTACTGTCATTAATATACCATGTGTGAACTTTCATATGGAATAAATTGCCTTCGATTTTACAACATATGAAATACTTACATGAAATACACGAGGTTGCTTTTATACGTAGCGCGATTTTATACAACTTAAGTTTTCCTCAATACAGTTATTGAGGAATGTTTTTTGCTCTATACGCGGCAGTGGCGCCACTGGTCCGCCTATTTCGTCGCTTCACTGTTAATGACTGAGAAAAATTTAAATCCATTCAATTTCATTTAATTGTATTTTCCTATGTAAATTTACTGTGATAGATTTGGGTGGACAAATACCTATGTAATAATTCTTGGAAACAAACTAAATGTGGTGAGTAACATTATTCAAAAAGTGTGTTTGATTATAGTTGTGACAGGGATTGTTTACTTCCCCACCAATCGGGTGTCGGCGGGACCAGCCATCTATCTCGTCGTAACGAGGATCGGGTCGTCAGATAGGGGAGTACCTGATGACCATTGCACGCGGTCCTCGCGTTGGTCACGGCTCATTCTATGTCTCAGTGAGCCATAAACCGGGCAGTCAGAAATGACCATCCGCGGCGGGTTCGTGAAAGTGTGCGCAAGCGTTCCCACGTTCCTGCCATTTTGCGGGAGAAGGACATCGCGGTGGTTTTAGGCCGGAGAGTCCGCCATAACCTCTTCAGTGCCTCTCCACTAAGAGGTATGCATAAAGCATTTTTACCCACGAATAAAAAAAAGGTTTCTTTACTTCGTTATATTTAATATAAATTTTGAGACATAATTTCACAGCTGTTAGATAAACCTTATTGGCAGGATAAGCATATCACACATGTAAATAAGAGTGACAGCTGTGTGCTTTTTTAGGGTTCCGTAGTACCTACATACAAGGAACCCTTATAGTTTCGCCATGTCCGTCTGTCCGTCCGTCTGTCCGAGGCATAGCGACGAAACCGTTGGTGCTAGAAAACTGAAATTTTGCATAAACATGTATGTTAACTATACAAAGAAAGTCGTAGAATAAAATTTGGAAAAATTTTTTTTTTTCGGGTAGCTCCCCTACATGTAAAGTAGGGATGTTTTTTTTTTTTGTCGCCTACCCCATAGTGTGGGGTATTGTTAGATAGGACTTTTAAAACGTTCAGGGGTTGCTAAGACAGTTTTTTGATTTAGAGATCCGTTTGCGAGATAATTAACTTTAAAGAGCAAATTTTTGTTCGAGTAGAGCGTCCCCCCCCCTCTAAAAGCTAAACTACTGGATCCCAAAATCTGAAAAAAATTGTGTCGGTAGTACATGTAATGAACTTTAAAGGAAAACTATAGCGGATAAGTTCATTTCATTAGTTCAAGAGGAATAGGGGTCCGAAATGTCAGATGCAGTTACTCAGAATATTTCGTTCAAAATTCTTGAAACATAAATAAACATACATAATACATATATAAAATCACGCCTTTATCCCACAGGGGTAGGCAGAGACGATGGAACGCCATGTGCTTCGCTCCTTACATCTTTCGCTTCCTGAACATTCATACATCCTTTGAAAGTAATGACTTGTATGAAGATGTTACTTGTTTAATACAGATAGTAAATCCATTTTAAGTCGAAATATGTTGTTACGACTAGCTATGGAACCCTACTGCGCGTGGCCCGACACGCACTTGGCCGGTTTTTGTGTTATTGAGGCACTTTTAACATATAAAAGAAATATCGAAATAACTCGCTACAACAATTATCCGTGATATCTAATATTAAGTATATTTTACTTGTAGTTTTGCTGTAAAAAAGGTAAAATTGCATAAAATGGTTGGTATGGTAAAATAAAACTCAACAAGCAAGTAACACAGGTTTAATACTTATAAAAAGAAAATTAAAAAGTTCATCTTTACTTCAAAATAACAACCGAACGACTCTTTGAGCCAATACATATATTATAAATCAATAAATAACATATCATGCTTATATTACCCAGAAGGATGTGGCAGTAAATCACCCACATTTCACCTTTTATGTTTAGGTCCCATGGGAAAGGGGGTGGGCCTATCGCCATACACCGGGTACAATGCCAATTCCGTACTACTATTGTGAATTTCCTAACGGAAAGATCACAAATAATACTTAGCCCGACCCGGGAATCGAACCTGAGACCTCGCGGTGAGAGGGGCATACACTAACCACTACACCAACGAGGCAGTGAGTAATAAAATCCAATTTAAAAAGTTAACAAAGCAATAAATATTGTTTTATAAATAATTTTCATCTTACTACAATGCTAGAAAATTCATGAAAGAGTTGGCATTCAAAACAATAATAATTAGACCCAAATTGACAGATGTTAGACAAACCTTAATGGCAGGATAAACAAACAACACAGTAACTTGTGTCACTTGTAAATAAATTCAGGTATATTTTATGGGATTGAACTATCGTGTGCGTTAGGTTGTCTGTGGCATTGGTCTATGAGAGTTGATTCGAATTTTGCTACATAATTGCTTACATTTGGTACATATAATAAATAATTGCTACATTGGATATATATTTAGAAATATTTTTTTTTGCACAGCCAGCCTGACGTTTGGTTGGCTGGTCACCTAGTATAAAGTTAAGCATGCAGAGTTTCAAATGTATTGCGTCAATAATTCTGCCATATCTAATTTAGTTGTAACTTCAAACATATTATGTTAAATCAATGATATAGTAATTATTTAAATTAGCCCAATGAAAAGTGCCTGATAAAATAATAAAGGCAAATACTTAGTTATGTACAGATAGCGCGCGAGTTGAATGCTGTCGGGGTCTGAGGTAAAGAGCGGGAGCATCTCCCCCCGCTATCCGCACGCCCCACCTCACTCGCCTGCAGTGTAGTGATGTGCCATCCTTGTCAACTATCGTACGTTTGCCGTGTTATTGTGTTAATACTGAAGTTCCCGTGTTATTTTTTTATTTTAATAATGACTGATCCGAGTCCATCAAGTTCGTTACAAAAAAGCGTAAAAAGGTTAAAAGAAGTTACGGAGCTGGCGGTTTCTCAGGTTACAGAGGAAGATTGGCGTGGCTTCGATGATCACGTCATAATTTTAGAAGAAAATTATTGGCAAAGAGATGGATTAATTGAAGATACCATAGATCGATTCGTCATTGAAGTCAGCGACGGCGAGGATAGTGACACCGATTCAACCATATCTGCCATTTCTGAATCTAATTATTTTTTTTTATTTCGTTTTGTGAAATGATTATTAAAAACGTGTGATAATTATGATATTGTTTTTTTTTCATCATGTTAACCTAGTGTAAAAAATAAAATTAAACTCATAACATTGTTTAAATTTATCGACATTCATTATTTTATACGTTGTGGTCATCAATAATTATAATTAGGTCTCAGCACTACCGCATTCCTAAGCTCTGCATTCAACTCGCGCGCTATCAGTAGGTGTCGGTTTAATATCATCGTTTAGGCTAGGGTAAACGTGTAAGTAATGCGATTCTTGCGTTAAAAAATATGTACTTACCCTCAATAATCTAATAAGTAAAATCTAACGGAAATTAACGCCACCAATTTCGAAAATGGCCAGTGTAACCTGTTAGCCAAAACGTAAAGCCTAAAAAGTAAATAATTGCATGATCGCGTTAATTCCCGTTAGATTTTATTTAATCATGCAACGCGTAAGTTAAAAAGTTAATCCAATAAGTATCATTATTTCAATTATTCTTAGTCATTGCTGGTGCAAATATAATTTTGGTATCACAGTCTAGGCTTATTTAATTTTATTCGACAATTTAAATAGTTCCATGTCAATATAAGGAATAAGTGCCTAACTATAAAACCTATATTTAGTTCGTGTTTTGGTGTTTGTGACGATGAAGAGAGGAAGAAAGTTCGTTGTGCAACTCGAAGAGCAAAAAAAGGTTTTCTTGCAATACAAAAAGTATTGTCCAAGTAAGTTAGATTTACCAACATCTACTAATCCACTGTTTAGTGAAATTAGAACTGCCTTAGCCGATAAGATTACGAAACAGGCACTGTACCTTTTACTTTTTACGGTTAATAAGCAAAATAGGTGCCATTGAGAGCCTGCAGGATCTCTATGAGATGGTCCTGTCAATCGCAGACTCCAGGTCTAGGCACCTCGTGAATCTGGAGTGGGAGAGAACACGGGCAGCCAAAGAATTGGTGCGAGTAGAAAGGGCCCACTATCAGCAGGTGCAGGCTCTGCAACAAGACCACACCATTAAGTTGGAGGAGGCCAGATGGGCTATCTAGGATACCGGGAAGTAAACCGAGGATATCAGAGGTTGGCTTAGCTTCGAGCTTGACGGCCCCATCAGATCCATTGCATTAATGGAAAGAGAGCTCACAACAGTCAGAGAAACTGGCAGAACAGAAGGAACCCGAGGACAAACTACGTCCGATACTACAAGCCACAGACAAAATAAACACCACTACAAGGCACATTATTGAGCAGCTCGGCCAGTCTAAAAGCTCAATACAGGACCTTCTCACTCGCCTGGAGCACACTACCGTGGCACCACCACCTAACATAAGCTACAGCTCTTCCCCGCGATCGCCGACCTCGGACGGCCACTGGGCCTGGGCCTAACCACACGGCACTGTAAAGGTCATCAGGAGGACAAAGGGACGCAATAACCAACTCCAAAACGTCATACTGGAAGTGGACCCCGAAAGCTGGATAAAACTGTGTACGTTACGCCAGCAAGAAAGTGTCACCTAGAGTGATATGAGTAGAACGTATAATTAGTGCGCAATCTGCTGTAAATGTGCGCCGCATAAAAAATTTGTGCGTCTTGTAGTTTTGAAAAAAAAACGTAAAAACGATTCCTGCTGGAGTAACGTTGTTCTAGCAAGAAAATTCTAGACGAATCATCGGAGATATAAAATACATACATGGGCAGAGAGCTTATATTTGTGCAAATTTGTGCGCCATAAATATAATTTGTGCGTCTTCAGGTTTTCGAGATATTGCGTTTCCCGCTGGAGTAACGTTTTGCGAATTCGTGTATCTCAAAGACCATTATATGTGCGCCTGTAGAATGAACATACACGAATAGCTCTTAATTTGTGCATATTTGTGACATAATTAGATGCCAGATAATATTTATAATTTTCAAGTAATTGCGCTTTATTGAAAACTTAAAAAAATATTGTAGCGCCTAAATGAGAAGACGTATAAACTCGCTAAAAACTGTATTCGTTCCATCTTGACGTTTATAATTACCATAAAAAGTTTCAAAACAGAACCTACAAGCGCTAATGAATATTATTACTAAAAGTCAAAACGACGGCATCATAACTTTGACGCCATCAAACAAGAAACTGGCTCAACCTAAGATGTGTAAATGTAAACCAAAAATTAGTGCATTTATCAAATAATATATAGTAAAAATATCCAGCTCCAACTGTTTCGTATTAAGTAAATATTAAGACTAAACCAAAACAGTTATTCGGCGCAGGCTATCCGACCAAATTCGAATGACTACAAAAAAGCGACGGATTCATACGTATCGATGACCTTCTTAACTTTACTCGCTAACTGGTTGAAACGTATTGTGCCCGAGTACAGTGCAGTAGAAATAGTTATTAAAATAAATTCAGATTTTTTTTTGATTAGACATAAATAAATTTAGCCTATGCATTTATTATATCAGTAGAAAAACGAAAAAACTGTGATTTTCTGTGATAAAGGTTCAGTACCATCATAACGGGAAATTCAAGTATAAAGTAGTTACCTATTTGTTGGCCGAGATATAATTTAGTTTTGGATATGATAGTATGATACGCGAACGTAGTATAGACCGGTTAAAATTATTATCAGCTTATGTTTCTTAAAAATTAGCCTAATTTATTAACCCAAACCTAAGCAGCGCGATATGTGAAACTTGGGTTGAAGTTTTCAAATCCGGCTATTTTTTAAGAAAGATAAACTCATAACAAAATATAACGCTCTATAGGTATTAATTACGTTCGCGTACTATACAATCATACCCAAAACTTAATTATATCTCGGCCAAAACAACAACTACTTAATATTTAAATTTCACGCCATGATGGTACTGAGCCACTTTAAGTGATTTTATTGATTGTGTATTTAAGTAAATGAAAAACTGATCTGTGATTTTAAATAATACCAAATGACTATACAAGGTACAAATAGTTTAATTGAACAATGTTTGTTTTAATATTTATAGGTAGGAAATTTGATCTGTGAATTGATGCCATAATTACTTTAAGAATCATGATTATGATAATAAAAATAATATTTTTTTAAACCAACAAGCTCTTTGATTTCATATGATCAGAAAGTACATTTAATATCTATATATTATATTTTTATTAGGTCATTGTAATAATAATTCCCAACGAACATTTGAGCGTGACTGTACGAACACAGTTTAGGTGTAATACGTTTAATAAAGGTGGTCATCGATACGTATGAATCCGTCGCTTTTTTGTAGTCATTCGAATTTGGTCGGATAACCTGCGCCGAATAACTGTTTTGGTTTAGTCTTAATATTTACTTAATACGAAACAGTTGAAGCTGGATATTTTTACTATATATTATTTGATAAATGCACTAATTTTTGGTTTACATTTACACATCTTAGGTTGAGCCAGTTTCTTGTTTGATGGCGTCAAAGTTATGATGCCGTCGTTTTGACTTTTAGTAATATTATTCATTAGCGCTTGTAGGTTCTGTTTTGAAACTTTTTATGGTAATTATAAACGTCAAGATGGAACGAATACAGTTTTTAGCGAGTTTATACGTCTTCTCATTTAGGCGCTACAATATTTTTTTAAGTTTTCAATAAAGCGCGATAACTTGAAAATTATAAATATTATCTGGCATCTAATTATGTCACAAATATGCACAAATTAAGAGCTATTCATGTATGTTCATTCTACAGGCGCACATATAATGGTTTTTGAGATACACGAATTCGCAAAACGTTACTCCAGCGGGAAACGCAATATCTCGAAAACCTGAAGACGCACAAATTATATTTATGGCGCACAAATTTGCACAAATATAAGCTCTCTGCCCATGTATGTATTTTATATCTCCGATGATTCGTCTAGAATTTTCTTGCTAGAACAACGTTACTCCAGCAGGAATCGTTTTTACGTTTTTTTTTCAAAACTACAAGACGCACAAATTTTTTATGCGGCGCACATTTACAGCAGATTGCGCACTAATTATACGTTCTACTCATATCACTCTAGGTGACACTTTCTTGCTGGCGTAACGTACACGATAAAACTGAAGGACCAGAGGGTAAAAGTGGGCTTCCAGGTCGTACAGGCAGTGGACCAGTCACCCATAATGCAGTGCTACCGGTGTCTAGGCTTCGAGCACACAGCCCGCATATGCCAAGGTGAAATCACGTGTGGACATTGTACGGGTCAACATGACTCCAGGAGCTGTCCACTAAGGCAGGACCAACCCAAGTGCACTAACTGCCTTCGCGAAAAGGCCTCAAAAATCGACCATCCCGCTTACAGCTCCTTATGCCCAGAATGGCAACGCTGGGATAGGATTGCGAGAGACATGGTCCAGTATTGCTAGCCGCAGGCGACACGGAGAACACAAAGGTCACTCAAGTGAATCTGGGTAGAGGTTTGGCGGCCACAAAGTCCTGCATCCAAGATGCGATCACCAACAAGGTCGCGATCCTATTACTACAAGAGCCGTATGTGGGCAACAAGGGTTACCTAACGCAAAGTGGCGTGAGGGTGGTGCAGAAAGAAAACCCTGAACCATCAAAACCGGTAAAGGCTGCCATTGTACTGCTTAACCCAAACATCACGGCACACATACACACAGATATAATTGACACCAATATTGTCGCAATAAAGATCCACGTCAACAAAATAGAGATTGGTGTGATAAATGTCTATCTTGAGGGTGACAGGGACATCGCGCCTTATTTCACAAGAATAAACTCAGCGGCTACTAAGCTTGGCGCACCAAACATTATACTGGCAGGAGACGTTAATGCCAAAAGCCACTGGTGGGGCAGCGACATCGAGGACCGTCGAGGATCCGAAATGGCGGATCTGCTTACCCAGTTAGACCTGGGAATGTGTCTAGAGCGGCTCGAGCAAACTGGGGTCTTAATTACGACATTCTGAGAATGATGTACCTTGCAGTCATAGAGCCCATCATTCTATACGCAGCGAGCGTGCTTAAAGGAAGCGTCCACCTCAAAGAAAATATAGACCGACTAAATAAAATCACTCGCAAATTAGCCTTAAAGATCTGCAAGGCCCACCGCACTACGTCTCTTACTTCAGCCACATTGCTCTCTGGGATCCTGCTTCTGGATCTAAGGATTCAGGAATAGACTCCTAACCATCGAGAAGTGGCAGACGAGATACGAGGCAGCATCAACGGGCAGCGGAACTAAAATGTTCTTCACGAACTGCAGGGAAGCCCACAAGATAGTCATATCTATGGGCATCAACAACCAACGCGCTCAGATTCTCAGAGGTCACGGCGGAATAAGACAATACTTACACCGGTTTAAACTACCTGAAACCCCAATGTACACCTGTGACGAAGAAAGTGGAGAAACCATCTCACACATCTTATTAGAATGCCCTAAATATGGCGCAGCTCGTCACGACTGCGAATCTGCCCTCGAGGAGAGACTAACAACTGATAGCTTACCCCTACTGATGGCAGATAAGAAAAGAGGGAAGTTTTGATGCGATATGCAGAGGAGGTTGTGTTGAAAGCAGGCAGAGCCAATGGAGCAACAGCATGGATACTTTGATAAGAATACATAGGATAGAATATATAGAATACATAGAACATCTGAAAGGAACACTCACCTATGTGAGTTTTATTCCTATGAATAAACTATAGGAATACCCAGAAAGGGATAGGAAGGAACACATACACAGGATTATATAGAAAGGAAAAAAGTTATAGTTAATAAAAAAAAATAAAACCCAAATGGTATCAGAAAGCCAGTCTATTGACACTATATGCAAATGGTTGGAAGCATGGCAAATCATCGTCGATGAGTCGTCCGCGCTGATTGGTGCTTGCGTAAAAGCATTAACGAAACATAACACTACGAAAGAATATGATACAGAATCTTACACAATACTGGAGGAAGACGCAAAAAGCGAAGATTGCTACATTAGAATAGACACAAGTCATTTTGTTAAAACCATGTTTAATTTACCTTGTTTTAAACACGTCGACGACAGGGTAAAATTCTTTTACATTAAATGTCTGTTAGTTGAAGGAATGCGTAAAATTAAAAAAAGCCAAAGAAATTTTGACAGATATTATTACAGTTTGTTTGAATGAACACGACGGCAATAATAAATCCAATACTCCTTCTGTGTGAGTTGGCTAAGAATCGATTAAAGACATTGAATCAGCTTCAGATTTTAGATACAGAGGTAGAGATTGAGGACAGTGACAAAATAAATGATCTGCCTATAGCTGTTGAAAAATCAGTGTTTAAAATAAAACGTAAGTGAAGAGAACAGATTTTTTAAATGGTTTACCAACAAAATTTTAACAGAAAATTTTTACACTAGATACTGAAGATATAGGCAATCATGACAATTTGTACTATTATCCTGCTTTTATAGGAACTTTATTACTGTTGAGTATGTGTATGGAGTATGAATGAGTTAGATATATGTCTATGGACCACGAAGTGTCAGGCAATAAAAGTCAGTACGTAATAGCAAGCCGTTGTTTCATTACATAGTTTCCCGTATTTATCATTGGCGACGAGGATTGTAAAAATAAACCATGTTTGGTGCAACGTATGGTCACCTATCTGTATTTGATCACAATGTGCAGTCCTGGGAGACATACAAATGTCGCCTCGAACAATGGTTCGTGGCGAACGACATCACCGGGACTAGTGATGCATCGGGAGCGAAACGACGTGCAATCTTGCTAAGCGCACTCGCGGAAGGCACACACCGGCTAGCGGCGGATCTCGCGTTGCCAAAGCAGCTGCAGGAGGTACCGTTGGAGGATATTTTTGGATGGACATTTTATTCCTAAGCGTTGTGGATTCGGCGAACGGTACAAATTTTACGCAGCTACGCAACAGGAAGGAGAGACGTGTACGTAATAGCAAGCCGTTGTTTCATTACATAGTTTCCCGTATTTATCAATTACGTTTACTGAATCTGTTTCCTTTGTGGTCAAACGTAATGAAGAATATTTATAATTCCGATATTGAGGCACATACTTCTTCAATTCAATATTAATTACATCTTAGCACCAAATCTCACAGACTACGAAGAGATGAATTCATTAAGAAACATTTAGAATTCTTAAAAGACACTAAAGTTGCACCGAGAAATCGATACTGCTAAATCTTACTGTACAGAGAAATACCAGAAGTATTTCATAAGCAGGAAATAAAAATAGATTCCGTAACATCTACGCGGAAAAGAAAATTAAAGTCAAAAGAGCCTAAGGAAGAATTTACTGATAATTCTATTTTTGCTGAGAATCCTAGCTTCATCGAAAACTGGAAAGGGAAAAAAAAATTACTAAAAAAAGAAAATTTGGAAGCCAGTTATTTTTTTTTGTCTAACGGAAGCAGGCTACAAATTGATTAAAAAAATATTATATTGGGGAATACTTGCGCGATTGATTTGATATGTCAGGCCTTAGCTATAGGATGTATAGCATGTATCGATGGCTATCGTCAAAAAATACATGAGAATGTAAATTTATTCTGTAAACTTGTCAGACTCATGAGTGGAACAGATACAGAAGAAATGTACAAAATAGGATCTGAAATGGCCCAAGTCTATTTTTCAAAAGTTGAACAAGAATCCTCTGTGGAAGTGTGATGTGAGTGCAATGTAAATAAAAAAACGCATTTTAATAGATTGTATATAGAGTGCAGATGAAAATGAACACAGTCAGATTGTGCAATCAATAGAGTTCAGCGTAAGATACCTGTTCTACACGTTGATATAAATTCAGCCATGAATGATTTACAAGAATCCGCAAATACTTGAATTAATGCTCCAGAGCTCACAAAATGCCCGCGAAGTACATGTAAAGGTGTTAAATCATTTAGTGTATCTTTGCGAGATCTTATTGCATTCAATAGATGATCCACCAACATCTCTTTGGTTAGATTTCCAAAAGGATTATTTATAAAAATCCAAACCAATTAACTGTATCAACCCAGAGGCTTCAATTATCTATTGTATATAAAAATTAAACCCGTTTTCCGTTGTCACGACATAGCATGAAAACGGCTTAACCGATTTGGCTGATTTTTTTTTGTAGTTTTCTAATACTCTGTACAAGGATCTTACGGAAAAAAAATTAAAAAAAAAAAGAAAAAAAATAAGGCGGTACGAAGTTCGCCGGGTCAGCTAGTATATAATAGTTGTAATGCTCCCTGCATGGCAGTTACAATTTTCAATAAGCTCCCACCACATATCAGACAGTTACCTATAAATAAGTTTACACATGTTACTCAGTTAAAGATTTTATGGATTATAAATTGTAATGTAAAATAAATAAAGGTAGAAAAAATATTAATATAATAACATATTTAATTTATTTAAATGCTTCTTTTTTTTCTTAATAATATGTAAAATAGTATATTATAGATTATAAGGTGCAAATTTTATTATTTCTACATCGGCTACGGTAGTATATGTGAACCATTTGTATTAATTCTAAAACCTGTAATACGATATACTCAGAAATAAATGATATTCTATTCTAGAAGGATCTGAGTTTCATTTACTGTCAATAATAGAATTCGTGTCCCCGGTATGTGAAAAACTAATTAGTCACCATTGACTACATAAAAAAAGGCAGGACTGAGTCTCTTAAAACACTTACTGAAGCACCCATAGTAAGTCACACGTACACACAGAACACACACATTGACACAATAGTAAGTCAATCGCCCGCCATTACGCTTTGGACTGTGCTGTTGCTCGGATGTTCAAGTAAAATAATTAAAAATGCCGTCTTGTGTTGTGAAAAGCTGCCGAAACCATAGCGCCTCGACAAAAAAAAACCAGGAGATCACTTTTCATAGGTAAGCAAGTAATATATTCAGCTTATTGCCGAAATTATATCGTTTTCGTAAAAAAATATACCAAAACTATCAGTGTTGACAGTCAATAAATATTTTCATTTACCCTGAATTTGGGATATATTTTTTAGTAGTATAGTTTTTTAGTAAAGTATTAAATACATTTAGTATAAATTATTATTCTATGTTTTATAGATTTCTTGCTGCAAACGACGCATGAAAAAATTATTGGATAAAAATAATTAGAAACTGCAGAAATGATAACAGTTGGTATCCATCAAAATATAGTGTAGTCTACACAGTATACACTTCGAGGAAATTGATTTATATAAAACAAAAGGTGGACTTATTCGCATTGTCAGCTTTGCCGTACCAAAAAAGGTAAAACAATAGTATATTGTTTTAAATAAAGTATTAAATTAATAAATAACAGTACTTTAATCTAAAACTTTTTATTTCTTAGTTTAGTTTATTATTATTTTTTTTTATTTGCCAATATTTATTTGAAATATTGAAAAATCGCATGTAAGTGAATCTAAGCTTCGTGATTGTTGGTTTAGTTTAACTTAGATATTATATTTGGTTTGTACATTTTGTTGACGTTTTCAAGCACTTTCTGATAGGTTATGTAATGAAGAATTTTTGTTTTTTATTTTTTTGATAACTGCCATAACTTATCCTACTATCCGATTTCGGCTCCAGGTCCTAAACTGGGAAACCCTTTATATCACTAAAGCATCTTCACCATCTAAGAATCAGGAAGCGCCGTAGGAGTCGTAATTTTAAAATATTTTCCAAAAACTGGGTAGCTGCACTAAAGCATCTTCGCTGCCTTGCGTCAGGAGTGCCCAGAGCAACGAATTTTGTACATATTCCCTTATTAAAAACAAACAACTTCCAGCTGCAGGCCCGCATCGACTGCTAGAAATATAAAATCAACTTTGTTTCGAAATTCAAACATAAAGTTCTATTCTATTTTTCTATTTTTTATAAAAATGGCTCCATCGGTTATCGATGATTCTGCCAACAACAAGGTAGAAAGTAAGGTCCAGTTTGAGCCAAATGATCGGTAATAAGATAAATAGTCTAAAATTGGTTCCTCATTGGCGATCTGAAATAGGACAACACAATTTGTTAGTAATTGGGGTTAGTAAACATTCAGTTAGTTATTGTATGTAAATGCTAAAAGTATACAGAGTATAAAAAAAAATAAAAATAGAAGGGGGGGATCAAAACCAGGGTCCCAACAAGCTGTACCAACTTAAAGTTTAATATTGTTTATGGATATAAACTTATATAATATTTTGACAAAAGGAGTATGGGATAGAGTTAAAAGATAAGGAATGTTTATAGGTCGGGGAATAGTATCGGGAAGAAGGTCATACAAGGAGATCAATAGATTAGGACAAGAAAAGAACAGGTGCTCAAGTGTGTAAACATAAAGTTGTTTTATATTGTTTGGTTTTTGGCCACTGTAGTATAAAACTACCTATATCATGTTTGATGGTAAAAAGCAGCAAATAAAAAAATATAAGAACTAAACCTCTAAAATCTCTCTCTCTTCCTGACTATGTATCCCACATGGTGGTGGGGTCAGCCTTCCGGGTCTTTTGCCGCCACTTCGCTCTATCTTTGACATCGTCTTCACTCAACATGCACTCTTGTAGATCCTTTTGGACTACCTCCCTCCACCCTATCTTGGGTCTGCCTCTGGATCTTCGACCGGGGATGGAGAGTGTAGACCCCTAGGCTTCCTCGCACGTATTCGTTGCGGATCTTGTCGAGCCTGGTAACGCCGCACATCCACCTAAGCATCTTCATCTCAGCAACTTGGATGGCATGGGTGTTCTTTTGGGTTATTGCCCATGTTTCGCTGCCATGCATAAGGACTGGTCTTATCATAGTTTTATAAATTAAGCCTTTGAGCTTAACCGGCATCCTCTTATCACAGGTAACACCAGTCACTTCTCGCCATTTTAGCCACGCTGCAGCAATTCGGTGCTGGATGTTGCATTCTATGTTCCCAGAATCGTGGATCATGTTACCCAAATATTTGTATTGATCGCACGAGGTGATTGTTTGTCCATCGATGTTAATGGGATTATTGTTGGAATCTGGATCGTTTAGAGATATAAACTGGGTCTTTGCAACACTCAGCACTAGGCCACCGGTTTGTAACTGTTGTTTCCATAACAAAAGTGTTTTCTGCAACTCAACACGGCTTTCCGTGCAAATAGCTACATCGTCTGCGTATATAAAAGTCCATGCTGCTGACTTCTGAGCTCCCTCTGTGAGTGAATCCAAAACCAAACAAAACAGGAAAGGACTCAGTACTGAGCCTTGATGTACACCTTCTGTGACTGTTATTGATTTTGTCTCACCCACTACCGTCCGTACCATTGATCTCGCACCCCTATACATGTCAGCAATGATGTTGACGTATTGTTCGGGGACATTTTTCTTACGGAGACTCCACCAGATCGTGTCTCTTGGGACCCGATCAAATGCCTTTACTCTAAAACTAAACCTCTAAAATATTTATTTAAATTATTGTATAAATGTGGGTAATATTTCTCATGGCTGGTAACCCCTAACACACGCACACATAAACAGACCGTCGCCATTTTGGTGCTTCCATCATTTTATAAGTGACATTCTCTCCTGCTTTTTTTATGTACTATATGTTAGTCACTACAAAGCTCATTGCCGACGAAATTCAGAATGGAAATGTTATGATCACGAATCGAAAAAAATACGAAGAGTAACAAGAAGCTAATTCCACATAGTATAATATATGCCAAAAAAAATTGTGAATATAAAATAAATTCATAATTAAATATGTTTTTAAGTAAATTGTAATAGGTATTATTAAACTGAATCTTATAAACGATCTACATTTAGTTTTTATTTACGACACCCTTTTAATGTGCTCATTATCCACTTACCTACATAACATACATACCTTTTAACAATTATTATTTCAAACGCCTGCCTCTTAAAATAGCAATTCCGTTGACTGAAGACACACTGCAGCTATTTGCCTTTATTATTTTAGCAGGCACTTTTCCTTGCGATAATTTAAATAATTGCTACATCTTTCATTTAACATATAATTATGTGGGAAGTAACAACTAAATTAGATAAATGAAGTAAATTATGTAGCAATTATTGACGAATCCATTTCAGGAAACTCTGCACGCTTAACTTTAAACTAGAGGGTGACCAGCCAACCAAACGTCAGGCTGGCTGGTCAAAAAAAAAATTGATTTCTTAATATATATCCTGTAGCAATCATTTATTATATGTAGCAATTATGTAGCAATTTTAGCATCAACTTTAATAGACCAACGCGGCAGACAACCAGTCATTCTGACGCACACGAACTATCAGGAACCAAAGAAACTAGCCCTTTATGTAAAATCACGCCTTTACATTGTATAGTATTGTTTCCCTGAATTGTTAGACATCAACATCATAAAAAATCTGATTAAAACCTCTGAATCATTACAGTGCCCTGCCTTCCATACCTCTCATTCATTACAATGATTTCTTGCCAGCTTGATTGAGTACAAGTGTGTTCAACTAGATACCGTTATACGTTTACTTAAATAACTGTAACGAGTACGAGAATGGGTATTTAAAACATCCTAAATACATTACTTACATATGTCGCAATTTGAAGATAAGTCACCGGTGTTCGGATGTTTCCACTTATAATTAAAAGTATTTTAATAAACATTACATTCGTAAAGTTTTTGAGAGTACGAGCATGTGCAATGCGATCATGCCTTTCAAATAACACATTTCTGACTTACAACGAATACAGTCTTCTTAGTGTACATTACGAATGTGTCGAGCTAAAACCCCCTTTTCACTATAACATTTTTTACACACATCGCATTTATAGGGTTTCTCTCCAGTATGTTCATAACTGTGGTTAACTAAATTTTTCTTTACAGTGAAACGTTTGTTACAAAGTTTGCATTCAAAAGGTTTTACACCGGAATGGGTCCGAGCGTGCACAGCTAAATAAGAACGAAGACTAAAGCGTTTCTTACAAACATCGCACTGATAAGGTTTTTCATGAGTGTGTGTACGAACGTGTTGAACTAAAACACCCCTCAGACTAAAAAAATTCTTACACACATCGCATTGAAAAGGTTTCTCACCCGTGTGTGTACGAGCGTGTTTATCTAAAGAAGCCTTCGCACTAAAACATTTCTTACAAACATCGCATTCAAAAGGTTTTCCATTAGTGTGAATACGAGCGTGTATAGCTACATAAGAAAGAAGACTAAAACGTTTCTTACACACATTGCACTGAAAAGGTTTTTCATCAGTGTGTGTACGAATGTGTGCAGTCAATTGACACTTCAGAATAAAACTTCTCTTACATATATCGCATTCGAAATGTTTCCCACGAGTGTGTGTACGAATGTGTGCCTTTAAAGTGTACTTCCGAAAAAAAGTTTTCTCGCAAAATTCACACTTAAAAGATTTCTGAGTAGTGTGTATACGAATGTGGTCCTTTAGATAATTTTGGCTACTAAAACTTTTCTTACAGACATAGCATTTAAATGGTTTCTCACCAGTGTGTATACGAATGTGTGTAGCTAAGTAACACTTCCGATTAAAATATTTCTGACATACTTTGCACTTAAAAGGTTTCTCACCAGTATGTATACGAATGTGTCTAATTAGATGAAACTTACAACTAAATCTTGTCGTACACACATCGCATTGAAATGGTTTCTCACTAGTGTGTAAACGAATGTGTCTAATTAGACTAGACTTACAACCAAATCTTGTCGTACACACATCGCATTCAAATGGTTTGTCTCTAGTGTGTAAACGAATGTGTCTAATAAGCGGACCCCTCTGACTAAAACTTTTCTTGCACACATCGCATTCAAAATGTTTCTTAGTTGTAGAAAATAATTTGGTTGCATCACTACTTATAATTGCATTAGGTTTTCTTCCAAGTGTTATTTCCGAATCATTGTTATGTAGTATAAATTGATTTTGTCTGGATTCACTAAAAATAACTTTTTCACATGAAGATTCTTCGGTGTGGTGCTTACTCTTAGAGCTCCAGCTTGCTTTCAATTTCTCATCTATTTAAAAAAAGAAACGTTATTATAGCTAACACATAATAACACTATGACTATTATAGATTTTAGGTAATATTCACTTACCAATGATATCATCACATCGCTGTAACAATATTTGTACAGTTTTCAGAGGTTTATGTGATGGTTCGTGATTGTGGAGAGTATCGTCTTCTGTGTCTGAGCATTTGATGACGTCACCGCATTCTTCTCCTTGCTTATCATGGGTCTCAATCGTTATAGCTTAAAAAAAAACTCTATTTAATACTCATACACATTAAGACCGAATCTAGGCATTACTTAGCCCTAGGTAAGCTATAGCTGAGAGGAAGACTGACTTCAAAGTTGAATGTCTCAGGTTCAATATTCAAAAAACAACCAAAGTTCTTGACGGTGAGACAGACAAACATGTCTGATTGACTGTAAGATGATGCCGGGCCCCAACAGTTGGATGTCTATTGAAATAGAGTTTCTTATTTTATTCCATCTGTGCATTTTGACCCTAGATTCTATTTTTTTTACCCTTGTGTTTACACTTCCACGCCACAAACGAATTGTATGTTATGAAGTTAATATTTGGCACAGTATAGTCTATCATTTAATATTTATTTAATATTATAAATCATCATTCGCCGAACATTTTCCCAAGTAAAATTAGGGTCAGCTTCTAGTTCAAGGGATTTGGCTGAATGCCTATTTTACATAGAACGACTGCCATGAGTCCTACACAATTCACTATGGAGCAGTACAAGATTATACTAAGCGACAGTTGATAAAAACAAGGCAAGGATATGAACCTGCAACCTCATTAAGCTAGCTATTAAGTTGCGTCTTGCCAGGCCTCTAAGTTGTTCAATTGTATGTTACGTCATTACGTGACTTTAACTGTTTCTTAGTATAATTTGCTAAGCAAAGATAAATGCTAAAAAAATAGTCAAAACAATACAAGATTAGGTGTCAAACTACATCAAGATATTTTATTTGTTTATCTTTTTCGGCTTTCATATTTATAGATATTTTTTATTATATTATGTATTATTAATATTTTTTATTATTTTAATGTTATCATTGATATGTGATTGATTATAATTGTAATGTACAGTGGGCCAAGCAATTAGGTATGCAGGGCAAAAACTTCTACGCCATAGTGAAAACTGACTGCAAAAGATATGCATGCGTGAATGACTTATTTAATAAGTGTAATATACCCACTATTTAGATATATAACTCACTTATCCATAACTAGTGTAGTAAGTATTTACGATGACTTTGAAGTGTTTGCCCTGCATACCTAACTCGTTGGCCCACTGTACTCAATTTAAATTATTTTTATTTAATTTCTAAGTAGATATCATAATATATACATATATTTTTGTTGTCAATCTGAGGATAATGGAGTGGGCTGCAATATTGACAACATCCTATACCACTACACATTGTTATAAATATGTATTGTAGCTGTTTATTATTATATCATAAAATAAACTGTTTGAATAAAAGTATTAGTTAAGAACTTACTTTTCGTAATTTCATTGGATTTATTTTGATTCACATTCAAAGACTCAACCTTTATTATTCTGGGTGCTAATCCATCATCTGTGTCAGAGTGTTGGTTGCTCCCTTCCAATTTTATGTCATCATTTTGTAAGGTTTCATTTTCTATATCTGTAAATGGACAAAAGTAAACTTACATTTGTAATATGTTTTGATCTTTAAAAAAAACGACGCCCGCATTAGGAATAACTCCTGTGCCGCGGGGTGCTCACAAAAATAAATTTCACACACACAGAGAGCCCACTAAGAGTCTGAACAACTGTCGAACCAACAACACTATCGCAGTTGAAAGCGGCGAGGCGACCGCTTTAGCCACCTCACCAACCGTGCACTCAATTGTATTATGACATTTATATTATATTGGTGAGTGAGATATGAAAAAATATATAAAAATCATAATTATACTGGTTTAAATCTGTTATTTATAATAAATACCTGACATACATTCTTGTTTTACTTCAACATCACTCCACTGTTCAGGCTCCATTTTTACACATTTCTCTGCATAACTTTGTACTACACATGTATTGTTCTGTTGTATTTCATTTTGGCCAAT
Source organism: Hypena proboscidalis (assembly GCA_905147285.1). Taxonomy (NCBI): domain Eukaryota; kingdom Metazoa; phylum Arthropoda; class Insecta; order Lepidoptera; family Erebidae; genus Hypena; species Hypena proboscidalis. The sequence goes on along the minus strand of LR990153.1, from coordinate 11,519,230 downwards.
CTGTAGTTGTGGATCCAAATTCATCATTGTGGGTGTATTCTCTCTCTGTTCTATGCCATTACTCAATTGGTAGCAGTGCTGAAGTCTGTCACAGCATTCAATACAAGCTAGTGTAGGCTTGTTGTCATTTGTTGAAAGCTGAAAAAAAATTTCAATGCTAATTCTAATAGAAGAGTAGCTTTCGCAGTAGGTATCTAACAGCTTTTGTTAACATTTTTATCATTCTTGTGTAAAATCAAATAAGTTGACTTTTTGTAATGATGCTATTTTTACACTTAATCTATATTACGCGAAAAAGCATTTTGCCAAAAATCATTATTCTTAATGATCGCTGTGCCTAATTAAGTAATATGCCAAAAGAATATTATGTCAAATGACTTAAATTATGATTTTTATGTTGTTCTGTTTATGACAAAAGCAGTTCATTACGGAGTTTGGAGTGTATGCGCGACTTGGGAGCAACCAGGGAAAGAGGCGTTAGGCGATCCGAGCTGAGTCGGAGGAGACATACCGCATCAGTCTCAGGTTCGCAGCAAACCCTGATGGTAAGTGGAGTACACCCATGGACATCAACAATCCACAAAAGCAGATTGTAGATAAATCGCTGCAGCTGTGGACTATGGTGTTAGGCCTTGATTTTAATCTGATTCTAAACAGTTGGATTAATATTATAATCTAAGCCCCGGTTATTCAAATCATTGTATTTGTATAATTTATTCTTACTTATAATTTATTTTTATATCATTAATTTGTTTGTAATATTTTGAAGTGCTCAAGCGCCTCCTGGGGCCTATGAAAATAAATGATTTGAATTTGAATTTATGCAGCAGGGGTGTTGCCGCCCTTGAGAATGTTCACAAGAGCTCATGCAAAATTTCAAGTTTCTAGCCCGAGTGAGCATTGATGAATCAGTCAGTCACTCGAGCAATCAATTATATATGTATTGACAATGATGTTAATTTTTTGTCACATTTACCCATTAAATTGTATAGCGTGATGATAAAAGTTAAAACTTTCATTATAGTTTGTTCTTATAAATTGCATCAGGCACACCTGCATGGTGTTGGGTTACGAAGTTATTGTAAGTCATTTGATCAAACGATGTGTAAGCGAAATTGTAGAAGTGCCATTGTTATCCCTTCACAAACAAAGCAATACATTAGGCCCATGTCATAGAACTATTTTGTTAAGATTATTTTTGTAAAATTGAAATTATTTTTTTGATAAATTTATTTTTTAGACATAAAAGGGGGCATATTATTAAAAGAGACTGATACAAAATTTATAACATTTGGACCTAGTTGAAATTTTAGAAATAAATTGACTAGTATACTTTTTTATACCATTTTGGAATACTTATTAAATCCACAACTTTTGATGATTTTCAGTTTAATCAGCCAAAGCTGGACTAAGAGTTAACATTGAATCTTTAGTTAGGTAAAAAGTAACATTTACATCCAAGTTGTTTCAATTGAGTTAAACATTTGCTTAAGTTTAAAGAAGCAGTATTCAGGAAAACATGACAGAAAATATAATTTAAGAAGTAAATATCTCTAGAAATAGAAGCGAAAAGTCCATCACAGGGTGTTATTTTATAAAATTTATTGTAAAATGGTCACAACTTTTCAAATATGGTTCTTGGATTTTAACACCGTTTTTAACTTTTAGGTATTGATAATTGCTGGACGGCAAGTTCACAAATAACACTTTGGCCAACCCGGGAATCGAACCCGAAACTTCGCTGTGAGAGGCACATACCCTAACCATGGAGGCAGTAAAACCATAAAATATTATATTATTCAATGAATCGTAACAGAAGCGGCCGTGGCGCAATGGATACGGCATCGGTCTTACGATCGAGAGGTCGTGGGTTCGAATCCTGGCCATTACACCACGGACGTAAACTTCCTCCTAACACAAGCGAATTAAGTTTAGCTGGAGGGGGTTAACAAGAATACTAGTAATTTGTATTTGCAAATTGCTAGTAAGCTTTTTAAAAAAAAAACAATCAAAAACAAAAAAATCTTACCAAAGTATGAGTCTCTCTCTCATACATTTTTTGAAGATGTGTATTAGTAATGCAATACAATCGAACTCCTTCCGTCTTACATATTCTACATACAGTTCGGGCATTCATGTTCATTCAGATGTTTATACTTAAAACTTGCACGAAATCTTAAACCTTGATTCTTAGAATGCACTCGATAATGAAACACTTGAACCTACTTTGGTACCCAAATCAAAATATACGAGTATATTGTTAAATTAACTAATGGAAAGTGAAACAAAATAGAGAACACATTGTTTTGACACCTATCTACAGTACAGATGATCAGATGACACTTATCGGTATTACCAGATAACTGTAATACATTACCCCAAAATACTCTTTCCTGAATAGAATCCTGCACGTGTTTTGAACTTGCTTATTTATATTTGTTATTTAAAATCCAAGAGATAAAAAAAACTCGTTGGTGTTTTATATTTATAATTAAACAATAAGTATTCTTTTTTCTTAACGGGCTGTACCAATTTTAATTTAAGAAAAAAGAACCAATTTTCAGACAAAGGCCTAGGCAGGATCATACGGAGAAACTTTAACACCATATGAAATGTGCCCAGTGCGTGGTAATAAACCGTGTAATTAAATTATTTTTAAGAAAAATACCAATAATAATCCCTTAAATTATACCCCATTCTTAAAATAAATCTTCATATTTAGGGCAATGTCTCTAATTTGGCCACACTAAAATCAAATTTGACGTTTACTAGTGCTGTCTGTTAGTGAACGGAAAAAATCGATGTGTGTTATCAATTATAACCGGTTCCAGGAATTATATTTTAATAACTATCAAACATTTTCTTAATATAGGGACAGCTATTGAGGCAACACTGTTTTTTTTTTTTAAATATGATATCAAATCAAATATTTTTTTATTGCAGGCATAGAAATATATACTATAGAAATGGCTTGTCCGAACACATTGCCCTTCAAAATTGACATTATGAATAGCAGGACCAGTAACGCCATCTGCTCTGAACTACCATGTAAATGACTTTGCATTCACGCGATGTGTAACCTTGTAAGAGCGTGATGTAATTTCGTTTGCATTTTTTTTTGCCGAAGGTACAATAAAATTGTGATTCTTTCAATAGTGTAAAATATTTATTATTACAAAATTAAAAATACTCCTAGGTATATTATAAAAAGAACAGTACATCATGGGAATTCTAAAAGAAGGTCATATTTTGTTAGAGGAATAAAATAAAATGTTTGTTTCCAGAAATATTTTTTTACTAGCTTCTTTCTGGTCGTAGCTCCGCCCACGTGGTATGTATAAATGATTTAAGTACAAACTACTAAATGTAATTTGTACCTAAATCATTTGGTGAACATTCTCTTTAATCCGTGAAAGGCTAAAAGATCATTGAACTTTTGTTACAAGCTTTTATTTAGTTTTTTCAATTCATCAACTTTAACAAAATTATAGACTATACTTGACTATTAAAATTAGGTACTTACATTATGAAAAAATTCAAATCCAAAATGGCCATTCCCAAGAAACAGGGATCGAAATTATCAAGTTAATCAACAAGAATCAGTTTAGATAAATTTTTTTGGTTATCATATTTTTAGCAACTGAATATTAAAATTAAAACTCGAGTAATGTGTCAAAAAAAAACACAGTTTTTCATTTAACCGTTTTATTATAATAACAATCTCTTTTCTAAATCTAAAATTGCGTTCAAAATCTGCTTTTGTGGATTGATGACAAGATAACAAGTTAACGCAGTAACAGTACATTTCACAATGATATGACAATTCATAACAAATACTTTTCTTAAATTACCAAAAATATTCTCTTGAACGTCCGCGGCATAGTTCAACTAAGCGCAGTTGCGCAGATCCAAAGTCATGTCACGCGGATATTCACGATTAAGGAATATGGCGTCGGAACGAAAAATTTTAGCAAATAAAATTGATAAAATAATGTAAAGAGGTGGATATAATATGATATTTGTGCCTTACGGGTGATATGTAATACCATAATATTTTTTGTTGTGTTTAATTTGGTAGTTCGTACAACTTTTCAGTGCACAATTAGGCATTTTGTCGTGTTTGACCGCTCACGGAGGCAGCCAACCACAGTCAATTTCACTACGCGCTTTTTGTAGTCAGATTGACACCAAAAATGTTGAGTCCATTTATCGCGCGTTAGCCGTGTCCTTACTTTATACGTCAATGATTGCAGGTATTAAGACCCATATAATTATATACATAAATACCTTAGACTAACATACGTTACGTTTTGCTGTATTGCACGTTGAGACGGCGACGAGCGGCGCGGTTGTGTAGTATTATATAAATTGTATATATATTGTTGATGTACCTATTAAATAAATAAACATTAAGTTGGTTTTCATTCGAATGTATTTCACAATATCTTCAGCCATCGTGGAATACATTAATCATGAGACGTACAACTGCGTCGTTGGGATGGCAAGACGTAGCAGCAAGTTCGGGCCGGTCAGTGTTGTACCGCACTCGTACCTACTCTCATATAGATATATATTTTTATGTCTGTAATGGTGGGTCCACACTGAGCCAACGAAGGCGAACGAATGGGTTCGTTGGCCATGTCTGGACGGATTGGCGATGGCCAACGAACGTTCGTTGACGTTGGCCGGCGATCCGTAGCGTGGCGGTAACATCAAAGGATTTGCGCCATTGGACCGAATTCAGTTTGGACGGTCGCCAAACACCAACAAACGAACGTCAACAGAATGGTTGACATTTTGACATTCGACGGTCTGTTTAAATGTCAGAGCATGTGTCTACGTAGTAAATTACATTATCTTGAAGCTAAGTAGTTAATAACACAGAATAATAGCTGACTTGTAAATAATAATCATGGACATAAGACAGTTGCCAACCCCATTGACACATGATATCCTTAGGCTATGATCAAAATACACTTTCGAGTATTGTCTATGGAAAGCAATCCGGAATCATGAGCAAACGATGTTTTGGTCAAACACCAAATGTGTTTGGACGTTTGTCCGAAGGCCAACGAACGTTTGCTACCAACGTCAAAAAACCTTCGTTCGCCTTCGTTGGCTCAGTGTGGACCCACCAAGAAACGCCGGAACACGACACCTCTCGGCCAGAAGTAGAGATGGGTCGTACTCGTTAAAACACGTACTGAGTCTTACGAGTACGAGTACGTGTAAATACTTGTTCCAAAGACTAGCTCCACGAGTATTTAGAAGTACGCGTTCGTTGTCACCAAATAAAAACTTATTACACTGGTTACTACCGAGTTTTCATTAGAATTATCACTATTTAGGTATTGATTTAATCGAAATGGTTAAGATTAAAGTAGGTATTTTATATTTTTTGAAAACTTCCCTACATACTTTTACAGGCTTAGGACTGTCAGCTTTTAAATCAGAGAATATTATGATATTAGTATTTACCGATATTTTAGCAAAGAAAAAACGTGTTATTAAATTAAATTATAATATTAAATATTGTAATACAAAAACAAAAAACTAAGCTAAACTGTTCACAAATATTTCCACCACCTTCAGTACAAAGTTATTATTCTTGAAATTTAACACACAACTAGTTAATAGAAATCAGCTATTATTTTTATTATAGTAGTAAGATAGACACAAATTATCATAACAATTCGCGCGCTTGTCAAACTTGGTCAAGCAATTTGAATCATGCTGGGTCCACACCTGACCAACGAAGGCCAACGAACGGCTAAGGATGTTACAAAATTATTCGCTTGACATATATCGATTAGTGTTTATTCGATTATTAATAATTTACATAAGTTAATAATCAAGTGGCAATTACTTATTTTTAACTATTGATGCCATTTCGAGTGGATTATTCGCGAGTCCCGTCAGTCTTCATCGTTTACTTGGTCCAATACACATTCAAACATAAGCTACACACAAATTCAAATCGAATGAAACGTAATGTATATAGGTGATGCGAATAACTTTATCACATCCCTAGCCTTCGTTGGTCGTTCGTTGGCTCGGTGTGGACCCAGCATCAGAAAGAAATTCATATCCAAGCCGTAAATTGAACTTATTTTGGCATGAAGTTAATCCATCCCGTTTTAATCAATAGAATTTATGACTGTCTATCCCTTTCTAACCGATAATGTCTTAAATTCCATTAATTCCCAGTTGCGATAAAAAGTAAACAAATCTTTGAGTATTTTATTATCGAAAACTTAAAATAAAAATATTAATTGCTGTCATATTAACGTGTTTCATAAATATAATTAGAACGTAAATATGTTTTTTAGATATTATCTATCCTAACATTTTTTTAAGACGAATAAAGTTTTAAAAGTCAATAAAAGTTTTTTCCATCTTGTACCTAACGACAGAGAAAGAAAAATGGAACGTAATTGCTTAATGCTGGGTCCACACCGAGCCAACGAACGACCAACGAAGGCTAGGGATGTGATAAAGTTATTCGCATCACCTATATACATTACGTTTCATTCGATTTGAATTTGTGTGTAGCTTATGTTTGAATGTGTATTGGACCAAGTAAACGATGAAGACTGACGGGACTCGCGAATAATCCACTCGAAATGGCATCAATAGTTAAAAATAAGTAATTGCCACTTGATTATTAACTTATGTAAGTTATTAATAATCGAATAAACACTAATCGATATATGTCAAGCGAATAATTTTGTAACATCCTTAGCCGTTCGTTGGCCTTCGTTGGTCAGGTGTGGACCCAGCAACACGCGAACGGCGAACGCGTACTCGTCTACTCGATGTACTTCTCTTTGGTGCCTACGTTTGGTACTTCTAAATACTCGAAACGCGTTCGTACGTTGAAGACATACTAGGTCCTCATACTTCTTTGATAAAACCTGGTTTTAAAACCTGTTCCAGTATTTACGCCTCACCTCTAGCCAGAAGTCCACTTTTGTGTATGCTTCTAGCCGTTCCGTCGGGATGCGCACCACAAACGAAGTAAAATTAACGTTAAGACTCCAGCTTAACAACTCTCAACATGATCTTTAGATTTAAGTTTTTGCATCTTGTATTCTTTCTTTCTTTTTCATTTAATAACGTGTCTTTAAATTACAAAGAGTGTTGTGTACATCTATAAAAGATATTCATACAAGTCCCAAAAAAATTCAACCACGTGTTACAGTGATACTATTGTATACAATGATATTATATAAATTGTATATATATTGTTGATGTACCTATTAAATAAATAAACATTAAGTTGGTTTTCATTCGAATGTATTTCACAATATCTTCAGCCATCGTGGAATACATTAATCATGAGACGTACAACTGCGTCGTTGGGATGGCAAGACGTAGCAGCAAGTTCGGGCCGGTCAGTGTTGTACCGCACTCGTACCTACTCTCATATAGATATATATTTTTATGTCTGTAATGGTGGGTCCACACTGAGCCAACGAAGGCGAACGAATGGGTTCGTTGGCCATGTCTGGACGGATTGGCGATGGCCAACGAACGTTCGTTGACGTTGGCCGGCGATCCGTAGCGTGGCGGTAACATCAAAGGATTTGCGCCATTGGACCGAATTCAGTTTGGACGGTCGCCAAACACCAACAAACGAACGTCAACAGAATGGTTGACATTTTGACATTCGACGGTCTGTTTAAATGTCAGAGCATGTGTCTACGTAGTAAATTACATTATCTTGAAGCTAAGTAGTTGATAACACAGAATAATAGCTGACTTGTAAATAATAATCATGGACATAAGACAGTTGCCAACCCCATTGACACATGATATCCTTAGGCTATGATCAAAATACACTTTCGAGTATTGTCTATGGAAAGCAATCCGGAATCATGAGCAAACGATGTTTTGGTCAAACACCAAATGTGTTTGGACGTTTGTCCGAAGGCCAACGAACGTTTGCTACCAACGTCAAAAAACCTTCGTTCGCCTTCGTTGGCTCAGTGTGGACCCACCATTAAGAAAATGCCGTTCTGCCTGGCTAGCATACGAGCGCGAGAAGGCTTTAGACACGTTTTAGTCGTCCCGTTCTCGCGACCTTCGAAACACACACATAAGTAGTATTAACACGCAGTAGATACATATAAGACTATTAGAAGTTGAATACTGCGAAGAGAGTGCGTTATATTTTCGACTTTTTGTTATTTGGCCTCGCATCCAGGCTGAACGGAATGCAGCTAAAGGTCTCACGATGCTCGCTCTATACCTACATGTATCATATTCTATATGACATTATTATATTATTTCCTGAGCAAGGTTTTTATACAAAACAGGGGCGTAGCTACCGCCGTATCTGCCTTATCAATTATACGGGACCCCCGGCATACGAGGGCTCCCAAAGCGCGTAAGTAAGAAAGTAAAAAATTACCTATAGATCAAATATATATATATTTAAATATAATTTCTTTTTTTTTCAGGCATGCAGGCAGGCCCATACATAAATACCTTTTATCTACACCCATGCTATAAATCCTCTATAAACGTTCTTGAAACAGTTAGCTAATTGCCAACATTAAAACAGCCAGTGTCATAATAACCATTATAACACCCAAACGGGTGTTATAATGTTGTACTGAAATTCATTATGCAACTCCTTTTTAGGGTTCCGTACCTCAAAAGGTAAAAACGGAACCCTTATAGGATCACTTTGTTGTCCGTCTGTCTGTCTGTCTGTCAAGACCTTTTTTCTCAGGAACGCGTGGAGGTATAATAAGTCTATGGTCTCTTGGAGCTGTGAAAAAATCAAACTTCTAAGTCAACGCGATCAAAAGATACTCCCGTTTATGCCGCAAATTTTCGACACTCGCAAGGGAATCAAAACCTACAGGGTACTTCCCGTGAACTCAGAATCTTGAAATTTGGTACGAAGCAACGTCTTATAACACAGATAAAGGAAAAATTGCGAAAAGCATAAATTTTTTGTTACATCATATAATAAAAATATTTTTAATAATTTTAAACTTATTACCCTTTTACTCATGAACGCGTAGTGGTATTATATTGAAATTCTTAACAAATACTCAAGTCTATAATATCTTTAAGCTGTAACAAAATCAAACTTCTACGTCAACGCAATCAAAAGATACAGCAATTAAAGCCGCATATTTTGAAACTCGCAACTACTCGCAAGGGAATCAAAACCTAAAGGATACTTCCAGACGACCTGGAATCTTGAAATTTGGCATGAAGCAACGTTATAAAGTACACATATAGGAAAAATTCCGAAAATCTTAAATTTTTAGTTACATCACATAGTATATTTTTTTTAATAATCATAAACTTACTAGCTGACCCAGCAAACGTTGTTCAGCGATTAAAAAAAAAAAAACAGATGTTGGCCGATTCTCAGACCTACCCGATATGCACACAAAATTTCATGCAAATCGGTTCAGCCGTTTCGGAGGAGTTTGGAAGCAAACACCGCAACACGAGAATTTTATATATTAGACTTGACGACCCAGCAAACGTTGTTATGCGATTAACAAAAAAAAATAAAAAAATAGATTTTGGCCGATTCTCAGACCTACCCGATATGCACACAAAATTTCATGCAAATTGGTTCAGCCATTTCGGAGGAGTTTGGAAACAAACACCGCGACACGAGAATTTTGCTTCCCATTCCCTCTCGCTCCACACCATGGTCTGAACCAGGGGCCCGGCCCTACGAGAGGTCGCTGCCTCCGATTGTTTATGGATTTCATTTAGCAATAAAAATACCATAACTTTTACTTATATACCTACAGGTTTGTACGGAACCCTCGGTGCGCGAGTCTGACTCGCACTTGGCCGGTTTTTACTCATCGAACAGCCACATTCTCATGGCATCTTTATGAATTTCAAAAAAAGAACATGTCATGCACGCGCGTTTCACTACCACAGCGCCGTAATTTAAATAAACTTATGCGAATTTTTGAATTGACGTCGTATCCCGCCATTTTTGTTCATAATAGTATTGAAAAAATACTTTTTAATAATTGTACGATCCAAAATGTAAATATTTATTACAATAAATAATTATATTATTACCTATACATAGTTTTTTTGTATTAGATACTCACTAATTAAACTTTCCATGAATTTACATAGAGTTCTTAGAACACTGTACCCTAATACCCTATGGTTTCAGAACATTTATAGAGGATTCATATCATGGGTGTAGATAAAGTCTTGTATGCAACTGTTATAATTAGGTATTAAAACACTCATGTGATACTATTATCACACTCGGCTTCGCCTCGTGTGATAAACCCACACTCGTGTTTTAATACCCCTCATTATAGAACAGTTGCATAAATAACTAATAACTAACATACATATTTGTATTTTATAACTTAGAAACTATTTTACGTGTCGTGTAACCTTCCACGAAAGCGGCGATACGCGACTCCTTCCGGCCAGAATTCCTCTTGAAGAAACGTCTCCAGATGGTGTGTGGGGACGCGCACCACAAACGATTTGAAATTTGTGTTGTGGCGCGGTTCTAGCAGAACGACCCTCAATGTCCACTTCGTCTTGCCCCGGATGTACTCTACGAGGTCTTCACACTTCGTAGAGTGATGTAACCGGGACACGTACAGCAGCTGCGTAGATGAATTTCGACGGGACCTGAACGCCTGTCAGACCTCTCAGTATTGTCCACGGAGGCAGAAAATTATGAAAATCTAAAGTCATCATCAGCTATAAATTATTATACAGTCGAACAAAAGGCAAGAAGAGTGTATATTTAATTTGATTTGTAAAAATTATGGTAAAAGTGTCAAATAATTATGATAAATAAATATAATTTTATGCCAACTTTTTTTTCTTTTGTGAGAATTCTTTACCCTTCACTAGAGCCCCTAATTTTTTTTATATGAGGAACCGCTAAGGCATGCTACGCCACTGATACAAAACATGTATATACCTTATTATTCTATAGTAAGGGATTGTATTTTAACCACATAAAGTTCAATAAAACATGCCAAAGGAAGTTATTTTCAATTTTAAAATATATTTACCTTGGTATTTTACTAAATAGAAAGTGAATAAGGTCCAACATAATTGTTAACCATTTACCTAGTCTTGTGTATAGCTATAGCTTTTCGGTCCACAACTTAAAACCAAAAAACATATAGCAATTTGTTTTAAGTTGTGAGAAATTTGACGAAAAAATGTGGAAGGAAATGTTAATATGCTTGGATATTGTGTTTAGATTTTTTAACTTCGGCAGCAAAAGATTAAAAAAAGTTTTTGTTCAAACGGTAACGAGTGCGAGAATTTATAAAAAACCGGCCAGGTGCGAGTCGGACTCGCGTACGTAGGGTTCCGTACCAATATACATCTAAATAAATGTTTTCTTTATTCTTTATTATATTGGAGTTTATTGAATGAAAGGTAAAATGCGGTTTACGATTATTTATAAAGTATTAAAAAAATATATTTATTAGATCTCGTTCAAACCAATTTTCGGTGGAAGTTTGCATGAAGGGACATTTTTCTACTTTGGAGGAAGCGTCTATCGCGCAAACTATTCAGTTTAGAAAAACCTCAATATCATTTTTGTAGACCTATCCATACCCCACACGTATAGGTTTGATGACAAAAAAAAATAAGTTTCAGTTCTAAGTATGGGGATCTCCAATTTTTTTTTATTTTTGTATAAAAAGTTACGGAAAAAGTGGTTGTGACATACGGACGGACAGACGGACAGACATGACGTATTTATAAGGGTTCCGTTTTTTGCCATTCGGCTACGGAACCCTAAAAAGGTATCTAAAACATCCTTATCAATACATTTCTTAAATGTTGACGACCGGATGGCGGGATGGGTAGTGTACCTGCCTGTGACGCCGAGGTTGCGGGTTCAAATCTCGCTTAAGACAAATCTTTGTGTGCATGAACATGGGATCATGTCTTAGTCTGGGTGTTTCTATTTATAATAATTATGTATGACGACCGGATGGTGGAGTGGGTAGTGTACCTGCCTGCGACGCCGAGGTCGTGGGTTCGATTCCCACTTAAGACAAATATTTGTGTGCATGAACATGGGGGTTTGTCTTAGTCTGGGTGTTTCTATGTATGATAAGTATGTATTTACAAAAGAAAAGTATATATGTATTAGTATCAGTTATTCTAGTAACCATAGTACAAGCTCTGCTTAGTTTGGGACTAGATAGCGTTGTGTGTGAGTTGTGGAATATTTAACTATATTTATTTATTTATTTACAAAAGTAAAGTATACATGTATTAGTATTAGTTATTCTAGTACCCATAGTATAGGTTCTGCTTAGTTTGGGACTAGATGGCGTTGTGTGATATATTTAATTAGTATGACGATTCTTATTGTTTTGTGAAGTGTAATAAATAAATACATTATGATTTCATTTCGCATTCAAAAGGTTTCTCATCTGTGTGTATACGGGTGTGTTTAGTATAATTAGACTTTAGGCTAAAACGTTTCTTACACACATCGCATTTAAAAAGGCTTAACACCAGAGTGTAAATAAACGTGTTTAGCCAAAGAAGAGCTGTCACTAAAACATTTATTACATAAATTGCATTCAAAAGGTCTTTCACCCGTGTGTGTTCGATTATGTTTAGATAAATCACCCGACTGACTAAAACGTTTTTTACACACATTGCATTCAAAAGGTTTCTCACCAGTGTGTATACGCTTATGTTTCGCTAAATCAGACCTGTCACCATAACATTTCTTACACACATCGCATTCAAAAGGTTTTTCGCTTGTGTGTGTACGCGCGTGTTTTGTTAAATTAAACTTATGGCTAAATCGTTTCTTGCACACATCACACTCAAAAGGTTTCTCACCAGTGTGTGTACGACTGTGGCTAATTAGATGAGTCCTGCGGCTGAAACATTTTTTACATATCTCACATTCATTCCTTCTAGTATAAAATGATTTGGGTGAATTACTATTTAAAATTGCATCCGTGTTTTTCCCAAGATTTGTTTCCGAATCATCGTTTCGTAGTGTAGAAGTAGCTTTATCACATGAAGTTTCTCCAGTGTCGTTGCGAGTTTCATCGTATTTCTTTTGGTTTCTTGAAATATCTTCAGGGTTCTCACTCTTAGGGTCTCGAGTTACATTAATTTTCTCATCTGAAGAAAATATATTAAATAAGTCTTCAAACAGAAGAAGATGGCGGGATGAACTGGACTCCTACCAAAATGACTGGGCACTACAAGCCGTAGACAGAGACAAGTGGAAAAAGGGTGGGGAGGCCTTTGCCCTCTGACACTATAGGCTCATAAAAAAAAAAAAAAAAAAGTCTTCAAAAGGGTCTTTGCAAGTGTTTTTCATAAGTAATCAAAATCAAATCATCGGTCTTACGATCGAGTCGAGGTCGTGGGTTCGAATTTACTTCGAAGCACAAGCGAATTCAACTTGGTTGGAGAGGGTTAACAATAATACTAGTAATTTGTACTTGCAAACTAGTTACTAGTAATTTTTTTATTCATTCAATTTTTTAAATAAAAATAAAGCTTGTCTATGAACCCTATAGATTAATTAAACTACACTTACCAATGATATCGTCGAATCTTTCAGACGGCTCGATTTTAACAGATTTAAGAAAAAGGTTATAAATAAATACTTTTACATATCAAGAAATCTAGGCAGTCCTAGGTGTACTAGTAGTAGCAACAGAGAAATGGAAGACCAAATGTCTGCAAAGTTCAAGGTTTCAGGTTCAGATCCAAGACACGGCTGAACCAATGGAGGCATTTTTGTCAGTGTGACCGTAATTTATGACCTAATCCTACAAATTATAATATAAAAATACGATTCCCGAGTCAGGTAAAGTGTTATTGTATGCACTTATAAGTGCACTTTCCGTCAGGAAATTCACAATAGCAGCACGAAGTTGGAATTGTGCGCGGTGGATGGCGATAGGCTTAGCCACTATCCCATGGGACATAAACATAACAGGTGAAATGTGTTGTACACCTCTGCCACACCCTTCTGGGTAATATAGGCGCGATGTTGTTATGTAAATATTATTAAAAATAATTTTCATATGATTAAATAAAATTATTGGTTTAGAACTTACTTCTTGCAATTTCTTGTAACTCGACCTTTATCATTCTGGGCTCTGAGCCAAGATCTGTGTCAGAGTTCTGGTCGTCTTCTTCCAATTTTATGTCAGTATCTTGTAAAATAACATTTTCTGTATCTGTAAATCAACATTTATGTAATTAATGTTCCAGATTTGAATATATACCAGTGTACGTACAGAGGGCCAAGCAGTTAGGTATGCAGGACAAAAACTTTCATGTCACAATGAAGACTGACTACACTAGATAAGCATGTGTGAGTTACATATTTAATAAGTGTAATTAACCCTCTATTTAGGTATGTAACTCACATATCTATAACTAAAGTACGATCGCGGAGCAGAGAGAGAAGCTCTGTCACTCCCGTGTGAATATAATGCGTCTCGCTCGCACAGATGCAATGGCCGCCGTCGTCAGGGAATGTAAACCTTTTATCCGAGACTGTAAAGTTTGTTCTTGTTTGCATGTGGTTTTAGGTCGGATTTGACATAATTCATAATTTTTAAATGACAAAACCGACCAAGTTTAGAACGCGATTTATGAGTTTTAATATTATAAGATGATAATATGAGTTTTTAGTATTCTGTGTATGGTATATTGCATATTAAATCAAATTTTCTCTGATTACTGAAAAATATGTAGGTATTTACACTGCAGTAAATTCAGGTTAGTCTGCTATTAGTCTCAGCGTGATGATATAATAATATAGCATATAGCCTTCCTCAATAAATGGGCTAACACTAAAATAATATTGAAATCGGACCAGTAGTAGTTTCTGCAATTAGCGCGTTTTACCAAACAAACAAACACACAAACTCTTCAGCTTTATAATATTAGTATACAAAACAATATTTTTTTTAAAAGTTTCTATTTTTCATGTCAACCGCATTTTTACAAAAATGTTTGTGTCAGTAGGTGAAGAGGTCATTGTACGAAATTCTCTCTGCACAGCGACTGCGCTTTAGTGTAATCAGTCTTCACTAACATGTTAAAGTTTTTGCCCTACATACCTGCTAACTGCTTGGCCCACTGCCTGCTAACTGTATGCAACCGGTACCACCGGCACCCCGTTCCATAAGGGACTCGCGTCCGAGGGTAGACGCACACGCGCTGTTTTAGCCGACTATTCGTATTGCGGTGCTACGATTGGCCGCGATTAGACGCTAGTGAGGTACGCTCGATGGCGATAGTATCTCCCTGTCGCTTGATAACTCTATGACAACACACATGCAACACTCACTGAACAGGTTTAAAGTATTTTGAATCGTAATTCAGAAACATAAGAATAAAATTTGATTATCATTGAATTGTGTAGGTATATCAAAGAAAAAGATTGTACACTTTAAGGTAAGCTATAGTCTATTCATATAGACTTGGCAAAAAAGATAAACAATAATGGCTGACGAAAAAAAATAGTGATGTGAATCATTTAATGAACTGTTGTGAACTACTCAAAATGGCGCTTCAACATTCATTCAGTGAATGATATTAATTAATTAAAAGTCACTAAAGTCGGTTAAAAATGGACTTTGATTTAGTTATGTGTCGTTCGCGATTGAACGAATCTAAAGAACCGAGTCGCGCGAACCGCACAGTCGAATGGGTCACTTTAGTTGTAGAAAAGGATTAATTCGTTACGATTTGTTATTCACGATAAATAAATTAAATAAAAATTAATTTAATATAAGTACAGCTTTCAATAAATTTAAGAATGTTTTGAACAATTTTAATTCATCATCACTGACAAAAACGTAAATCAATCCCAATCGTTCTTTCGTTCACTTGTTCCCATCCCTAAATCAAATGTCAAACTTCCATGTCGTAAATATAATCTGTGGTTTGAAGTCTCCATGGAATAACGAAATTTGCAAAAAGAATACATTTGCACAGTGAATTTACAATGAATATATGTGAATATTAGTGTGTTGGTGTGTGAACTAGTTTATACAACTCAATGTGGTAACGTACAGTGTGTTATTCTTTCGCAATATCGTAATTTGTAATTGGGGGGGGTTTGTTTACTGTTTTTGCCAAGTCTATATGAATCGACTATAAATTGCACTATATTTTTTAAAAGGCGAAATTTCTTTAACAATTTTGCTTAGAAATCCTTCTTCTCCTCTTTATTCAATGGCATTTAATTATACAATTTGAAATGTGTTTTTTTTTTCGACAAAATGTTACACAGCAAATTATAGCTTTGCTTTGCCTTTTTGTATTAAATATTAAGGTTGAAAAATTAAGTATCATCTTAATTTTTCAACCTTAATATTTAGTCACTTAGTCAATTTGTTTATCTGATTACCAGGCACCATTTATATGCTATCATACTCGCCCATTTAATAATACGCCTTTTACTAATGTAAATTCTCTAGGTGATGGGCATTTGCCTGTAATGTAACATTTTATCGAAAAACACATTACAAATTGTATAATTTAATGCCATAGATAGAATAAAGAGGAGAAGAAGGATTTCTTAGCAAAATTGTTGAAAGAAATTTCGCCTTTTCAAAAATATAGTGAAATTACTTAGCTTACTTTAAGGGACGACGATAAAGTGCACTTGACAAGTCTCACGTGAATGACGATTTCACTTGATGAGGGACTTGACGCGACTTGAAGGTGCCATCAAGTTCACGTTACGCAGTCGTTCGTCCTTTGCCCAGGAAAGTGGTCGTCGCAAAAATTTATAATGGTTTCCAACGCAGACAAGGCATTCCTTGCTATAACTCTACTCTATCACAAAAAAAGAGAAAAGAAAGAGGCGATGGTGTAAGGAATGGTATAAAATAAGATTTCGATTCACGCATGAACATTTGCAAAGAACTCTTCAAGCAACTGCACCGGACGATTATAAAAAATTTCTACGAATGGACAACGATTCTTTTGAAACATTGTTGGAGTTGATTCAACCCAATATGCGACAAGCTATTCCTGCCAGCCAAAGGCTCTCTATAACTCTAAGGTACTTAGTCACTGGTATGGACTTGGAAGATTTAAAGTGTATGTGTGCTGTCGCTCCTCGTACTTTTGATTTAATAATACAGGAGACGTGTGAGGCTATAATTCAAAAGTTAAAAGAAAATATTCGGGTATGTATGATATTTATTTATTTTTATTTATATTCATCTTAACCTAAATAATCATAACAGAAATTAAATGTGATTGTGAAATATGAGACAGACAAAAAGAAAACTTTTTAATGGTTTCGTGTATTTTATCTTGTATGTATGTATATCTTGTATGGCTCGGTTGTGCAATCTATTCATACCCAAAAAGTTCTCAGTTTGGTCTATATACGTAGTCTCTCGATTCGTTTAAGAAGTTACTAAAAAGAATAGAAGTGTTGTAAGAACTTAGCCGCAGTATGTGATTCTTCTTCTTCAGTAGTTGGTTCTGGAATATGAACCATTACAGGCTGTTCATGAGATAGACTTGGCGCCTGCATAGGTTGAGATGGCACAATTATGAGTGATTTGGCAGTACCATGCACCGGTGTCTTGCTTATGACTTGTGAGTGTGACTGATGTGGTGATGGTGACTGGTATATCAAGGTTGAGTGGTATGTCGTAGTTGAGTGGTGTACATTTGGTGATGGTAACTGGTATGTCAAGATTGAGTGGAGTGCATATGGTGATGGCACAGGTGATGGTGAATGATGTGGTGCGGGTGACTGGTATGTCGTATTTGAGTGGTGTACATAAGGTGATGGTGATTGGTATGTCAAGGTTGAGTGGAGTGCATATGGTGATGGCACAGGTGATGGTGACTGATGTGGTGCGGGTGACTTGTATGTCGTAGTTGAATGGAGTGCATTTGGTGATAGTACAGGTGATGGTGACTGATGTGGTGAGGGGGATTGGTATGAGTATGTGTACATGGGTGAGCTAGCAGGCAAGATCTAAACTTCGTTTCTTGACAGTGATGCCATTTCGCCTTCGAATAAAACATCATTTATTATGTTCTCCGCATAGCGTCTTTGATCGGCTGATAAACGTTTGAGTTTAAGAGCCCAGCTCTTCGCAATTATATCCGATTCAGAGTCATCAGGATTTTTGAAATAATGCGATGCCATATCTATCAGTTCCTGCTGTGATGTGTTTTTGCTTTTCTTGGGTTGTGGCATCTCTTTT
This sequence comes from Hypena proboscidalis, assembly GCA_905147285.1. Lineage (NCBI taxonomy): Eukaryota > Metazoa > Arthropoda > Insecta > Lepidoptera > Erebidae > Hypena > Hypena proboscidalis. The sequence continues at coordinate 11,501,000 of LR990153.1, read as the reverse complement.
TGATAATTGGATGACCCGGAAGCCTGTAAGAAAATTAACCAATGTTTGTACTATTTACAGGTACCGAGAACAATCGAGGACTGAAAAAGAGGCAAAGAGTTCGAGACGATGGAATTTCCCGAACTGTATAGGTGCTGTTGGCATCCTATCTTGGCGATTCAAAATATTTAAAGAAGACATTGGTCTGCATCCCGATAAAACGCGAAAACTTGTTTTGGCTGCCTGTCATTTACACAACTATTTGTGTGGAAAAAATAAAAACAAATATATTCAACCAGGAGATGTTGACATAGAAGAACCAAATACCACAATCACATGAGGTGCGTGGAGGTTAAATATAGAGCGAGTACGAGGCAACTCGGCAAATGAGGCAAAAAGAGTGAGAGATGACTTTTGCGAGTACTTTAATTTATAAATAATAAGGTTCGTCTAGCTAAAAGCTGGCACAAAAAGAGTTGAGAAATTTCTAGTCCGGCAGCATACGAATCCATAGCTGAATTGGCAAAGCACTTGGGGCGTATACCCAGGGAGTGCAGGTTCGAGTCCTGCTGGATTCTTAATTTTTCAACTTTAATATGTTATAAGATAAATTATTGTTATTATAAATCACACGAATATAAATTCTATTGCTTTGTTATTTAAGTTGATTTTCGTAAAATAAAAACTGTTAAAAATGTCTTAAACAATCTCAATTGTAATAGAAATTAAACTTCATGGCCTGTAAATTGGGTTTATAATTGTAAATCATGAAAATTATCTCGTTTCGTTGTCTGAGGTATAGAAGTATAATTTATCGAGTAGGTAGGTGTCTCCATTATTATAAGTAAAAACCTCTTTTTTAGGTAATTATTTTGTAATATTACAATGACAATGATGAATTATATCAGACGAAGAGTTGAACATTGATGGAGAGAATTGACAAAAAAAGAAGGAAGAAACTTTAGACCAGGAGTCAAGTTTTTGATTCTTTGATACTTATTTATACTGGTACTTGTTACTAGGGACAATGTTACATAAAACAAATATGAAAGTGTCTAAGTTAGTAATCAGTTTTATTTCTATAAAACGAAATATCGACATCGAAATATACAAGTATTGCACTACTCTTTGTTGTAGGTATTTATTTTTCGATTTCTGTGCCGGGCGCTGGGGGCACGACAATTGATATAAAGTCGGGCGGTTAAAATGTTAAAAACGAACTTAAAAGTAAAATGTAATCTTAGAATAGAAAATAAAAAATGTTTTACCTCACTGCTTAAACTGCTTTCAGTATCACTTATACGCATTTGGTCTGACAGAAATAATAGTTCATTGTAATAATAGAGTGACGGTTTTGGTACATCATCGGAAGAGGCGCCAGACCGTTTTGCTTGTTCAATCTTTTTTCTTTCTGTGTTGAAGTTGGTTCTTAGTGCATTAATTTTTTCTTCTATAAATCTTCGGTGTAGGTAGGTTTATAAACTCGAAGTGCTTTGACTATGCTTGTTAAAGCAACCGACCTTTTGTTGTTATCTGCATAATCCTTACTTTTAATTTTCCACAGTGCAGGATAATCTCTGTAGAGAGATATTAATAATATTACAAAATCACGTTAGGTAATTAGGTCGGCACTTGCCGCCAAGGCCACGTACCGGTCCGGTTCGTCGTCCGCCATCTTCGATGTTCCGGCGCAAATTAATAAAAACTTGTAAAAATTCTATGGACAATATTGTAGAGCAGTGTTTTTGACATTCTAATCTAGGTTTAAATTTAGTCAGTAAGTTCAATTAAATGTTGTATATTATGTTGTTTAATTGCATGTATACTCGTATTGTATGTTTGAGTGAAATTGTTTCTTAAATATGTTCTAATTTATTCTATTTTTCCTTTCATGTAAAATTCAAACACAACTTAAAACTTTTTTTTACGAGTTTTATTTTTATGTAATAATTTATATTATTCTTTTATGCAATGTGTATATAGTTAGGTATTTTTTTCATTAGTTTAAAATATTAAATTATAGTTAGATTAGTATTGTAAATATTTATTAAGCAATATGTAAATGAATATGTAAATAAACTTTGAGGGATTCATTAAAAAAAAAACTTAAAACTTGTTTGAAAAAATTGAAATTGTCAAGTCGTGTCAAGTCAGATCAAGCGCAAGGTTTTCAATCCATCCATCAATCAAAATTTCTGTCAAGTAGGCCAAGCCCGTAGATCACTAGACTTGTCAAGTGCACTTGATCGTTTCGTGGACCCATTACAGTGTACAATGTATTTCTTTAGTTACCTACACAATTCAATGCTTCAAATTTCATTCCTATATTTCTGAAATAATAATATGATTCAAAATAATTTAACCCAATTCTATTATTTCAGCATTATTGTATACAAGGGGTGATGACATGGATATTATTCTTTTTTTAATCTGAATACATACCTGATGTGCTTTCTTGTTTTATTTCAACATTGGTCATCTGTTCAGGCTCCATTTTTACACAAATCTCTACATAATTCTGTGTATTGTTCTGTTGTATATCATTTTGGCCAACCAGGAATTAATACACAACTTAAAACTTTTTTTTACGAGTTTTATTTTTATGTAATAATTTATATTATTCTTTTATGCAATGTGTATATAGTTAGGTATTTTTTTCATTAGTTTAAAATATTAAATTATAGTTAGATTAGTATTGTAAATATTTATTAAGCAATATGTAAATGAATATGTAAATAAACTTTGAGGGATTCATTAAAAAAAAAACTTAAAACTTGTTTGAAAAAATTGAAATTGTCAAGTCGTGTCAAGTCAGATCAAGCGCAAGGTTTTCAATCCATCCATCAATCAAAATTTCTGTCAAGTAGGCCAAGCCCGTAGATCACTAGACTTGTCAAGTGCACTTGATCGTTTCGTGGACCCATTACAGTGAACAATGTATTTCTTTAGTTACCTACACAATTCAATGCTTCAAATTTCATTCCTATATTTCTGAAATAATAATATGATTCAAAATAATTTAACCCAATTCTATTATTTCAGCATTATTGTATACAAGGGGTGATGACATGGATATTATTCTTTTTTTAATCTGAATACATACCTGATGTGCTTTCTTGTTTTATTTCAACATTGGTCATCTGTTCAGGCTCCATTTTTACACAAATATTTACATAATTCTGTGTATTGTTCTGTTGTATATCATTTTGGCCAACCAGGAGTTGTGGATCTGAATTCATCATTGTAGGTGTATTCTCTCTCTGTTCTATGCCATTACTCAATTGGTAGCAGTGCTGAAGTCTGTCACAGCATTCAATACAAGCTAGCATTGGCTTCTTTTCATCCGTTGTACTTGTAAACTATAAACATAATTGCAAATATTAATTGCATATAAGCAAAGATTTGTTCCGATTCTGGGTATGCTTTGTGTGAGTGAAATGTATGTTTGTGAATAACACCTCAACACAGGAGTTATTCAAAGTGTGTGCATCATTTAAAATAATAATGATACTATGTAATCTATTAAAATAAAATAATTATCTCAAACTAGCAACAGCTGCCATATACATCTATATACATATCTGTATAAAAATGAAACCCGTTTTCCGTTGTCACGACATAGCATGAAAATGGCTTGACCAATTTGGCAGATTTTTTTTTGTAGTTTTTTAATACTCTGTCCAAGGTTCTTACGGAAAAAAAATATGAAAAAATGAAACCCGTTTTCCGTTGTCATGACATAGCATGAAACGGCTTGACCGATTTGGCTGATTTTTTTTTTGTTTTTTCTAATACTCTGTACAAGGTTCTTATGGAAAAAAATATTAAGAAAATCTCTCAGAAAGATTGAAAAATATACATTTAATTTTGCATCAGGGAAATAGGTATTAATTTTTATATGAAGGTTATGTTCTCTACTACTATAGGTGGTGGTGGGGGTGGTTTTTTAACCTTAGGTTTTTCTGGTAGCTTTACGCTGGTGTCAGCTCCTTGTGCTTGTGGGGACAGTGAAATATTCAGTTTCCTTTTTTTCCTGCTTTTTTGTCTTACCCACTCAGTCTCTCGCGCTAGATCTTCCTCATCAGTCATATATTCGACTTTATCAGGACATTTCTCACTGTTAGTGCATTCCAACACTGGATTTGCAATCTTTTGCTCCTGAATAACATGCAACTGTTGTTTAAGCATTTCTATTTGACCACGAAGGTCTTTGGTTTCTGCTACCAGTTGTAAGCGTGCTTCGTGCTCTTGCTTATACCAGCCGAATAATTCATGTTCCAATTCGGTGCTCAATCTCAAAGTGACTTTGTTTGGCGAGGCCATGATTATCTATTACCAACTACCGCGCAGGCGGAGCCACGGACGGAAGTTGGTAAGTTATAAATAACTAAAAGATATGTTTATTAACATAAACACTCATGATTCACTATCGGTAACTGGGTCATCGCGACGACCGTGACGGCCACACGCGACGGAATTTGCAGCGTCAGCGTTTTACCCGAGCACAAGTATGACGCGACCGTTCTCACTAGAAATCGAATGATCACTCCCTACCTCCCTAAGGACTACCAAAAGTTCTACGATATTCTTTCGACGAATGTGACAAAAGACTCCTTCTTAGCCAGAACTCTAAACGGAGACGTCGTTAAAATAAATGCCAGAGATGAAGATTCGTATAGGTCGATCGCCAAATGTATGTCGCAAAACAACTGTCTTTGGCACTCTTACGAAAACAAACAAGACAGGCCGATAAGAGTAATGGCAAAAAACTTGCATTCCTCGTGTCTGCCGGAGAGAATCGTAGAAGATATTGGATCAAAAGGATTCAAAATCCTGGAAGCAGTGAACAAACTAAGTTGGAGGACCAAAACCCCGTTCAACATGTTTATGCTTTCATTCGATAAAGATGAAGATGTTAAGAAAATCTATAGCATTAAGTCTATATTGGGTTGCAAAGTAGACATTCAACCTCTAAAGACATCTACACTTATTCCACAGTGTAAAAGGTGCCAAGCTTACGGCCACACCCAAAAATACTGTTCGAAAGAACCCAGGTGCGTAAAGTGTACAGGTAAACACTTAACGGCTGACTGTCAGAAACTGCCTGATTCTAAACCAAAGTGTGTTCACTGTGGTGAACCACACCCAGCCAACTATAGAGGGTGTTTGGTTGCCAAGGAGCTACAAAACCTCAAAAACAATGCTATTAAGCAGAAAAAAGTTACCCCCACCCCTCAGCCTAAAAGTGCTCCCAAAGATATAGCACGCTATTCACAGCGCACCACCAACAGTATATCCTATGCTGAAATGACAAAAAACCATCATTTACAACGCCAACAACCACAGGTGCAACCCAACCCAGCAAACTCTAATACTGATGATAATATCAAAAAAATTCTCAACCTCCTAACGACTTTCGATGAAAGGTTGAAGAAATTAGAATATAGCTCCAAGGTACCTACTTCAAAATAAAAATGAATAAGCACTTGAAAATCATGGCGTGGAACGCAAATGGACTGCTAAAGCATCGTGACGAGCTCGAAGCGGTTCTACATGTGGAAAACATCGATGTGTGCCTTATATCAGAGTCACACTTCACCAGAGAATCCCATATAAAAGTTAAAGGTTACGAATGCTATCATGCATTGCACCCAGATAACACTGCCAGAGGTGGCAGCTCAGTTATAATAAAAAAGGATCTTAATCACTATTTTCAACATAAGTGTGAAGATAAATACGTACAAACTGTAGCTGTATGCATTCAAACCAAGCGCTATAACCTCACCGTAGCGGCCATATACTTTCCACCAAAATATGCACTAAAAACTGAGCAATACAAAAATGTCTTAAATGATCTCGGTAACACTTTTATACTTGGTGGAGATTTCAATGCTAAGAACACACACTGGGGATCTAGATTGACCACAACAAAAGGAAAAGAACTGTTATGCGCTGTTAGAGAAACAAAGTGTAACGTCATTTCAACAGGGAAACCGACTTACTGGCCCACCGATAACCAAAAAATTCCAGACTTGATAGATTTTTTTATATATAGAAATATCTCATCTGGAGTCTTGCACATCAAGGAAGGTTATGACATGAATTCAGACCACTCCCCCATAATTTTAACACTAAGTGCGAACATAATGCCTAGAGAAAAATACCCCACCTTAGTAAATAAAAATACTGATTGGGATAGCTTCAAGTTGGACTTAGATGATTCTATTGATCTCAAAGTACCACTTAAAACCACACAGCAACTAGATACTGAAATATATGAATTCATGTCTAATATCCAGCGCTGCGCTTGGCAAAACACACCTGAAATTAAAAGAAAACAGGTGAGTCATTCTTATCCCATTGAAATAAGAAATCTCCTCGTCCAAAAACGGGCACAGCGACGAAAGTGGCAGCAAACGAGATATCCGCCAGATAAAACCCTATTGAATAACCTGACAAAAAAACTCAGTAAAGCAATACAGGCATTTAATGACGAAACCACAAGTACCTACCTCAGACAACTAACAAGCTCTAAGGCGACAGATTACTCTCTATGGAAAGCTACAAAACATGTTAATAAACCCATTGTTCATGCTTCTCCCATCAAGCAAATTAATGGACAGTGGGCCTCAAGTAACCAACAAAAAGCATCAAGATTCGCAGATCATCTGGAACAAATTTTTCAACCAAATGATGAAGAAATTGATGAAGATATTTTGTTTGACGAAACATCAGCAGATGAATTAGAAATTAAACTAGTCACGCCAAAAGAGGTTTACTTTGAGATAAAACATCTAGCCCACAAGAAATCACCTGGATATGATCTTATAACGGGTGAAGTGCTTCAAAATCTTCCTCGAAGAGCTATTGTCAAACTAACTACGCTAATCAATGCTACGGTCAGATTAAAACATGTATCAACAATCTGGAAAGTTGCTGAAGTGATAATGATACCCAAGCCAGGGAAACCACCACATGAGGCTGCGTCATACAGACCTATATCGCTTCTACCAATTACCTCAAAACTGCTAGAAAAGCTTCTATTGAGACGATTGAAGCCTCTTATAGAAGAACGAGAATTGATTCCTGACTACCAATTTGGATTCAGAGCTAACCACTCTACAGTTGATCAAATTCATCGTATCACCAATACTATAGAAAAGGCTCTAGAAGAAAAGAAAGTCTGTTCTACAGTTTTCCTGGACGTAGCACAAGCGTTTGACAAAGTGTGGCATGTAGGTTTAACTTTTAAGTTAAGAAAGATGCTTCCAAGACAGTTTGTTGAGTTACTGGAATCATACCTTAAAGAAAGGATGTTTAGAGTAAGACAAGAAGATGCGTATTCGCAACTGACGCCAATAAAAGCTGGAGTACCACAGGGAAGTGTCCTTGGTCCCGTTCTGTACCTACTGTACACCTGTGATATTCCAGAGCTAGAAAACAATATAATTGCCACATTCGCGGATGACACAGCTATCATGGCTACAGGAGTCACTCATGCAGAAGCTGTGGAAAAGGTTCAAGCTGCCGTCAATACCATTGTTTACTGGACAAAGAAGTGGCGTATAAAACTAAATGAATCCAAATCGATACATATAGACTTTACTAACAAAAAGGCCAACTATCAACCGGTATATCTGAATCACCTTATAATACCGTATGCGAACTCAGCCAAGTACCTTGGTATGACACTAGACGCAAAACTTCGCTGGAAGGCTCATGTCAAAAAGAAACGCAGTGAGTTGGAACTTCGCTATAGAAAAATGTACTGGTTGCTGGGTAAATATTCTACGTTGTCGGTGCATAACAAAATACTTATTTATAAACAAGTCCTCATGCCAGTGTGGACTTATGGTATACAGCTCTGGGGCTGTACCAAACCAAGTAACATCCAAATAATCCAAAGGTTCCAGAATAAAGTATTAAGGGGAATTGTGAATGCACCCTGGTACATCAGAAATGAGGATCTCCATCGTGACCTGAAGGTGAACCTTGTCGCCAGTGTAATACAACAGTATGCTGAAGCTCATGAACGACGACTTCTTCAACACGTGAATGTCGAGGCCATCCAGCTCCTTGACACCACAGACATAGTTAGAAGACTTAAAAGGACGAAACCTTTTGAGCTAGTTCAGTGAAATTAGTGATTCAAGTGGTTTAGTGCTACCTTAAAAGAACACAAGAACAAAGTGTCATTTTCGATAATAGAGACAATAAGATAGGTGTTAATGGACACATTCTTAGCATAAATTAATTTAGTAGCTTAGGTCAAAATTAAATTACTCATTAGTCTCTAATGTTATATCTAGACTAGATTGTAATCTTTATGACGTATCTAATTGCTTAGAAACGTCATTAAAAAAAAAAAAAAAAAAAATATGAAGGTTATTACAGATTCCAGTTCAAATTGAATAGGTACGCATACATAAGATAGGTCAGCTATACAAAATAAAGTAGTGCATCAAATTTACGCTAAAGCCGTACGAAGTTCGCCGGGACAGCTAGCTAGTATTATAATAAATTAAATACTATATAATATTTTACTTGTATGTATAACATCTTCTTTTGCAAGGTTTGCGATTTAATTCCCTGCTGCTATTGTGAATGACAAGACATTCACAATAGCAGCACGGAGTTGGAATTGTGTCCGGTCGATGGTGAAAGGCTCACCCCCTATGCCATGGGACATAAACATAACAGGTGAAGTGTGGGTGTTGTACACCTCTGCCACACCCTTCTGGGTAATATAGGTGTGATGTTATGATATGTAAAACTTAAAACTGGTAGAACACAAATAGTGGTTGAAAATGTATATAGAAGGTGCATCAATTTAGATGGATATATTGAATTGCACCTCATTCAAGTCGCAGTCAAAAGCTAGGTAAAAATAATAACCTTTGTCTAAAATCATTCCCTCATTCGTCCACACTAACTTACTGAGCAGACGTGTTACTGATTTTGTTTTAAAATTCAGTTATTCTAATATACATTATACTCACATTACACATACACACACATTCTATATGAGTTTCTTTATGTCAAATGATGATTCAATAAATGTAATTTATTAAGTAAAATAATAATAACAATAATAATGATTAAAATAATTAAAATAGTAATAATTAAGATATAATCAATGTTGATTCGATTTTGTAGAACTATAATAATATTTTTATTAAAACTGACGTGAGTTTGTAACATTATTAAAATTATGAAAATACGGGTGTTACTCACGTAATGTTGGTCTATTTAGTCGACCGCGGTTTCGCCTATATGTCTAGGCATTATCAAGAGAGTGCGATACGTCGCGCCTGAGTCGCAGCCAGTCTTGCACTGCGGGCAGCGACGCGCGCCGCGCGCTGTGACGTCATAGTAAGGGGTGGTGCTACACTGGTGTCTGTTGGTAGCGTTTTTGTGATGTTTTCACTGTCACTGTCACTGTTATTTTCACTGTCATCACCGTCAGTGTTGTCGTGCGTGTTCGGGGCAGTGTGGAACGAGCTCACAGTGTCGGCAGATGGCGATAGTCTGTCAAACGTACCCGATTCGCATTGAAGTACCGGTTTCCAGGCGGGAGGTATTGACCAGCCAGTATCTCGGTTGAAATTTGGATGCTTGCTGATTTCAATCGCTTCTCGTACTTTTCGAGGCACAAAGAATTTCTCTTTGACCAGTACTTTGGCCTTGTCAAAACGAATTAAGTGAGTGCAAGACTGGCTGCGACTCAGGCGCGACGTATCGCACTCTCTTGATAATGCCTAGACATATAGGCGAAACCGCGGTCGACTAAATAGACCAACATTATGTGAGTAACACCCATATTTTCATAATTTTAATAACTATAATAATGTTAAAGCAACAAAACAATTTATTGTAATTTAAATAATATTTTATTAAGAATACTAATGCATGCAATTTTTAAATGTTAATACATCAAATTTAATTAATAAGATGAAGAAACCCCACATCACAGGGTATCCTAGTGTGGGGCTCAGTGTTAATGTGTACCTCAGAACCACTGTATTTATTTACTCTTTTGTATTGTATCAAATAAATAAAAATCATGGTCTATTTTATAACATTAAATTCTATTGCACAGTTAACAAAATCTAGACTGCCGCATGCTGTATACTAATGTAAAATCCACTGGCATATTATTTTAACCTAATGTACATATTAGTACGAAAGAGAACATTATATAGAGCAACAGTCTATAGATTTATTATTGCGGCTTCAATAGCGGACGTGTACCCAATGGTAAAACGTCCATCTTTTTAGCTTTCAAACGTAACTATGGGGACACGTTCGTCCTCTGTGGTTCGCAAAAAGTTCGTCTTTAAACAGCCAAACAACTGTTTATTTAAATAACTGAATGGTAGGACTTACCAAAGTATGAGTCTCTCTTATATACAATTCTTGCAGATGTGTATTAGTAATGCAATGCAACCGAATGACTTCCATCTTACATATTCTACATATAGTTCGGGCATTCATGTTAATGCCCGGTTTACATTATTCCAGTCCAGCGATCCAGTCCAGTACTGGATTGCTTACTGGAATAATGTAAACCGGCACTGGAATGAACTGAATCCAGTAAGTTCATTCCAGTGCCGGTTTACATTATTCCAGTAAGCAATCCAGTACTGGACTGGATCGCTGGACTGGAATAATGTAAACCGGGCATAATTCAGATGAAACTTAAAAACCTGATTCTTAGAATATACTCGAGGATGAAACACTTGGACTTAATTTTGTACCCAAATCAAAATATACCCATATACTGCTAATTTAGCGATTGTAAAGCAATTTTTGTTATGATAAAAATTGATGAAATTAAACACAATTGACTTTTGACACAAATGACATTAGTGTCTAGTGACATCTTATGACAGATAGGGCTAGACGATACCATGCTACGGTGCGTTCCACCACATCTTTATTATCAAAATTTTAGTTTTTTTTTATATCCGAAACCTGTTCCATTAGCAACCTTCTGATTATTCTGAACTCTGTTTTGCTCCATGTTCTACTAGTAAAGAAAACGCTCAGAACGATCACGAGCTCCCAAAAGTGGTCTTTATGTTCCCTATGGTCGGTGAATAAAGAATCGACATGAATTGTTCGGTTTTTGGCCACGGTAGTATGAAACTACCTAAATACCTATATCATGCTTGATGGTAAAAAGCAGCAAATAAAAAAATATAAGAATAAAACCTCTAAAATATTTATTTAAATTATTGTAAAAATGTGGGTAATATTTCTCATGTCTTGTAACCCCTTACACACGCACACATAAACAGACCGCCGCCATTTTGGTGCTTCAATCATTTTCTAGGTGACATTCCGTCCTGCCTTTTTTTATTTAGTCTATGTTATTTACAATAATATAAATTTTCTAATTAATATTAAATTAATTATTTTTATATAAGTTAAAAATGAATTTGTACCTAAGTTCGTCAGAACCACAGAATACAAAATCAAACCTCCAGTTCCTTGGTGGAATGAGCAAGAAAATGAAGAAATTTTATAATGGTGGGTCCACACTGAGCCAACGAAGGCGAACGAATGGGTTTGTTGGCCATGTCTGGACGGATTGGCGATGGCCAACGAACGTTCGTTGACGTTGGCCGGCGATCCGTAGCGTGGCGGTAACATCAAAGGATTTGCGCCATTGGACCGAATTCAGTTTGGACGGTCGCCAAACACCAACAAACGAACGTCAACAGAATGGTTGACATTTTGACATTCGACGGTCTGTTTAAATGTCAGAGCATGTGTCTACGTAGTAAATTACATTATCTTGAAGCTAAGTAGTTAATAACACAGAATAATAGCTGACTTGTAAATAATAATCATGGACATAAGACAGTTGCCAACCCCATTGACACATGACACATGATATCCTTAGGCTATGATCAAAATACACTTTCGAGTATTGTCTATGGAAAGCAATCCGGAATCATGAGCAAACGATGTTTTGGTCAAACACCAAATGTGTTTGGACGTTTGTCCGAAGGCCAACGAACGTTTGCTACCAACGTCAAAAAACCTTCGTTCGCCTTCGTTGGCTCAGTGTGGACCCACCATAAAGGGCTTTGTAGCCATGACAAAAAATATAAATTAAAAAAAAGTGTCATCTCACAGCACCACAGTCGGCACATCACTAGCGTCATTGTAGTAGTATTACCGTAGACAGACTATCCTTCATCCAAGAGTATTACATTATCTTTGATTGTAGTGTCAAAAGTCAAAACAATGTGTATGGCTCTAATTTAATATTTTAGTTATTTGAAATAATAACGAATATTACTTTATAATTGTTAATTTAACAGTATACGTTTATTGTTTATATAGTGTTTTATTATCGAGTATATTCTAAAAATCAAGATTTAAGATTTCGTGCATGTTTTGAAGCATAAATATCTGTATTATCATGAATGCCCGAACAGTATGTAGAATATGTAAGTCAGAAGGTGTCCGGTTGTATTGCATTACTAATACACATCTGCAAGAAATGTATGAGCGAGAGACTCATACCTTGGTAAGTTTTTGTTGAGTTATTATTGAGTTCTGCTTATTTGGTTTGGTTACCAGTTTGAGGCAATCTTTGCCACACATTAAAAATATTGTTCTAAAGATTTACTTGTTTTTTACAAATTGACACTACAGTGGACATAATTCTTTAGTTATATATATTCAGTATTTCAATATATTCTTTTCTCACATATTATATTCTTCAATCTTCAAACTTCATTTATTTATTGCAAACATGGGTCAGGTATATTGGGTGGTATAAATTTGGCATTGACATTAAAATTGTGTTCTACAGCTTACAACAGAGGATAAAAAGCCAAAGCTAGCTTGTATTGAATGCTGTGACAGACTTCAGCACTGCTACCAATTGAGTAATGGCATAGAACAGAGAGAGAATACATCCACAATTATGAATTCTGACCCACAACTCCAGATTAACAAAAATAATATACAAAAGAAAAATACATGTGTTGTAGAGAAATGTGTAAAAATGGAGCCTGAACAGGTGAATCATGTTGAAGTTAAACAAGAAAGTACTACAGGTATGTATTATAATATAATATATAAATTTCACGACGCACACACAACGCCACCTAGTCCCAAACTAAGCAGAGCTTGTACTATGGGTGCTAGAATAACTGATACTAATACATATATACTTTTTTTTGTAAATACATACTTATTATACAAAGAAACACCCAGACTAAGACAAACCCCCATGTTCATGCACACAAAGATTTGTCCTAAGTGGGAATCGAACCCACAACCTCGGCGTCGCAGGCAGGTACTCTACCCACTCCGCCATCCGGTCGTCAAATAACAGGTAGAATGTATTATAACAGGTAGAAAGCAGTATAAGAATGTACATAACATTACACATCATAACTTTGCACCTATATTACCCAGAAGGGTGTAGCAGAGGTGTACAACACCCACACTTCACCTATTATGTTTAGGTCCCATGGGATAGGGGCTGAGCCTATTGCCATCCACTGGGCACAATTCCTACTATGTGCTGCTATTGTGAATTTCTTGAATGCTTGACCTGGAAATCGAACCTGAGACCTTGCGGTGAGAGGTGTATACATTAACCACTAAACCATCAAGACAGTATAAGAGTATCTTTCGATTAACCACAATACAGGCTTTGCCTAGTGTGGTTATTACTGTTATATCTTTTTATATATATACTCTTATGGAATGAATTCTATTATATTCTAATTTGAATTCAAATCATTTATTTTCATAGGCCCCAGGAGGCGCTTGAACACGTCAAAACATTACAAAAAATTATATAAAAATAAATCATATATAATACTAAATTGTACTAATTACAATGATTTGAATAACTGGGGCTTAGATTAATTTTAATCAAACTGTTTAGAATCAAATTAAAATCAATCCAAGTACCAGCTCCGATGGGTATTGCATTATGAGAAGAGCTGGTGAGAAACTCATGTGCACTATCTTTTAAAATGAAAAATATAGATTATTCTATTATCTTTGTTATATTCTTGTTAGATATCCCACTCACCAATATAATACACATTATACAAATGTAACCTCACTTTTTTCATCTTACAGATATAAAAAATGAAACCTCACAAGATAATGACATAGAATTGGAAGAAAGCAACCAAAACTCTGGCACAGATGATGGGTCAACACCCAAAATAATAAAGGTTGAATCTGTAAATGTGAATAAAAATATACCAAATGTTACAACACGTAAGTTCTTAATATTGACCTACCCTAACCTACATTTTGAAAGTCATATTCATAAATCATAAATCATAAATCATAGTGTTCTAGTTCTAGTTCTACTGTAGCCCTGTATTAAAACCATTCCCACGGCAAGGCACAGGCTTCTTCTTGTGAACGAAAGGATTAGCCCATAGTCCAGCATGACCACCACACTGGTAAAGAGTGGTTTGGTACACTTCAAACACCATCTAGCACTGGGAGTGGTTTGGATTTGAACCTGCGCCCTTCAACACAGTCATATGATCTTCCTCTTAACTGTGTATGTGTGAGAATGAGTTATGATTATGAATTTTTCTTTTCTAGCTAATGTATCGGAATCTTCTGATGAGCAAAGAGTAGAATGTGGCGACGTCATCCAAGAGTCAGACACGGAAGACGACACTCTCCACAATCACAAACCATCACAAGATAAAACTTTAAAAAATTTAAAAATTATATTACAAAGATGTGACGATATCATTGGTAAGTGAATATTCCACAGTTAGGTCAAATCAAATCAAATCATATATTTCCATGGGCGCCAAATGGCGCTTGAACACGTCAAAACAAACATCAAAATAATATTAAATTGAAATAATACTTAACTAATTAAACAATAATACTTATTGCAATAAAATGATTTGACGCCGGAGCCTAAATTGACTTTAATTCAACTTAGAAATTTGAATTAAAATCAATCCAAGTACCAGCTCCAGTGGGTATTGCATCATTAAAAAGAGCTGGTAAGAAACTCATGTGCACCATCTTTTCAAATAATTCATACAATATTTGTTTGTTACATCCATAGTATATAAGGTTGCAATATCTTACACTTCAAGCAGAAATTAAAGTAGTAAAAGCAATGTGTGTATACTATTGTTTAGATAATGATTCAAAAACAGACAAAGTAAAAAAAAATATATACCTATGCTAATAAAATAACAAATACTATTTATACTCCAAAAAAAAAGAAGTAGGACTCAGATGTAATAAGTCTGGTGTCAAATAATTTTATTGCAACAAGTATTATAATTTAATTAGTTAAAGGTTTATTATAATTTAATATTTTTTTAATTTGTATGTTTGTTTTGACGTGTTAAAGCGCCCCTTGGGGCCCATGGAAATAAATGTATTGATTTCTAATGGGCTGTTTAGCGGACGTTCGAATTCCGCATGTCTCAATCAGTATTTGTGTTCCCGTAGCTTGTAATTAAAGTATGTTGCTTTCTACAACTATTGTGTTGTTGGCTAAACCAAATGTCTCAACGTACCTAGCTTCAGCAGGTCATTTATATAAAACTGAAAACATAAATTCCTGTAGGACGCCAGCATTGATTGCCAATTCATGAGTTGATAGGATGTGCAGCCATTAATGACAACCTATAAACTAACAAATTATGTTTCTCCATTCATCTGAATGACCTCACTCCAGATGTGTGGTATATGGTTATAAGTGATATAATATAACCTTAAAAATAAACTCTTTATTTTAGCTGATAAAATTGAGACTTGTAAGGAGCAAGGAGTAGAATGTGATGACGTCATCCAATGGTCAGACACGGCAAACGACACCTTCCACAATCACGAACGATCACAAGATATACCTCTGAAAAGAGTACAAATATTGTTACAAAGATGTGATGATGTCATTGGTAAGTGAATATTACTTAAAATCTATTATATTCATAGTGTAATTATGCTTTAGTCATAATAACGTTTTCTTAATTCATTCAGATAAGAAAATGAAAGTAAGTCGGACCTCTCAGAGTGAAAACTCTGAAGACTTTTCAAGAAAGAAAATGAATAATTATAAAGCTTGCATCAACACCGCAGAAACTTCATGTAAAGAAGTCACTATTAGGGAATGCTTACAAAAACAATTTACACTACGTAACGATGTTCCGGAATTAAAACTTGGCATTAAATCTAACGCAATTTTAAGGAATAATACATCCAAATTTGAATGTGATATATGTAAGAAAATATTCAGCTGGAGGAGTTTTCTAATGATACACCTTCGCTCACACACTGGTGAGAAACCATTTGAATGCAATGTGTGTGAAAAACGTTTTAGTCAGAAAAGTGGTTTAGCTTCACACGCTCGCACACACACTGGTGAGAAACCTTTTGAATGCGATGTATGTAAGAAACGATATAGTGGGCAGTATTATTTAACTCAACATGCCCTTTTACACACAGGTAAGAAACATTTTGAATGCGATGTATGTAAGAAACGATATAGTTTGAAGACTTCTTTAACTAAGCACGCTCGTACGAAACACTCTGGTTGTAAAGCTTATGAATGCAATGTATGTAAGAAATGTTTTGGTAGTAAGTATCATTTAAATACCCACATTCGTATACACACTGGTGAGAAACCATTTGAATGTGATGTTTGTAAGAAACGATTTAGTCGGCAGTGTGCTTTAAATGTACACGCTCGTAAACACACTGGTGAGAAACCATTTAAATGTGATGTGTGTTCGAGAAATTTCCGTCTGAGCTCTTTTTTAACTCAACACACTCGTGTACACACTGGCAAGAAACCTTTTGAATGCGATGTGTGTAAAAAATGTTTTACTCAGAGTTCTAATCTATCTAAACATATGCTTATACACACTGGAGAAAAAAAATTTGAATGCGATTTATGCAAGAGACATTTTATTCAAAAAGTAGATCTAACTAATCACATTCGTAGACACACTGGCGATAAACCCTATGAATGCAATTTTTGTAAGAAACGTTTTATTCTGAAGGGTGATTTAACTTCACACACTCGTGTACACACTGGTGAGAAACCTTTTGAATGCGATGTGTGTAAGAAACGTTTCAGTCATAAGACTGAATTAACTGCACACACTGTTACACACACTAATAAGAAACCTTTTAAATGCGATGTGTGTAGGAAACGTTTTAGTTACAAGAGTACTTTAGCTGTACACACTCGTACACAACACTAATTAGATCATTTTAACCTTTTAACCGCCAACGTCGGATTAATCCGACAAATATTTTCGGGCCCATTTCGCCAGAGTCGGATATTTACGACCAAAATATCACTGCTCGTTTAATCAGCTTTTTTATTTAATTACGCTGTATTCTATCAAAAATATGTTTATATTAGTTAAATAGTTAACTAAGTAATCATTTACAGTTTAATACACTTTAGTCTATTAATTAGAAGTCTTAAAAATAATGTCCAAAGTTAGATGAATTACTAACATTATTTTTAGAAAATTGTATTGATGTGCAACGCCCATGACGCCAAAATCCGACATGAGGGACGGGACATATGCCAAGATTTACCGATACAAAAATAAACAAAAATCAAAATATTTCTCGTTATACTGACTAATTAACTTTAAAACAAATACAGCAATAAAATTGTTAATAAAACATTTTTTTACAAATATTTGTGAGTATTTCATTTAATTCCTTTAAAATTAAGTAAATTTAACCCTATTCTTGGCGGGACTTTTTTTTGTATAAATTTTATATAAAAATGTTTTTATTGTGTTCTTAGGAGCTGACTGGAAGGGGGAAAAATATAAAAAAAAAATCTGAGTAGCTTAATTAAGGTTTAATTATACGTATCATATTAGGCACACAGCCAGTTACATAACAATTCGCAATAAAAATTATATGTATCATATTTGACACACTGCCAAATCAAATAGTATAGGATAAAACAAAATTAAAAACGACTTTTATAATAATCCTTACAAAAAATAACATTATAATCTTCTACTACTATCAAATAAAGAATTTAAAAAAAATCAACGATCACTTTCGTGAAAAACTTTATAAAAATCAACAATACTTTCTTCTTCGTCTTGTTTTTGAGTGTTACCTCAGTTCCAAGTCTTATTAGATAATTAATGACTATTGTGCGTATCAGTCTTAAGAGGTTCTTTGTATTATTATTTATCATTTTGTAGTGTTATATTCTAGGAAACAATTGCGTTCCGGCAATAAGCTCAACCGTATCTTACATTTTTGGCATAAGAATTTGGTTTGTCCTTGTGTGCAATACATGCATCTTCCTCTCGTGGACGCTATTGTGGGATAATGAGAGACCTGGTCATATCGCACTGCATCTGGGGGTCTCTCAGCTACTGGTTTCTGAATATATTTTTTTGAACATGCAGCGACAAAGCAGAGCCCGCAACTGGTAGCTCTTGTTCCTAAGCGAGGGGCAAAATCGGATTTAGACGAGGGTGATTCATCTGAAGATGAACTCCAAAATTACGTGCATCCAACGTGCTACGACAGCAGTGCGGCTCCTCCATCACTGCCATCTTTGATTGAAAACCTCAACCTTTTATCTGATGACGATACTTAGGTAAATATAGTTGCTGCTTCAACATCATTGGTACTAGGTACTACACCATGAACAAGGGCTGGGTATCGGCGATTTATCATCCAATTTATCTGCAATTAGAAATTTCCATTGTCCTGAGACCACTCAATTGTCTTCGGTACCGTCTTCATCAGATTTACCTGATCTGATGAACTTTGAATGTTGCCAATGGAGAGGTCCATTGGCAACATTCTCACATGTCCCATCGCCACGATAATATTAACCGTTAAGGTGGTATTACTCTTTGCCGTACCGTGACAACTCTAGTTCTACTTGAACGAGCAGCAAGGAATGGAGACAGTGGCACCGCCTGATTACGACGCATCAAGTTACTACCTCGTGGCGATGGGACTTGTGAGGATGTTGCCAATGGAGAGGGTAAGTTCATTAGATCAGGTAAATCTGATGAAGACGGTACCGAAGACAATTGAGTGGTCTCAGGACAATGGAAATGTCTAATTGCAGATAAATTGAATGATAAAATTGATGGTGAACAAGGGCTGGGTATCGGCGATGACTGTTGCTGTAGTACCAATGATGTTGAAGCAGCAACTATATTTACCTCAGTATCGTCATCAGATAGAGGGTTGAGGTTTTCAATCGAAGATGGCAGTTATGGAGGAGCCGAACTGCTGTCGGAGCACGTTGGATGCACGTAATTTTGGAGTTCATCTTCAGATGATTCACCCTCGTCTAAATCCGATTTTGCCCCTCGCTTAGGAACAAGAGCTACCAGTTGTCGAGCTATGCTTTGTTGCTGCATGGTTAGTTGACGAACGACCTGTAATTGCATAATACAACTTAAAACAAAGCAATCTGACTATCGCCTTTCCTTTTAAGTCAATTAATAATAAACTTATAAAGCATGACAACAGATTTTTACAATATAAGAGCCATCTGTACACGCCTGGCAATGTCACATATTAGATACATACCAAAAAAGACGTAATTATCTAGTTACCTGGCAGTGTATCATATTTGACACATGCGAAAATAAAAGTGAATAAAAGACAAATACTATCTATTTCAATGAATCTTAATTGATTACCAGAGAGTAAATCTTCTAATGTATTCAAATTAAAGCACTTACGTATGGAATTCTTCTAAAATACCATAAAAAATATTATTTTGACCTTGCGGTGCGCAGACGCCTTCACTCGGTTCGCTATCTTGCGTACTACTGCTTTTTCAATGTTGCCAACAGTCAAACAATATATTTTTGTAGAATTCTAATAATATTTTGTATAATTATCATAAAATAATAAAAGTTAAAAAAATACGTCTCATATTGTGTCTAGATTTTTTTTAAATACTAAGTATCAAATTATACACTTTGCCAAGAATAGGGTTAAATAAGAAATGTCAGCGATTGAATTGATGGTTCCCATCCCTAGCCTACATGTTCCGAAACTTACTTTGTTAGTACGCCCTGCGCCACGGTCGGATAAAGACGACCGCTTCTTACGTCATAAACGAGTGCCGACTTCTGGAATTTTCCATCAGTGTTGTGCTTGTGCATGAAGTTTTACGTTCGTATGTCGATAAATGTACATGATAGAAATGTATTATGACGACTACTGAAGAGTTAATACGAATTCTAGAAGGCGATGAAAACTGAAACTCTTCTCTGGACTGATTTTATTGTGAATAGTTTAAGTAATAATTAATAAATCGTTCAAATTTTTAAACACTTTTTGTTTTACTGGCTTGCGAATAATGTCGAATAATTTCGTAAGGTACCTAAGTAGTATTCAAGTAGGTAGGTACCTATATCTCCACCAAGCTAAGTTTACACCTCGCTGGAATGCGGCGTGTACCCGTGTACCTACGTATAATATAATGTTAAAAACAACAAATGCAAAGTAAAATCTAACAAACATTTGTTTACTTTTTTAAAGTCATAGCGAATCCTTTTTTACAGCCCGTACCTAAGCCTCAGTGTGACGTAAACGACGCGAGGTGCAAACTTAGCTTGGTGAGATGTAGTCGCAAATGCAAATGTCGTTATTAATACGAAATATCGACATCGCAAAGTTAAGTATTGCACATCCCTCTTTCTTTTAGGTATTTAATTTTCGATTCACTGTGCCTGGCGCTAGGGACACGCCAACTGTTCTGAAGTCTGGCGGTTAAAAGGTTAATACGTTTAAGCAGGAAATGTTTTATTGGTAAGCGTGAACTTATTGCTTATGCTCGTATTCTCACTGGTGCACAACTTTTGATATAAGAATATATATATATTATATATATATATATTTTTAAAGCTTACTAGCAATTTGCAAATACAAATTACTAGTATTCTTGTTAACCCCCTCCAGCTAAGCTTAATTCGCTTGTGTTAGGAGGAAGTTTACGTCCGTGGTGTAATGGCTAGGATTCGAACCCACGACCTCTCGATCGTAAGACCGATGCCTTAACCATTGCGCCACGGCCGCTTAAATAATGTTATAATTATAAGTGAGAACCTAACTACGATGACTAATCTTTAGAATACGTGATATTTTATACAATAATCAGGTTATAAAATTAAGAATCCAGCAGGATCCGAACCTGCAACCCTCGGATAAACGCCCCATGTGCTGTGCCAATTCAGCTATCGATTTGTTTGCTAGATTCTAAATTTCTCAACCCTTTCTGTGCCAGCGATATAGGTATATTATATACTTTAGCTAGACAAACCTTACTTGGTTTAAGGCATAGCAAAGCTATAATTTGCTTTAAAATATTACAAATACGTGATATGTAAAAATTGTAATGCTAAGGATGTTCTAAGTAATCAATTTCGCATTTGTACAGTTCTCGCTAACATTTTATAGAAGCAGGTTTTTGATGCCAATTGAATGTTGGTAGCAGGAGACGTAGATTTTATATGACAGGTGTGAAGCTTTTGTGTTAATTGATTAAACAATGAGTCTAATTAACTTATGTATAAGCGTCAATGACGATTAAAAGAGCAACTGACAGCAGCGGCTTTTTGAGCAAAATATTATAAACCATTTTGATTCTTATCTAGAAGAGCAAAAAGTTTATAATCATTGAGGGACTGTCATCAGGCCGCACCGTTAATCTTTTCATCGCCAAAGTCGTATTTATCCGACAAAAAAATCGGACTTATGCCGCCAAAGTCGGATTTATCCGACACAAAAACCTATGTCTTATTTATTCACAATTTCTGAACGTATAACGATGTTTTAGCCTAAAATACTTTTTTTTTTAGAAAGTTTGTCTATTCAACCTTTTATAGAAATAAATAGTATTATAGCGTAATATGAACATCGAAAAATGTATACTAAAACATTCCTATTTATTGTAGGTATTATTGTTCGATTCAATGTGCCTGGCGCTGGGGGCAAGCCAACTGATAAAGTCGAGGGGTGAAAAGATTAATAGACGTGCGCTCTTTCCTACCGTTGAATTTTGAATCTTATTCTTACTTCACTTGCTCTTAGGGCTGCTGCGCTTCTCTTGCAGTGGGCATTGACCCTCAGTTGTTATTTAAAGTATGAAGCCTCGTCTCCTGCGACACAAATCACCTAACATTGAACGATATCTGTTAAGAACGTAAGTCATTAGGAATCAAGCAATTTTAATAAAGGAACCTACGTTGTTTAACTATTTAGTTTTATTTTACACTTGCGGCTTCCCCTTTTTCATATAAATCGTTACAGCCCCGCTCCCTTGTTCTTTTAATGATGCTAAATACTCGAGAGGTCAGTAAGTCCTCATTTGACTTTTTAACCTCTTTCAATTACTACGGCAGAAAAAGTCTATAATTTTCTGAGAGACTTGGGCCCAAATCGACCAGTAGTAACTTAAGAGACCTGCAGCAGCGCGTACGAACTAACAATCTCTTATTCATACATGAAATCGGCTTTAATAAAGCAAGGTAAGCCTAATTATAAGTTAGCCTTTTCATTATTTTACATACATTCTAAGTTGCAATAGAATTTACAAGATTTATTTGTTCAACTGTGATCGACAACCACCATCATTATTCCGCCGAAATCGGATTTATCTGACACAGCACCATAGTATAAATAGTAAGTTATCTTCGAACAAAGGTACATCGCGCCGTTTGTATGTACGCGTAGCGCTTGCCACGCCCCGGGTTCATGTACGTACGCACGCACACTACGCCGCTCGGCCAGTTTCTCGGTCAGCGGTAGTGCGGGCCGTGCCATTACTGTGAGCGGTCGCTGTTTGTTTAAAAAATAAGGTACGGTTACGCGCTGCACTGCAAAATGTCTTCGCGAGTCAATAGATATTATTGTGAAGTTTATGTTTGTTCAAACGACACTATTTCAAACCCAGAATTAACGTTCTTTAAGGTACCCTCTGACCACAAAAGGTGAGTTAATAAAATACGTATTTGGTAATAACTACTAAATACTTAATAATAATGTAGGTATGTTTTTTAAACGCCGCCGTGCCGTTGCCTCTTTGGTTTATTTATTTCACAAAATTGATGTTACATTATGAATATGATGCGCAATTTTGTAATGTGTTATTAAATTATTTTTATTTTAACCGATATTAAAAAGGAAGTTCTCATAGTCTGTATGTATGTTGGTCTGCGATTATCTCGCATTTGGCTGGTTTTAATGTAGTTTTCAGAAGAGAACCTATATGTTAACCTGTATGTACTTATAAGATATTAAGTTAGAGTTTTTGTTTTATTTGTACTGTGTTAATCTATTTAATAGTAATAATAATAATAAAAATATTTTTCTGTCACAAATTTGTATTTTTTTTTATGCTTGTTTTCATTAGTAGCATAAATAATTAGCATTTAATTTTACAGTTTAGATTTTTTTCATTTTTCTATGTCTGTTCTAGTACCAGTATGTATGCACACATTGTTTTTACTCCTTTTCCTTTCTGCTTTAAGTGTAAGAGATTGCAATCTTATATACTACGGATAATTTTATTAATATAATATTGGTCTATTTGACAAAGAATTTAATTTCATAGTATTATTCTCTCCATAACCATTTCTAGTCATTGTATTTTGGTTGGTATAACTTACACATAACAATTATTGTCAATAAACAAACAAAATTGTATGAATTATTTGAAAAGATGGTGATCATGAGTTTCTCACCAACTCTTCTCATGATGCAATACCCATCGGAGCTGGTACTTGGATTGATTTTAATTCAAACCTCAAAGTTGAATTGAAATCAATCTAAGCTCCGGTGATTCAAATCATTTTGTTGCAATTAATATTATAATTTAATTAGCTTAAGTTTTATTTAAATTTTATTTATTTGAACGTTGATGTTTGTTTTGACGTGTTCAAGCACCTTTTAGGGCCCATGGAAATAAATGATTTGACTTTGACTTGACATAAATAAATGCTTTGTTTTGTAAAAAAAACGTTTTTTTTATAATAAAAAAAAAGATTTCTGTACAGGTAATTTAAAATATCAATCTGACAAGTGACAACCCTACGCCTCGAGCAAGTTTAGGTATCGTGCGCTCCTAAACGCCGGGAGTTGGCGTACTTATTTATTTTTACTATGACAGCACCCTATGTCTTTTATTTATTCAATTTCTGAACGTATTACGATGTTTTAGCCTAGAATACTTTTTTTACCCGACTGCGTCAGAAGGAGGGTTATGTTTTTCGAGCGTATGTATGTATGTATGTATATATGTATGTATGTATGTATGTCTATTTCTTTGGCACGCCCTACAGCCAGGGCCGGATTAACTATGTCGAGGCCCCTAGGCAATGCAATGGTCGGGGCCCCATGAAACTCTTTTTTCGTTATTAAAGATAACGTTTTAAAGAAATCAATCAAAATATTATAATGTAATATGGATATATGCGTCATATATAGTATTCCTCTTCTTAGATCTCGGCTGTGTGTTCAAAAGGTTGACATTGGTTTAAAATGAAATAAAGTTTAACAAGCAAATATAACGGATATATATGGCGGAGAAGGTGATCTCCAGAGTGTTTTTAAAAAGTGTGACATCAGCATAGCTGACGTCACAAGTGTTGTCTTCATGATTACTCATTCAGGGTCTTCAAAGGAAAACTTCCAAGTACTTTTGTGAGCTTCGTTTATTCAACGGGTAGCATAATTGTAATTGCGCCGATAAAAATCTACAACACAAAATCTACAAATAAAAGTAACTCGAGTACCATTCAGGAAATCTTCACAGGCACTAAATAAAACATTTTTGATGGAAACATAAACATACCACTTTAGTAAAGATGTTTTAAATCTAATATAATAATATATGTTTATGTTTTAATAGCTACAAAATAATTTGACATCCGTACCTATCGTATTACTATCATTGAAAAGTTTAGCGTCTTTTGGTATGTTCGCGATAAACTCAAAAACAACTGAACGGATTATCATGCGGTTTTCACCAATTGAAAATTGAATGAATGAGAATGATTTCAGAGGAAGATTTAAGTAAATAATTTTTCAAAGTCGACATACTTGACACCGCACAAGCGGCAGAAGCAGTTAAAACATAGATTTAGTTGGAATCATAAATAAGCGTGAAAATTAATATTCTGTTAGATAAATGCGAAAGATATGGTATCCGAGGCACACCACTAAATTGGTTGAAAAGCTATCTTACAAACAGGCAACAATGCGTAGAAGTGTCACGTATAAACGACAATTCTATTCTAACTCAACATAGGTTATTATTCTTATTATATATTAACGATTTACCATCTATAACACCTTACCAAACTATATTATTTGCTGACGATTTTTCAATAATTATACTACAGAGATATGTCACCTAAAAGTGACATTTCTCTGAATTTTAATACAATTATACATAATGAAGTAAAATCAATAATGACATGGCTCGAATCGAATAACCTTTGTGCAAATATATCTAAAACTAAATTTATTCAATTTCCAAATTATAAACAATACACGAAAAGCTAAACATTACATATAAAGAAGAGAATCTGACAAAAGTGACAAGCACAACATTTCTAGGAATACACGTAGATCAACATTGCAACTGGAAAGAGCACATTGAAAATATTGAAGCTAAGTTTAATAAATTTGTATACGCTATTACGTAACCTGCAACGCGTTGCTGGTAAGTCTGCAGCGCTAATTGCATAATTATGGTTACGTTGAGTCTTTATTAAGGTATGGATTGCTGGTTTGGGGCAATTCGACCAATATTATTAGGGCATTTATCTGCCAAAAGAAATGCTTACGTGCACTATGTAATGTAGGACCTCTTGAATCTTGCAGACCACTGTTTAGAAATAATAATGTTTTGACGCTCACAGGGTTGTTTATCTTTGAAATATGTGTACATGTCAAGAAATTCCAAAATGAATTTGTTAATGCACGAGATGTTTCCATCATAGGTAAAAGAGATCCAACAAGATTAATAATGCCAACTTGTAGAACTACTCTCTTCCAAAACAATAGTTATGTAATGTGCATAAAAGTTTTTAACAAAATACCCAGGCACTTCAGAGAACTACCCCTCGTGAAAATGAGAAGGGTTTTAAAGCCATGGTTGGTGCAACATTGCTTTTACACTATTAATGAGTTTTTCGACGTTAGGTTTTAATTGTGTTTTTTTGATTGAGTGTTGTATTTTGTGTGTAATTGATTATATTTTTATTTTACTGTTTCTGTACTTGTACCCTTATATTTGCATGCCAGATCTGGGGTGCATGAAAGGAGCCTCCCCGAGTGACGTACACAACAATTCCCTACGTCCGGCGCACCCTGGGCAATTCGCGAGTTCTTAAAAGCGAATTGGCTAATCCTTTCACCACGATGGCAAGTCAAAACCTTGACCACCTTACTGACTGTCCAAAATGCCCTACCACCTGCACAAGTGAGACGCTCATGAACGCCGATGAGAGCGCCATAACAGTGGCCACTTATTGGACCAATAAAATTTGACTCAGCCATCGACACGATGAAGAAGAATGCCAGATCTGGTGAATTGTGTAGAATAGGGCATGCAATATCGGAAGGATCTCAATTCCGGAACTGAGATCCGATATTTCCGGCTAATTCCGAAATTCTGGAACTGGTTCCGGAATTGTCATTATTATTTTTTTTATTATTTCTCACTCTCTTTTGGTTTATATTTGTTTCAGGGTCCTTTCTCTATCTAGGAAAATAAAAAAACAATGTTTCAAATCAAATAAAATGTAATAAATCAGCCTTGTAATAATCATTTGAGCTACAAATTATTTGGCCATTATTTTCTCTTATAATTAAACTTTTTCACAGTAGTAAAATCAACAAGGTTTATATAAAACAAAATGTAACTCAACAATAACAAAACATATAAAAAATATACTCTGAATAGTCCTTCCTGTCTACAATTATTGTTAATCAGTCTTAATCATTTTACAAGTTACAAATAATAGAATGAAGTCAATGTCGCTATTTTCACCTCTTGATATATCAGTTGACGCTTAATTGCATTCGATCGTATCGTATAGATAATGTACCAAGACAAGAAAATGTTTTTTAAAACATTATTATTAAAGTTTAAATTTGAATGTTTTCAATTAACTTAATTGAAAACATTCAAATTTTAGTTTGCGATCTTCGGGAGGAGAAGTCATCGAACAGTTAAATTTGATAATGATATTATTATTCTATAATCGTTTAATTTGTTTATTGAATAAGATGGTTGATTTTAAATATTCGTTAAATTTATTGGTCGATAGCTATATTAATCATCTCTAGTATGGAGATAGTTCAAAACCGAAGAAAGGACATAGGCTACTTTTTATCGACATACCACGCGCACGGGTCGCGTGCAGAAGCTAGTAAACAATTAAACGTTCGCGAACGAACTAGTTCGAAAGAGCGCTCCTACGGATAAACGACGTGAACTACCTTCTATGTTTTGTTTTATCTACTGCCACTCACTCATTATTATACTGTACATGCATCCAATTAGCGTCTCATCTGTCTCATGCGGTTGTTGTTAATAATCTGTATGTTAAAGCTATTTTTAATTATTTTCTATTATTTTTATATTAAGAACCAGTATTTTTTACATCAAACACAAAGTGTTTTAATTGCACCAGTAAATGTACATAGGTATTATTTACAATAATCTATGTGCGTTAAAGTAGTAAGAAACCAAAAACTGTGGATAAAAGTAAACCATCTCATAATTTTGTAACAAGCAACGAGAGCAATATCAGAACGACCAAACGATCTGCCTTTCTTTGGTCATGATGAGTGTGGGATGACACTGTGGATAGTGGGGACGGACAAACTAAACGAATAACCTAGTTCGTTGGGGATCGAAGACCGAGACTGAGCGATATCAGTTGCGAACGACTTTGCACAGTACCGGAGTGGTAAGTATTAGTGTGCCGTGCTCGGTGTGACGCGCGCGTGTTGCCCATTCGACTTGCAGTTTGTGGCATAATCCACATACGTTAGATTGCGTGCGTTTAGAAGAAAATAATCATCAAAATACAAAAGACAAAAATATCGGAATTCCGGAATTTTTCCTCTTAATTCCGGAACTGGAAAAATCAGTAAAATGGTCCAGAATTCCGGAATTACGGAATTCCGGAATTGCATGCCCTAGTGTAGAACTTTTATAAATGTATATAACACCTAAGTCGTACCACTTTTCTTGCGAATAAACAACTTTGACTTTGACTTTGATCAAATTCTAAGAGTAATTAAATGACTCAATCAATACTCACAGTCTTATACGCTTAGAAATTAATGAAAAGTTAGGAGCTTTTTTGAAGTAATCCGCCTTACTTATTGATGGTTATATCATAATATTCAGTCTTATTCTATTTTTAAGAATAGTGTTATAATATTAACACTATTCTTAAAAATAGGCACTTATGACAAAAAAATTGCAACTTCTGAAGTAAACAGCCTTTCATTTATGGTTTTATCATTATATTCTTTCTTATACAAATAAATAACAATATCGAAAAATAAGCAACTTGAAAAGTAATCAGCCTTGTTGATCGTATTATCATAATAATCAGTCTTAAGCTTCATTACCGTCGCTCTGTTAACTAATTTGGGGTTGATAATTGCTCAATGGGGTTACCAGTTTGCTTGATGATGACAACATTATAGTTAAGTTAGTATTTTAATAGAAGTTTTTAATTTACTCTTGCTTTTGTCTGACGTCTCGCCGGTTTGCTGTATTCTTATTTTGTGGTACTGCCTAGCGCACCTTTATTACGAAGTCCTTTGATAAAAGCCGCCGTCGACACAGTCGGTGTTTATAAAAGTTTATATTTCTTCTACTTGTACTTGTTAACTACCTAGTCATTATTAATAGTTTTGATTCAATGTAGCAATATTATCATAGATAGTACAGACCTTCAAAAATATTGGTATAGTGAAATTGAAAATTACAAACAAAAAAAAATCCTCCGTCCACGATGGGCCCTTACCGATGCGGGGCCCCTAGGCAGTTCCCTTTTTTGCCTTAGGGTTAATCCGGCCCTGCCTACAGCCCAAACGGCTAGACGGATTTTGACAAATGAGGTGTCATTGAATTTGTCGAAACAGTGATAGTGACATAGGCTATATAAATTTTCAAAATGGCGCCGGCAAAGGTAAAAAAAAAGGGGTGGGAGGTATGGATTTTCTTTTCATCATAGTAATATGGGTATCAAATAAAAGGCCATGAAAAGACCATTTCAAAAATATATACTTCTTATCACATTTATATTACTGATTAAACACAATTTACCAATTTATATATCGGCACGCTCGCGCACCCGAAGTGGGTGGAAGTTAGTTTGTATGTTCGCTCACGCTAATCTTGGAAACTGCCGGTCGAATTTGAATAATATTGTTTTTGCATTTGATAGTTTAACTCACGATAAAGGCTTATTGATCTCAAAGAGATTTGATTTCTACAAATTAATAGATATAAAAAAACATGTCGGTTAAAAGAACTAAAAAGAGTGAAATAAAAAATAATTATTAAAAAACAAAAAACCCGACTGCTTAAAAAAAAGAACTGAAAAGATAAAAACAAGTATAGCATTATCTACATTCTCAACATTAACATTAATTCATTAACAACAAAGTAAATATGTCAAACTAAATTCTTTATGACGTTGCAGGCGGGGACAAACAATACTTTGTTACTACTATATAACTTCGTTTGCGTAAGCAGTCGGGTTTTTTGTTTTTTTTTTGTAAAGTTTATCTATTCAACCTTTTATACAAATAAATAGTATAATAGCGAAATATGAACATCGAAAAATGTATAGAACGTCTCTATTCATTGTTCGATTCAGTGTGCCTAGCGCTGGGGGGCCCGCCAACTGATAAAAAGTCGAGCGGTGAAAAGGTTAAGATTGATCTTGTTGTACACTTTACATTATTGCCATATAATGTCAAACTTCCGTACTTTTTTTTGGATGGCACTGTTCGGCAACATTTTTCTAACCATACGTATATTAGCAAAGACCTATGTATTTATGAACTCATTGTATATTAGCGTCAGCCATGGTATGCAGCAACAATTATAGCAGCCATTACTCTGTGGTTGAAGGGTTATACTGTTGTTTTTGATAGGCATCAATGCGAAATGGGAATCAATGGATCAATGCAACAAGTGCAAAGCTACATGGAATATTATAAATAATAATAAATTAAATACTTTTTCAGAACAAATCCAAAGTATATGCGTGCAATGCAAGGTAATAATATAACTGACCCAAAACAAATAGCAAGTGAATTTAATAACTTTTACACAAATCAAATAAACTATCTAACTTCTGAGCCTATTGCTCCTATTCCGAGGTATCATAAAACTCTCTTTGTACTTCCGACAATACCAAGCGACATAAATAGAATTATAACAAATTTAAAAAATACCGAAAGCACTGGGTATGATGAAATATCAACAAAAATTGTAAAAACAGTGTCAAAGAAATTGTCTTTTATTCTTAGCCATTTAATAAATTTATCAATCTTAAACGGTGTTTTTCCAGAAAAATTAAAATTTACCATTATCAAACCTCTATTAAAAAGAATGACAAACATGATATTGCATGTTACCGCCCCATAGCATTAGTACCCGTTTTCTCAAAAATATTTGAAAAGGTGATTTATGATAGCATATACGGTTTCTTTGAGGTCAATAACCTATTCTCTCCTGAGCAATACGGCTTTAGGAAAAATCAAGCCATTAATATGGCCGTTTATAATTTACTCAGTACAGTCAACAAAAACATTGATAAGAAGAATTTTTCATGTGCACTGTTTATGGATCTAACGAAAGCTTTTGATCACGTTGATTTTAAAATTTTGCTGGATAAGTTAGATGCCTATGGTGTTCGCGGCAATATACTAGATCTTATAAAATCTTACCTTAGTGATAGATTTCAATCCACGCAGTTAACAAAAATATGCCCTATTGAGAAAAAGGTAATCAACTACTCATCACAATACAATCAAGTTTTCTTTGGAGTCCCTCAGGGCAGTGTGTTGGGACCATTACTATTTATTATTTACTTGAATGATTTGCCAAAATCAATACACCATCAATCTATATTGTTCGCTGATGATAGCACAGTTATATTTACTGGAACAAATGCTTCACAATTAGAGCAAGACATAAACAACACTCTCAGCATTATCATCGAGTGGTTGACATTGAATAATTTAAAAAATAATTTTGCAAAAACTAATTTCATGACATTTCGGAATCGGGTAAACAAATTAAATAATATGAACATTAATTATTCGGGACACAAAATTGAAGAAGTTGAGGAAACTAAATTTTTAGGTATAAACATTGACTGTAAACTTACATGGGCTCCACACATAAACTCAGTAATTTCTAGACTTAACCAGTTTTCATATGCACTCTCTCTCTTCCTGACTATGTATCCCACATGGTGGTGGGGTCAGTCTTCCGGGTCTTTTGCCGCCACTTCGCTCTATCTTTGACATCGTCTTCACTCAACATGCACTCTTGTAGATCCTTTTGGACTACCTCCCTCCACCCTATCTTGGGTCTGCCTCTGGATCTTCGACCGGGGATGGAGAGCTGTAGTACCAAGTTCCCGACGTAGTCTGGTGGCCTCCTTTTCACATGGCCATACCATCGCAACCTACTTTCTTGTAGCTTTTCGGCAATGTCACGGACCCCTAGGCTTCCTCGCACGTATTCGTTGCGGATCTTGTCGAGCCTGGTAACGCCGCACATCCACCTAAGCATCTTCATCTCAGCAACTTGGATGGCATGGGTGTTCTTTTGGGTTATTGCCCATGTTTCGCTGCCATGCATAAGGACTGGTCTTATCATAGTTTTATAAATTAAGCCTTTGAGCTTAACCGGCTTCCTTTTATCACAGGTAACACCAGTCACTTCTCGCCATTTTAGCCACGCTGCAGTTTTCATATGCACTGTTTAACTTAAATAAAACGGTCGATACATCAACAGTCATAACAGCATACCACGGTCATGTTACATCTCTTCTAAGGTACGGGGTTATGTTCTGGGGCAATTCCACGGATAAGGAAGCGGTATTCAAATCACAAAAGCGATGTATAAGAGCAATTTTTAAACTGCAGCCAATTGACAGTTGTAAACCTTTTTTCATACAATTTAGCTTGTTAACACTCCCATGTATCTATATACTCGAAGTAGTGTTATTCACGAGGAGTAATATCAATATGTTTGATAAGCTGCATAGTCGAAGGCACAAGTTAAAAATATGTTTTCCAGCAAATAAAACTGCTTTACTAAATAATAGTCTGTTCTGTATGATCCCACGCCTCTATAACCATTTGCCAAATGCTATTTTAGAAATTACAAAATTTCATGTAGGTATTTTAAGAATACTGTCAAGAGGTTGCTTGTGGCGAAATGTTACTACTCAATCAAAGAATACCTAGCTGATAAATTAATATAGAATGAAATTTTATTATCTTTGATTTAATTGTTATTGCATTTAATTGATTGTTATTATTATTAAATTATATTTTACTTCTCAATTTTTATACATGACATGACTATTTATGATTTTGTGACATTTTCTTGAATGTAGTGATTGTATTTCAATGTTTCTTTAAATTATCAATATTATTTTGCATGCTGACAGGCTGATTATGGTGATACTCATCTATCATGTAACAACATTGTAAAACCCATATTCGCAAATAAATAAATTGAATTGAATTGAATTGAAAATGTTAAAGTCACTGGCAATCAAGTATTAGTTGCTTTATAAGAAAATGGTCTGTATAAGTATAAGGCTCAAATGCGACACATCTTTTAAAGAAGAGCCATCCATGCTCTTTTGGCACGCTGCATTTGCCAGTGCGTGGCCGCCACTCAAGGACTTTTTTGTCGTGTAAAAAAGGTTATATAGTCTTCATTGAAGAGAATCGCCTATAATTCCAAAAAAAAACCAACCGTAATATTCCTCGCGGCAAGGATTTTACTTTTAAGTCATCTAATTACATTATTCCTTCTGCGCGGGCAGAGCTATGCTTTCCAGGTAAATTTTACGTCAGATTTTTAAAATGTATTGGCATTGAAAGCTTTTACCCGGCCTGGGTAAAGTTGTCTATGAAATTTGACAGTCCAATTGATGCAAACATTTTATCCGTCCATTTTCTTCATTGCTCTCTGGTCCAAACCACTCACTCATTAAGTAATTCATTACCAATGAGCGCCAAGTAAACCCAACAATGATAAAATAATTTTCAATAATAATATAATCTAGATTTACATAATAAATAATACTTGTTTATACAAATGTCCTTGCTGTGGCCTTCTGTTAGTGAAAGTACACATTCAACAATGTGTAAACCTAGATTAATACCACAAACTGTATAAAACCTGTATATCTTTAATGATGGTCTAGTCCCAAATAAATAATAAATAGAGGTTGATAGTTTATCCAATAGGATGTTGTATAATTTGTCTCTTAGTTCCGGCAATGCGCGGCGCTTTCTTTGTAATCGATTGTAACTGAGGACTGTCATCACTAGTGTCACACAACAAAACGTCAAGTATAGTTTTTTTAAGTTAGAGACCCCATAAGTTTTAGTATATATTATAATCTATGGATTTAACATTCCGAGGAAGATTATGGGTAGCACATTGATGTTTTTTCTGTTCCTGAATCAAAAATGACAGAATCTCAGAATTCAAAACTTAAATTTAAGAAGAGAACTTAAATTAATTTCATGCATGCAAAGTTATAGATGTTAGGCCACTTGCATTGATAAAATTTAGTATTAATGTCAAATAAAAAATAACGTAAAAAAAATATTATTTTTTTGTGCCAATGCATTACAGTCATCTGGTAACACCGATAAACGTCAAGTATGAAACAAAACTGTCAAAACAAAAAAATATATTATATATATTTTGTTTTTTTTTATTTTTTATTATTAATACTAATAAATAAATAAATAAATTATTTTATTAAAAAAATATATATGTTCTTGTCTTAAAATAATTTTATTTTAATCAGTTATACTATGAAAGAAAGAAAGAAATATATATATTCTGACAAACACTAATAAAAACACAAATAAAAAATACAAATAAAACATAGTAAACATGTATTTTGTCAGAAAAGGACACCATCTCAGCCATATGCTGCAGAGCTACAAAGCCTGATATTCTGATGGCGCCAGAGAGAGGTAGGACGGTATCATATTAAAATAATAAATAACTAAAACTTAAGTACATATAAAAAAACATCAATAAATATAAAAAGGTAAGATTTAAAATTAAAATTACAAAACAAAAAATTAACAAACGCATAAAACTAACAATACAAAAAAATAGAGAAAACAGAAACAATAAATAAACAGTAAGCGGAACGCAACCATGGCGCTCGGTCGGAACCAATGAGTTCATATGCTGGGTCCACACCTGACCAACGAAGGCCAACGAACGGCTAAGGATGTTACAAAATTATTCGCTTGACATATATCGATTAGTGTTTATTCGATTATTAATAACTTACATAAGTTAATAATCAAGTGGCAATTACTTATTTTTAACTATTGATGCCATTTCGAGTGGATTATTCGCGAGTCCCGTCAGTCTTCATCGTTTACTTGGTCCAATACACATTCAAACATAAGCTACACACAAATTCAAATCGAATGAAACGTAATGTATATAGGTGATGCGAATAACTTTATCACATCCCTAGCCTTCGTTGGTCGTTCGTTGGCTTGGTGTGGACCCAGCAATAAATACATGGAGTGGCCCTATTCTACATATACAAAAAGTTCATTATACAAATATATACAAAATCGATACATAGATACTAAACATAGTATTGTCTCTTTCTACCTTACGGATAACTCAATGAGTAAAAAGGGATAGTTGAAGTTGACAGAGTACTCATTATGGAAACATTATGTCCAAAGCTTGTCAATCGTGCCAGCGACGCCATCTTATGTGCCAAATTTTGTGGTAGATCTGCTGTCAAATTGTTGTGTGCTCAAAGTGATTTTGTATTTTTTTGTGCATTTTTCAGTTAACAACCAGATTTATTAGTGTTTAAGGCTTTGGCCTAAATCATATAAACATGCCGTCGTGTTCAATCAAACAGTGCAGTGCAAGAAAAAGCAATAATCGTCCTACTTAATCTCTTCGTAAGTAAGTAACAAATTTTCACTGATAAAGTTGAATTACCTAAGAATTTTGTGTAACAGTTACAAGAAGTTCTTCATATAGATATTGTTTTCCTTTTTTGCTTGATAAAGCTGTAATATTGTTATTTTCTTTAATTTGAACTATCAATATTTACGTACTAGTGATGTTACTATTACATGTGGTTGAAATATCGATATTGTTAGATTTAATACGTAATTGGCAGTAATTAGTTCCAATAATGATCATAAGACTTATTTAAAGTTAAATATACCTACTGATAAAATAACTTAACATACCTTATATCATCTAAACTAAAGTAAGTTATTAGATCAGTTGGATTAAACTTATGTTTTATAATAATAATTATGTAATACTTATTGATTTATTATATATTTATTACTGCGCATTTAAATGATAAAAATAATAGTTTTATCATTTCAATTGGTCAATTATTTCCACAGAGTAATTAAAGTACAATGTTGTTTATAGACTCACCGACCCAATAAACTAATAAATACTTTGATTACTTTCTTGATATCTTGATATTATAGTTTTTCTTACTGATTTTTTCGTAGCCATACCTACTATACCTAGCCAACAACTTATTCAGTACTATTTTAGCATAAAATCATTTCCTGCAACCAATACTAAAAAACATTGATCGGCATCATTCCATTATAAAAGAGGATAACAGAAGTCAACCAATCTAATCGCTTGATTTTCAGCTCACTTTCATATCATCAAATTAGTCAATGTTTTGTTAGTATTAGTCGCAAGCGACACAACTTAAGTTGGTTAAATAAATTAAGTAATGATACAATTTTTGATTCAACAGATTTCCTACCAATGAAATATTGAAGAGAAAATGGATGGATGCTATTGGTACTGAAAATATAAATCCACGTCATAAAATGTGGTTTGTCTGCTCGCTGCACTTTGACGACACTAGTTTCAACAAAACCCTCGATGTCATTTGATTATATGATGGAGCTGTACCGCTATCTTTGCACCTGGTTGGTATTTTGTATGAATATCGTTATCCTTCTTCCCTCTTACGTTTCTCCAGATTGCATCAAACTTAAACTTAAATTAAACATTTTAAACATACTAAAAATGAAATAATAATCTTACAATAATTATACAGGGTTACTACTAATAAATAGAAATGTAAATACATTTGCAGTTCATATTTCTTTTCAATTATTTTTAATAGTTGAATCTGGGACATTTCAACATATAAGACTAAAAATCCAAACATAACTTCTTAATATAAACTACTGCAGCAAAAATTGCAGCCCATATAAAATCATAAAACCAAAAAGCCAAAATATTAAGAAAAT
Source organism: Hypena proboscidalis (assembly GCA_905147285.1). Classification (NCBI taxonomy): domain Eukaryota; kingdom Metazoa; phylum Arthropoda; class Insecta; order Lepidoptera; family Erebidae; genus Hypena; species Hypena proboscidalis. The sequence goes on along the minus strand of LR990153.1, from coordinate 11,464,430 downwards.
ACCATGTTAGTTTTACTACGTTTACCAAAAACAAAACGTACCCCTCGCTTTTGTTAGTGATTGTAATTTTCTGCAGTATATAACTTTTTTTCCAGATTCAGCAGCATAAAATTAAAAATCTCACAGAAAAATGTGAAATATTAAAGAAGAAAGTCAAAAGCTTGAGTGAAAAAGTACGTCGTCGTGACGGGAAGATTGCTCACTTCTGTGATTTGATTAAGGACCTTCAAGAAAGAAATTTTTATTAATAATGAAGAATCTTTCACTTTAGAAGAATGTGCTGGATCTAAAGATTTTTTAAAAAGACAAAATGCAAAGTCCAAGGTTTTACCTGTAGAAAAATGAATTTTATTAATAATGAATAATGAAGAAAAAGGGAGAAGAACATTATTAAAAAAATCTGAAAAAATATAAAACCTGACTACTCAAATCACAAAAGGCCAGAGAATTATTATTTGTATATTTTAAAATTCTTATTTGAATATTATGATGGCGATCAAATGTTTTACTTGCCACATATCAATGAACATAAGACTAATCATAGGTTATTACTTATTTTTAGGTTAAGGTATATATTTATGGGCCTATGCAGCCTGAAATAAATGATTTATTATTATTAAATCGGTAATTAAAGCTTTTACTGATTTACGATTCCGATATCACGCAAAGAAAGTGAATGATAAAGTGTCACACCGAAATTATTTAAATAAATTAATTTTGTTTAGAAATGAGTAAAAAAATCATCTTTGCTTGTTTTTTTTTCATTTTTCCCTAAGTGATCCCATAATCTTCCTAGCGTTCTGCTGCTTCCTGGCTGCTCGAAGACAGCGCAGCACACGCTGGATAAGTGTCTAGCATGGGCCATGCACGGGCATTAGGTGGTTCACGCTTCCAGACCTAGTTCTGTCAATTGTCGGCAGTGAATCCGTGAAGGGAGAGGAAGGCAACCATCAACCTTCCAGGACGCCGACGGCGAGTACCGGAAAAGGGTAATAGCAGACCTGTGGCCTCCATGAACGTTGGTCTGAGTTTGGTACATCGTTTGCCAAATTGAATTGGCTAAAGTATATAGTATTACTTAAAACTAAATACTTTTTGGTACTGCAGGCGGGGACAAACGTAGTTTTGGTAGATTATTTGGCCATACACAACAAAGTGCTATCGCCACCTGCAGCACCAAAAAGTATTTGGATTTAAGTTATTGACACAAGGACATTAGCTACTTTCTATTGACGTGCCACACGGACGTAGCCGTGAACAGAAGCTAAGCAAGCAACTGAAAAATATACCTACTGATTGGACACCTCCCTCTCTACCGAAAACCAAGGAAAGGTCAGGCGGCTGATGTTCGGTTATTATATTGATATCGACAATTATAAAATTCATGAGAGTTCAACCCTAATGGCAGCCATTTTATGTGCCAAATTTTGTGTAGGTATGCACGCATGTTTTGTAGGTATGCCGTGTCCATATATCTCCTAGGTCTTTGGTCGGAACATACCTTGGATGAAGTTACTATTCTCTGTCTACAGAACATACCGTAGACCGTTGACAGTGGTATATATATGTTCTGTGGTTGACAGTTCTCTGTCTACTACCCCTACTACCGCTACTACGCCAATCGTAGACAGAGACTATCCTTCATCCAATGCTGGGTCCACACCTGACCAACGAAGGCCAACGAACGGCTAAGGATGTTACAAAATTATTCGCTTGACATATATCGATTAGTGTTTATTCGATTATTAATAACTTACATAAGTTAAGAGCCCTATTACATTTTTACGTTGCGCCAAATTAGGTGTTTCTGCGACCGCGCGGCAAGTTACGACACTCGATGCACATGTTGCGTGAACAATGACTAAATAATCTTGATCCGCTGTAGTATGATTTCCTATGGCACTTCCACGGTAAACGAATCGTAAAGTATGCTTTGTTGTTAGAATAAAAAGTATTTTTTCAGTTTACCAGTTTAGTAGTTTGCAGAATTGGCTCCTTATCAATAACAGGTATATCAGTTTTACAACATTTAGTCAATTGAAACACATTAAAATTATTTTATTTCGTATATTTTTGATAACATTATGAAACTTAATATAAAGTAAATATTACAGTACGTGAACATTATGCTAAAGTAGGTGTGATCCACAAAAATAAATACATACATTATAATATGTCGATAAGTGTCGTTTACTATAGTGACTTGATGACAATTTTTCGCTATGCGTATCAATTGCAACCAACTGATTCATGAAGAAACTAGAGATATAAGTAAATTGTGTAGCGTAAGACAAAGATTAGTTATAATAGGGATTTCCTAAGTCTTAAGCAACTAGTTAGCGTACATACCTTTTCATCATTACGGTTAACAGATATTTCTTCTTTATCTATTTCTTCAATGATTTAACTATCATTAGTCTCGAAGCCTGGATTTTCATTGTCAACACTCTAAAAAATTAAAAAAAAAAACATAATATTAAATAATTTTCCCAAACGAAGCATTACCTAGAAAAAAGATATAAGTACATTGTGTAGCGTAAAACAAAGATCACTTATGGGGATTGCCTAAGTTTTAACAAACTATTTGGTATACAATGTATAATATATATACCTTGTCAGCGTTACAGTTAACAGATATTTCTTCTATATCTGTTTCTTCAATTATTGAATTATCATTAGTGTCGAAGTCTTCGTATTCACTGTCAAAAGTCTAAAAAATTAAAAAAAGCATGAAATAAATTAAATTTTCAATACGAAGTATTTCATATTAAGAAAAGTTCATTATTTTACCATGTCCTTAGTTTCATTGATGTTGCTAGATGTTGAAGCTTCAAAGTTTTCCAGATTCTGTTTTTTATTATTTCTATAAAAAAATATAAATTATGAATATACAGGGTGGATGCGACATAGCGACATTTATTGAAACCACAGCTTCTATACATGGCCAGTATGCATCAGTCATCATCATCAGGCGAAAAAAAAAAAATCACGTTCTCCGAACAATTTGAACATTGCGATCGTGCAATTTGTTCGGAAGACGTGAATTTTTTTTTTCGCCAGAGAATTTTTTATCCGGTGGAAATTGATACTTACCATGTATAGAAGCTGTGGTTTCAATAAATGTCGCTATGTCGCATCCACCCCGTATAAGTATGTTTTAATAGAAATGGGAAATATGAGCAAATTTCTTATTTTTCTTTCATAAGAACTTTCTCGAACACGCCGAAAAAGTAGGTATTGAGGGGAGCGGATGTCCTTTCTATTTTTTTTTTCATTAGAACCTTCTAACAATTCATAACAAACACGACCAATTAAATAACGACGAAAAAGAAATTAAATACATACCTTGCTTCTCTAGCTTTGCTCAGGTTTTCGATGTTATGCCTTTTACGTTTCCTTAAGCATTGGTATTTACATTTACCCATATTGACTGTAGCACAACTACAATAAAACGCAATTATCTGTATAATACAAAAGAAGTAAAATAATTGTGCTACTACAACACACAATACCAAAATAATATTATACTCACAATGATCAAGAAATCGCGATCCTACTATGAGATGCTCACACGCACACACACTGACGTAGCGTTTACTTGCCTAGTTACGCACACTAGCGCACGAAATAAACTGACATAGGTCCGACCTCGACAAGCGCTCGTGCGCATCTGATTGCATCGCCCCGGCGCAGTCAAATAAGTACTACTTTTATTTGATTTATTACAAAATAACTATAGCAATTTTAAATAAAACAAAAAATTCATAGGATAAAGCAAAAGTGAAATATTATTTTAGTAAAAACTTTATATTGAAATAATACGAAATACCAGAGATATTCTGACTTGTTTTGAGGTAATTTTGATTAAAACTTGTATCAATTCCAGACCTTTTTTTATACTCATAAAAGGTCAATATTAAAAATATATTTTATAATGATGTTAGTAGAGGATACATTCAATACAAAAAATAATATTTTGATGGGCAGTGTTAGCCAGTTTTTACAAATTAGAGCTCTCAAACAAGGTCTGTTCCCCTCTTTTACTGAATCATACATCAGCAGAATGATGATTACTGCATAATTAAATTAAAAAAATAATATCTGTTGTATTAATGTTTAAGACGAAGAAATGGGCTATCTTTATAATGTAATTTTTTTAAGTAATAAACAGCAAAAAGTATACAATTACGACGGCGAAAACCTTGCACATACGCATTTTTTTGTAATAGGGCTCTTAATAATCAAGTGGCAATTACTTATTTTTAACTATTGATGCCATTTCGAGTGGATTATTCGCGAGTCCCGTCAGTCTTCATCGTTTACTTGGTCCAATACACATTCAAACATAAGCTACACACAAATTCAAATCGAATGAAACGTAATGTATATAGGTGATGCGAATAACTTTATCACATCCCTAGCCTTCGTTGGTCGTTCGTTGGCTCGGTGTGGACCCAGCATATATCTACGCCCTAGACAGTCAATTGCTGGGTCCACACCTGACCAACGAAGGCCAACGAACGGCTAAGGATGTTTCAAAATTATTCGCTTGACATATATCGATTAGTGTTTATTCGATTATTAATAACTTACATAAGTTAATAATCAAGTGGCAATTACTTATTTTTAACTATTGATGCCATTTCGAGTGGATTATTCGCGAGTCCCGTCAGTCTTCATCGTTTACTTGGTCCAATACACATTCAAACATAAGCTACACACAAATTCAAATCGAATGAAACGTAATGTATATAGGTGATGCGAATAACTTTATCACATCCCTAGCCTTCGTTGGTCGTTCGTTGGCTCGGTGTGGACCCAGCATTTGGAATATACACACGGTATTAAATATTACATTAAAATGTTGTATTTAAGAACTCATTGTAAAATGTATTATGTATACCAATGTATACATTATCTTTGACATACACGATACGGCCAATGGGGTGGCCTGGCCAATGACTTTCGTAACTAGATCTGAGTAAATGTATTTAATATAATACACAAACAGTATCTATTCAGTCAGGTCAATTCAGGTTCAAGTTTCATATTTTCATTTGATTTAATATTTTGTTGGAGCAACAATGAATGCCCGAACTGTATGTAGAATATGTAAGACGGAAGGAGTTCGGCTGTATTGCATTACTAATACACATCTGCAAGAAATGTATGAGAGAGAGACTCATACTTTGGTAAGTTTTTGTTGATTATTATTTAGTATTGTTTAAAGGTTAGGTTCTCAGTTTGGGGCAAATCTTTGCTTCATATTGAAAATATTGATCTAAAGATTGGTTGTTCTTTGTTTAAGTGATTTTCTTTGCAAACGACTATAGTGGCAATACATCTTAAAAGATATAATATTATAACAGAGGCTATCAATGATCATATTCCAGTGACAGCTGTACTTCTCAATATGAGTAAAGCATTTGATTTTGTTGATAACAAATTGCTCTTATTTAAAGAGATGTGATGAGAAGGGTTATGCTATAGAATGCCATGCTGGCCAAGTGCAGATAGATAGACATCACACATCCTCCAGCACTTTTTAAGTACTCTTAGATATGCAGGTTTCCTCACGATGTTTCCTTCACCGTTAGCAAGCGATAATTTATATGACAAATACACACATATCTACGAACAGACGAATCTTAAAGATTTATTGACAGATGTGTGTGCCGCGAGTTTGAACGCAAACCTTTGACTTAGCAGTCCTACGGTCTCCCACTCGGCTATCGCTGCTTATAAATTAATGGTTAAAACTTATTATTATAACCATAATCACACCATTTTTATAGTAGAATGTTACAGTGCTTTACTATGTAATATAACACCCATGTACTACATTCTTGTGAATAAATGAATCCAAATCTGGTATTGAATTGTGTTTTACAGCTTACAACAGAGGATGCAAAGCCAAAGCTAGCTTGTATTGAATGCTGTGACAGACTTCAGCACTGCTACCAATTGAGTAATGGCATAGAACAGAGAGAGAATACATCCAGAATAATGAATCCACAACTCCAAATTGGCCAAAATGAGCACAACACCAATATAAATGGAATGATGGTTGAATTACAAAAAGACATTACATGTGAAGTACAAAGTGATGTAGAGAAAGGTGTAAAAATGGAGCCTGAACAGTTGAGTGATGTTGAAATAAAACAAGAATGTATATCAGGTATGTATGTACTTTATTTTATTTTATTTAAAAGGTACAGAAACAGTTATTTTGGGTTTGATAGCTCTTGATGTGAAGTAAAACGAGATTTGTTGATTGTATACACGACGTTGCTTAATATGACGCCGATTGTTTAATATGATTTACGTCAAACCAATACAATACATAAATGAAGAATTTTATGAGACGCGAGGGCAACCATGTGTCGTGAGAGGTAACAGCTGACTGCTCGCGAGCGGTGCACATCCTGCATAGGAAGGCAGTGACGTCCGATGATGTTGTCCCGCTCTGGCCACAGATGTAGAGGCAGGGGCGCGGCGCGGTGAACGGTTGAGTGTATGACTCGACAATGACAGATTAAAGACTTCATACATATGTTTTACATGAAATAAATTGTAAATCTGACGCCCAATTATATCTGTTCACAATTCAATGAAATAGCTTCAACAAAAAAGGTAGTATGTTGAACAAAGAACAAAAGGAATTAAACAACTAAGTAATAAGATTAAATTTAGCAAATTAGGTACTTAAATTAAATTAAAGTTTCACAGCTATGAAGATTCTAAATTACATAAAGATGATGAAAATTTATTGAGTTTGTTCTGAACAATATCTGTTTGAGAGCATACAAATTATTCTTTTACCCACTTTTATTGAATGTATATTACACATTCTAATACATGGTTAGGTCACATGACCAAATTCTAGTTATTTTTGCGCGAAAAAAAAAAAGAAAATTGTTTTCTGAGTCCCAGCTAGGCCCAGGAGGGTTCATGATCCTTTATCTGAGCACCGGGACTGCCACTGTATTTATATCTCGTGCATTTTATGCTTCCTCTTGGATAGATGTATGTAGCGAAATATTGTCTTTTTGTGAAACCTTGTATAAAGTTTAGCCATTGTTGTTATTAATTTGACAACCGGATGGCAGAGTGGGTAGTTTACCTGCCTGCGACGCCGAGGTCGTGGGTTTGATTCCCACTTAAGACAAATCTTTGTGTGGATGAACATGGGGTTTGTCTTAGTCTGGGTGTTTCTATGTATAATAAGTATGTATTTACAAAAAGAAAAGTATATATGTATTAGTATCAGTTATTCTAGAACCCATAGTACAAGCTCTGCTTAGTTTGGGACTAGATGGCGTTGTGTGTGAGTTGTGGAATATTTATTAATTGTATAGTTTGTGTCGTTGGTAATTGTTTTTATTGTTTGTATTTTCTATCAGATTATTGTCAAATATTATTTTATGTGTGTTTTTTTTTCTTCTATGTATAACGTCTTGGTCTAAAACTGTTATGTTTTACATATGTATAAGTAAATAAATAAATAAAATCTCAATTTACAGATATAGAAAATGGAACCTTTCAAGACAACAATATCAAATTGGAAGAAAACAACCAACACCATGACACAGATGATGACTCAGCACCCAGAATAATAAAGGTTGAGTCTTTGAATGTGAATCAAAATGAACCAAATGCTACTAAAAGTGAGTTCTAAACATCGATATAAAAAACCAAAGATGCACACTCAACGTCTCAAAACCGTCCACATAAAATAAGCGCACAATTTCAAATTGTGCGCTTATTTCAAATAGTCTAGCGTCGCCCGCGTCACTGTAACACTTAGTACACTCCCTTGTGAAAGCAACCTATATGAATCCGCATAAGGTTCAATTTGCAAAAAATATCATCTATAGAATTTTAAATCGTTTGAGGACAGTTTTGAAAGATACTTTTGTTTGCAATTGTTCATCTATGGTTTTTTATATCGATGGTTCTAAATCAATAATTTTATCAAAACATTTCATTGAGTGCATTGTGGGGAATTGCATCATCAATCTTGGCTTAGGCAATTGTTTTATTTGGGCTACCTATATTTTGTGTCAGCAAAATGATAGATTTACCAGCAAAAAAATATATTGATGCATCTTTATTCTTTTTCCGCCAAAAAACTGGCCATCCTCATCAAGGTGAGACAGTATTTTACAACAATGCAGTTCAACCTTTATGAAGCGAAATCCCGGTCGTCTGTGGAATACTATTCACATCTGTGGGACGGTTCAGCTACATACCAGCTTGAGGTGCTCGAGTCAGTCGACAGGAGGTCCAAGAGAATCATCTGCGATAACGATCTGAGAGTGCAAAGTCATCATCGCATCGTCGTAAGGTTGCCAGCCTATCGCTCTTTTATTCATTACATTTCGGACAGTGTCGAAAAATCTTAATACCTCCTCCCTATTTCACCATCGGACTACCAGACAAACGACACTCCGGCAGCGCTTCATGTTCGATATTCCACAAATACGCACCAAGCATTTCGCTACAACATTCCTTATGCGAACTGCCAAAGAATGGAATGCCATGTCGAGTCTATGTTGCCGCATGACTACAATCTGGGTCTCTTAAAGCAGGAGTTAATAGGTATCTCTTATGTGTATATATATATGTGCCTATCCACCATAAAAAAGGTTGTATTGTATTTTACGGGTGCATTTTTTTCAATAACTTCCTTTATTTTCAACTGCGAAATTAGTAAACTACTTATAACATTTACGAATTCTACATTATAATGCTTTTTCCTTTTTTTTTTTATTCAGATGAGAAAATGAAACTAAGTCAAGCCACCAAGAAAGAAAATCTAAAAACAAAATCAAGAAAACAAAAGAAAAACGATGAAACTTCATGTGAAAAAGTTACTTTTAGTAAATCCAGAAAAAAATATTTAGCACTCAGTAACGATGTTCCGGAATCAAAACTTAAAATTAAACATAGGGTTATTTTAAGTAGTAATAAAAGCAATTTATTTGACACGAATAAACAACAATTTGAATGTGATATATGTAAGAGATGTTTTAGCCGGAAGCATTCTCTAATAAGACACATTCGTATCCACACTGGTGAGAAACCATTTGAATGCGATGTGTGTAAGAAACGGTTTCGTTTCAAGGGTACTTTTGCTAACCACGTTCGCTCACACACTGGTGAGAAACCCTTTGAATGCGATGTTTGTAAAAAAAGTTTTAGAAAGAAGAGTAATTTACATGGACACATTCGTACACACACTGGTGAGAAACCTTATAAATGCGATGTGTGTAAGAAATGTTTCAGTCAACAGTCAAATTTTGCTACTCATGCGCTTATACATACTGATGAGAAACCTTTTGAATGTAATGTGTGTAAGAAATGTTTCAGTCAAAAAACTTATCTAGCTCGACACACTCATAGGCACTTCGGTCAAAAACATTTTGAATGCCACGTGTGTAAGAAATGTTTTAGTGAAAGGTCTTCTTTAGCAAGTCATTCTCGTACACACACTGATGAGAAACCTTACGAATGCGATGTCTGTAAAAAAAGATTTCATAAGACGAGTCAATTAGCTAATCACAATCGTATACACACTGTCGTGAATCCGTATGAATGCAAAGTGTGTGAGAAATATTTTATTAAGAAGCCAGATTTAGCTAGACACACTCTTATACACACTGGTGAGAAACCTTTAAAATGCGATGTGTGTAATCAATATTTTAGAACCAAGTCTAATTTAAATATACATATTCGTAGAAAACACTTTTGAGAGCTTCTGAATTAGTTGTAAGTCAGCAATGTTGTATTGGTAAGCGTGATCTTATTCCTTTTCAACACACAACCTCTATAGGCTGACCGTTTAACTGAGACTTCGCCTACGCGGTACAGGGGCGCGGGGGTATGGCGACAAAGGGGACTGAAACAGCTGCGGGCGGTGGGCAAATTTTTGTGATTGTTCATTCCGTTCGCTACATGGGTAGCGATCGCATGTGTTAACTGTTGCAGACACCTTGTGAGAGGTACACATGTAATGACAATCTCAAGATTAATCGAAAAATCTTCAGACATAACGTAAACAGTCGGTGCAAGCAAATGGCTTTTAACGTATACATAAATTTTAGAAAAAAGAAACTGGACCCAAAAAAACTTTTGACTTTCTTACGATTTAATTATATGTTTAGATAAAAAATAGTATAATAGTTTATTCTCAATTATTTTATTTACGTACATAAGTTTATTAAAATTTTGTATCTTCTTAACTATTTTTCATTTGATAAATCACTATTTCTTTTTATCTATGATGTCACATATCTTAGGAAATATCTTGGTGCATTTCATCTCCTGTATGTTTCATTAAGTGCCCCCACCGCCCGCAGCTGTTTCAGTCCCCTTTGTCGCCATACCCCCGCGCCCCTGTACCCCGTAGGCGAAGTCTCAGTTAAACGGTCAGCCTATAATTAACTCCTTCGGGGAGTGAATAAATCTATCCTACAGTTCATAAGGATTATATGTGCCGAAATTATTTTATTCATTTTCATTACAGTCAACTCGGGTAACTTTGAATTGCCGTCTAACTTTGAATGAAGTTGTGAAATATATTATTATAGTAACTGTGTTAAATGAATTGATAATATGTGTGTAGCAAACGAAAAGTAAAAAAAATAAGTGGTGAAGTCACAATTTTGCTAATCACCCACTTATCCGTGCTAATGTGTTAGCAGTGTTTTTTGCTCTGAGGAATCACAGGAATACTAGTTGAATGATTAGGTATTGTGACAATGACATTGACATCTCTTTTTTGTTTTTTATTTTGTTCGGAAACACGTTGACAGGCCTTTAAACCATAGATAATATATTCAACTACGAAATGACAGTGACAGCTTGTGGGAAATTATGTCCAATTGACCATTTAAAAATTGAAATACAATGTGGGAATAATATTCCTGTTGCCTTATTAAGGGTTAAAAGGTCGGGTCCCTGTTTCCGTCAATATTTCCTTAACCTAATTAATTACTTTTATAACTCTTCCACCATTCCTGAGTGCTGGAAATCTCAACTGGTCATCCCATTACTTAAACCTTGTAAATCCCCTGATAGTGTAGAAAGCTATCGTCCTATTGACCTATCCCCAACCATTAGCAAAATCTTAGAGCTCTTATTAAAAATAGATTGGAGTGGTATGTGGAGAGCAGGGGACTTTTGAGTAGAACTCAATTCGGATTCCGTAAGGGTTTTAGTGCCATGGACAGTATCTCTATGTTTGTTACGTGTACGTTACGCCAGCAAGAAAGTGTCACCTAGAGTGATATGAGTAGAACGTATAATTAGTGCGCAATCTGCTGTAAATGTGCGCCGCATAAAAAATTTGTGCGTCTTGTAGTTTTGAAAAAAAAACGTAAAAACGATTCCTGCTGGAGTAACGTTGTTCTAGCAAGAAAATTCTAGACGAATCATCGGAGATATAAAATACATACATGGGCAGAGAGCTTATATTTGTGCAAATTTGTGCGCCATAAATATAATTTGTGCGTCTTCAGGTTTTCAAGATATTGCGTTTCCCGCTGGAGTAACGTTTTGCGAATTCGTGTATCTCAAAGACCATTATATGTGCGCCTGTAGAATAAACATACACGAATAGCTCTTAATTTGTGCATATTTGTGACATAATTAGATGCCAGATAATATTTATAATTTTCAAGTAATCGCGCTTTATTGAAAACTTAAAAAAATATTGTAGCGCCTAAATGAGAAGACGTATAAACTTGCTAAAAACTGTATTCGTTCCATCTTGACGTTTATAATTACCATAAAAAGTTTCAAAACAGAACCTACAAGCGCTAATGAATAATATTACTAAAAGTCAAAACGACGGCATCATAACTTTGACGCCATCAAACAAGAAACTGGCTCAACCTAAGATGTGTAAATGTAAACCAAAAATTAGTGCATTTATCAAATAATATATAGTAAAAATATCCAGCTTCAACTGTTTCGTATTAAGTAAATATTAAGACTAAACCAAAACAGTTATTCGGCGCAGGTTATCCGACCAAATTCGAATGACTACAAAAAAGCGACGGATTCATACGTATCGATGACCACCTTTATTAAACGTATTACACCTAAACTGTGTTCGTACAGTCACACTCAAATGTTCGTTGGGAATTATTATTACAATGACCTAATAAAAATATAATATATATTAAATGTACTTTCTGATCATATGAAATCAAAGAGCTTGTTGGTTTAAAAAAATATTATTTTTATTATCATAATCATGATTCTTAAAGTAATTATGGCATCAAATCACAGATCAAATTTCCTACCTATAAATATTAAAACAAACATTGTTCAATTAAACTATTTGTACCTTGTATAGTCATTTGGTATTATTTAAAATCACAGATCAGTTTTTCATTTACTTAAATACACAAACAATAAAATCACTTAAAGTGGCTCAGTACCATCATGGCGTGAAATTTAAATATTAAGTAGTTGTTGTTTTGGCCGAGATATAATTAAGTTTTGGGTATGATTGTATAGTACGCGAACGTAATAAATACCTATAGGGCGTTATATTTTGTTATGAGTTTATGTTTCAAAAATAGCCGGATTTGAAAACTTCAACCCAAGTTTCACATATCGGGCTGCTTAGGTTTGGGTTTTCAAATTAGGCTAATTTTTAAGAAACATAAGCTGATAATAATTTTAACCGGTCTATACTACGTTCGCGTATCATACTATCATATCCAAAACTAAATTATATCTCGGCCAACAAATAGGTAACTACTTTATACTTGAATTTCCCGTTATGATGGTACTGAACCTTTATCACAGAAAATCACAGTTTTTTCGTTTTTCTACTGATATAATAAATGCAAATGGCTAAATTTATTTATGTCTAATCAAAAAAAAAATCTGAATTTATTTTAATAACTATTTCTACTGCACTGTACTCGGGCACAATACGTTTCAACCAGTTAGCGAGTAAAGTTAAGAAGGTCATCGATACGTATGAATCCGTCGCTTTTTTGTAGTCATTCGAATTTGGTCGGATAACCTGCGCCGAATAACTGTTTTGGTTTAGTCTTAATATTTACTTAATACGAAACAGTTGAAGCTGGATATTTTTACTATATATTATTTGATAAATGCACTAATTTTTGGTTTACATTTACACATCTTAGGTTGAGCCAGTTTCTTGTTTGATGGCGTCAAAGTTATGATGCCGTCGTTTTGACTTTTAGTAATATTATTCATTAGCGCTTGTAGGTTCTGTTTTGAAACTTTTTATGGTAATTATAAACGTCAAGATGGAACGAATACAGTTTTTAGCGAGTTTATACGTCTTCTCATTTAGGCGCTACAATATTTTTTTAAGTTTTCAATAAAGCGCGATTACTTGAAAATTATAAATATTATCTGGCATCTAATTATGTCACAAATATGCACAAATTAAGAGCTATTCGTGTATGTTCATTCTACAGACGCACATATAATGGTCTTTGAGATACACGAATTCGCAAAACGTTACTCCAGCGGGAAACGCAATATCTTGAAAACCTAAAGACGCACAAATTATATTTATGGCGCACAAATTTGCACAAATATAAGCTCTCTGCCCATGTATGTATTTTATATCTCCGATGATTCGTCTAGAATTTTCTTGCTAGAACAACGTTACTCCAGCAGGAATCGTTTTTACGTTTATTTTTTCAAAACTACAAGACGCACAAATTTTTTATGCGGCGCACATTTACAGCAGATTGCGCACTACCTACGCCACGTTACGCCAGCAAGAAAGTGTCACCTAGAGTGATATGAGTAGAACGTATAATTAGTGCGCAATCTGCTGTAAATGTGCGCCGCATAAAAAATTTGTGCGTCTTGTAGTTTTGAAAAAAAAACGTAAAAACGATTCCTGCTGGAGTAACGTTGTTCTAGCAAGAAAATTCTAGACGAATCATCGGAGATATAAAATACCTACATGGGCAGAGAGCTTATATTTGTGCAAATTTGTGCGCCATAAATATAATTTGTGCGTCTTCAGGTTTTCGAGATATTGCGTTTCCCGCTGGAGTAACGTTTTGCGAATTCGTGTATCTCAAAGACCATTATATGTGCGCCTGTAGAATGAACATACACGAATAGCTCTTAATTTGTGCATATTTGTGACATAATTAGATGCCAGATAATATTTATAATTTTCAAGTAATCGCGCTTTATTGAAAACTTAAAAAAATATTGTAGCGCCTAAATGAGAAGACGTATAAACTCGCTAAAAACTGTATTCGTTCCATCTTGACGTTTATAATTACCATAAAAAGTTTCAAAACAGAACCTACAAGCGCTAATGAATAATATTACTAAAAGTCAAAACGACGGCATCATAACTTTGACGCCATCAAACAAGAAACTGGCTCAACCTAAGATGTGTAAATGTAAACCAAAAATTAGTGCATTTATCAAATAATATATAGTAAAAATATCCAGCTTCAACTGTTTCGTATTAAGTAAATATTAAGACTAAACCAAAACAGTTATTCGGCGCAGGTTATCCGACCAAATTCGAATGACTACAAAAAAGCGACGGATTCATACGTATCGATGACCTTCTTAACTTTACTCGCTAACTGGTTGAAACGTATTGTGCCCGAGTACAGTGCAGTAGAAATAGTTATTAAAATAAATTCAGATTTTTTTTTTGATTAGACATAAATAAATTTAGCCATTTGCATTTATTATATCAGTAGAAAAACGAAAAAACTGTGATTTTCTGTGATAAAGGTTCAGTACCATCATAACGAGAAATTCAAGTATAAAGTAGTTACCTATTTGTTGGCCGAGATATAATTTAGTTTTGGATATGATAGTATGATACGCGAACGTAGTATAGACCGGTTAAAATTATTATCAGCTTGTTTCTTAAAAATTAGCCTAATTTGAAAACCCAAACCTAAGCAGCCCGATATGTGAAACTTGGGTTGAAGTTTTCAAATCCGGCTATTTTTTAAGAAACATAAACTCATAACAAAATATAACGCTCTATAGGTATTTATTACGTTCGCGTACTATACAATCATACCCAAAACTTAATTATATCTCGGCCAAAACAACAACTACTTAATATTTAAATTTCACGCCATGATGGTACTGAGCCACTTTAAGTGATTTTATTGTTTGTGTATTTAAGTAAATGAAAAACTGATCTGTGATTTTAAATAATACCAAATGACTATACAAGGTACAAATAGTTTAATTGAACAATGTTTGTTTTAATATTTATAGGTAGGAAACTTGATCTGTGATTTGATGCCATAATTACTTTAGGAATCATGATTATGATAATAAAAATAATATTTTTTTAAACCAACAAGCTCTTTGATTTCATATGATCAGAAAGTACATTTAATATATATTATATTTTTATTAGGTCATTGTAATAATAATTCCCAACGAACATTTGAGCGTGACTGTACGAACACAGTTTAGGTGTAATACGTTTAATAAAGGTGGTCATCGATACGTATGAATCCGTCGCTTTTTTGTAGTCATTCGAATTTGGTCGGATAACCTGCGCCGAATAACTGTTTTGGTTTAGTCTTAATATTTACTTAATACGAAACAGTTGAAGCTGGATATTTTTACTATATATTATTTGATAAATGCACTAATTTTTGGTTTACATTTACACATCTTAGGTTGAGCTAGTTTCTTGTTTGATGGCGTCAAAGTTATGATGCCGTCGTTTTGACTTTTAGTAATATTATTCATTAGCGCTTGTAGGTTCTGTTTTGAAACTTTTTATGGTAATTATAAACGTCAAAATGGAACGAATACAGTTTTTAGCGAGTTTATACGTCTTCTCATTTAGGCGCTACAATATTTTTTTAAGTTTTCAATAAAGCGCGATTACTTGAAAATTATAAATATTATCTGGCATCTAATTATGTCACAAATATGCACAAATTAAGAGCTATTCGTGTATGTTCATTCTACAGGCGCACATATAATGGTCTTTGAGATACACGAATTCGCAAAACGTTACTCCAGCGGGAAACGCAATATCTCGAAAACCTGAAGACGCACAAATTATATTTATGGCGCACAAATTTGCACAAATATAAGCTCTCTGCCCATGTATGTATTTTATATCTCCGATGATTCGTCTAGAATTTTCTTGCTAGAACAACGTTACTCCAGCAGGAATCGTTTTTACGTTTTTTTTTTCAAAACTACAAGACGCACAAATTTTTTATGCGGCGCACATTTACAGCAGATTGCGCACTAATTATACGTTCTACTCATATCACTCTAGGTGACACTTTCTTGCTGGCGTAACGTACACCGGTAATTGCGGTCTTTTTAGACATTTCCTCTGCATACGACAGTGTTCTTCTCGCTGTACTCAGGAGTAAATTACGCCAGATGAGTATTCCAGCGAAGATCATTCATTGTATATGTGTAATCTTCTGACTGGGCGTTCGGTTAACCTCCACATTCCCGGTGAGAAGTTTGCTCCCCGGACACTCTGGCGCGGTCTCCCCCAAGGGTCCGTTCTAAGTCCCCTGTTATATGCCATTTACACCTCTGATTTACACAGTTCCCTTAATCTCGACTGTAGAATTCTGGAATATGCGGATGATCTGTGCTTGTACATATCACACAGTTCTATTCAAGAAGCTATACCATCAATGCAGGTTTCCCTTGATTCATTGAATAACTGGCTTACTGCTCATGGTCTTGGTCTGTCCGCTCCTAAGAGCTCCGTAGTAGTTTTCACGCGTAAAAGATCAAT
This sequence comes from Hypena proboscidalis, assembly GCA_905147285.1. Taxonomy (NCBI): domain Eukaryota; kingdom Metazoa; phylum Arthropoda; class Insecta; order Lepidoptera; family Erebidae; genus Hypena; species Hypena proboscidalis. Next base: position 11,447,647 of record LR990153.1, on the reverse strand, counting down.
TCCCGATGTTCACCTAGAAATTAAAGGATCTCCCATCAAGGTTGTAGATAGAGTGAAATTTCTGGGTGTCATTTTGGATTCCAAATTAACAGCCGCTTTCCATCTCAACTACATAGTGAGCAAATGTGAGAGAAACATTAATATGTTGCGAGCTCTAGCTGGTGTTTGGTGGGGAGCCCATCCGTTTTCTCTCAAACTCATAAAACGATATTACATTATGCAGCTATGTTTTTAGAGGTTTATAAGAAAACTATTTGTGTTGCTTATGTCAAGCCTGTAACATTGATGCAATTAAAAGAATTATTAGTATTTGAGTGTTTTAATAAAATAGTGAACCTGTACAGTAGTAGAATATGAATATTTATGAATAACGTTAAATGTTGTGACAGTATAATGCCAATAAGCATACAGTAGTTTTGGCTAGATCTATCGTGAGAGGAACAGGTAAGCTAACACAGGTGATACGTATCTCAAAAAGTTGCAAAGAATGAGTATAAAAAATGACATACTTATGCTGATCATCCTTACAGGCTAACACATAAAAAATTGCTCTCTATTAGTTTAGGCGCAGTATACCTGGATCAAAAAACACATTTCACTTAAACATAATTATGTGGGCTTTAGATGTGATACATCTCTGTCATCTTTTTGGATCATATAATGTTGTTAATAAATATTGACGTCCTTTTTTTGCTACCGTTGGATGCTTATGCTTGTTGAAGGCAGTGTAAGCGAAATCACATCTTTGAATTTCTTTTTCGACAATCGGAGGTTTATTAAAACATATGTTTATTAATTGCTGGAGTTTTTTTGCTCAGCTGCCAGACGTGAGGTGATTTTCTTTGGGCGTTGCAACTTTTCTACACTCTGTAAATATAACATGGCCACGAACTATTTTGTTGCTCGTATTTTGGATAAACATTTGTAAATAAGCAAACTAAGTACAAAGGTGGGCTTTTCCGGGAAAGGGTTTTTTTATCTAGGGATAATGCATACAATCTTTTAATACCGATAATTGTCAGTCACGTCACTTATGTCAGTTGTGGTAAAAGTCAAAACATTGAGAAATTTGAGAATGTGTTCGTTACAAAGATAATGTAATATAATACCATTGACTGTACTCTATGTATAATACTAGTTCGTTATTTCTGAGAAAATACTTTTATTTCGTGTATTTTAATCAGTTAAATTAAAAAAAGCTATTACTTTCTATTCGTATATTTAACAGCATACGACTATATTTTGATTAGGGCTCAAAATTAGTTACAAGTGTTTAATAATCGAGAACATTCTAAGAATAAAAATTTAAGATTTCGTTTAAAGTTTTAAAGTATAAATATCTGAATTATCATGAATGCCCGAACTGTACTTATGTAGAATATGCAAGTCGGAAGGTGTCCGGTTGCATGGCATTGCTAATACAGTAATACCCCGGACTTACGTGATAGGTGGGACTGAGCGCTATCCGCGTAAGTCGAATTCGCGTAAGTCGGGGTACAATTTTGCATGTAAAGACATACAAAGTATGTTTAATTGGGACTTAATAATGTTAAGTTTACACTCCAAAGATAATGTTTTTCTCTTCTTGTTTAAAGCAAAAGAGTTGGTTCTACTTCGTTTGGATGCCATAATTAGTACTTAGTAAATATCTCAGGTCGTCGCACAACGCACAAAAAAACACAAAATCGTAACTTATGTACCTACGCGCCGATTTCGCACTACACGTCTGGTGCCTGTTGTAAACTGAACGAATAATAATGCGGGCGGGGGGAGTCAGAAACAAACGCCGCCGCTAGACCTTGACTGCGCGGCGTTCAAACAAAAAACGAATAAACGAGAAAATTAAATCGCGTAACTCCGAATTCGCGTTAGTCGAGGTAGCGTAAGTCGGGGTATTACTGTACTTATCTGCAAGAAATGTATGAGAGACAACATACAACAACTCTGTATAGATAATATCAATCTTTCTAACAACTATTTTCTGAGTGAATATTAGTTCTTAATTATCCGATTCACTTGGCACCGACTTCAGAATTATAAAATAATTATTTAATAATTTCTATTTAACTAAATGAAAAAACGTATTATTTTGTGCGAAGTAAATTTTTTTTTTGCTTTTTGGTTTACCTACTTTTTGAAGTCGGTTTTTTTTGTTATGTTTATTAAATCCCGCTTAAGTTTCTCTTATTACTAGATAATCGTCATACACAAAACTATTTTTTTTACAATATTATATTCGTGACAGAAGGGTTTTGGCCATACAGTTTTTGGGCATTGCCTTTCGTTTCTATATTAAATGTTATTTAAAGTAATGTTAAATAGCTGTTATTTTGATTTTTTTAATTTAACATAATATTTGCATGCTGTTAAATGTCTGAATATGCTACAATCATAATACCATTGTAAAGTATTGTCAAAGTACCTTATTCTTAGCAAATAAACATATTTCATTTTATTTAATTGGTATTATTTAAGAACCTACCTACCTACACGCCACCTTTCCAATAAGAGCCACAAAAGCCTATAATAACTAACCTAACCAAACAAACTCCTCCACTGCGCCTTCATGCTGATCAGAGGGACGCGGGGTGAGCCGCCATGCCAGAATTTACCTCAGGATGACTGCTGCGTTGGCCCACGCAACAATTACCTCGGCAGAACCCCATGTCCCGGCCCAGGTGCACCGTCCCAAGTGCCGTTACCACCAGCAGTCAAAGGGCACGCGAGGTTTCTGGCGCGCACCCCATCACAGGGGACCGAAATATAACAGTTGAAAATGTAATATAGGCTATATATGACGTTAAAATCACCGTCAGCAATATAATCCACGGCAAGCGCTGGACGTTGGTTATTATTTTTTTTTTATAAATAAAGTCGAGTAAATTGAACCCTCATTTATTTATTTATTTAATTAATTATATGGATCTCCAACAAGAGATATACACATTATAGACATATAGCAAACACAATGAAACATTTTAATGTATTCTCTCAATTAAAGGAGACCACAGCTCACAAAAAAATTACATATTATGAGATCAAAACATAGCATTAAAATTTAGAAAAAAAAATATTATTATTTTTAACAGGACGTTATTTTACTTGAGGTTCGAAAAACAATTTTAATTTCTCATCAATTCTCATGGAACACATTTGTCTTCCATGGTGCGTGGATTTGTGTATTGTGGTTATTGTTGATCGATTGTGTTTTGACTATGTTTGTGTTTGTATAAGTTTATCCCTTGCAGCATTAAAATTAAGTATTACTTTAGTTTGAGTTGTGCAGGTTTTATAGGTGCTGACCTAAATTTTCATTTTTTTTTTAATAAGTAATACATTTATAATATCCAGTTCTCCTTTTGCTCTGTATTTGTATCTACCAATTTTCTTATTTTTTAATTTTTAGTTTATTTTTCTTGTATGTTTGGTTCTAATATTTCTTTGTTTATATTTTCTTGTGAGCGTTGGTCTATTGTGTTGTTCTATCTGGCAGGGACTAGCCGAAAAGCAGTGCTGTGCATTGAGCGCAGCAAATACTGAGCTAGATCCCTTGCCGCACATTTTCTGTGTACTATTTTATATTTCGGGTAAACTGTTTTTATGTTCTCTAAATGTAAGATAATGTAAGGTGAATAAATGGTATTTGATTGAACACGCAATGATATCTCATTACTGAGCAGCATGTACGGTACGGTAGCGTGGAGAGATAACACTGGTAATATCGTGTCGCCTGTATCTGTACACTTCCATACGCGTAATTACCACTGCCTGTTATCAGCTCGCTACAATCCGACATGTGCAATTACAAGGTACCGGTGTTCTTTACTCGAATAACATGGTTATATTAAACATGATATAACATTATACGTTTTTTCATGAAGGAACGCAGAGATAAGTGCCCACGCCACGACGAGTATCGGTGACCGATTTCTTGTTAGAGAAAAATAAAACGTTTGGAAACGTATGCACTCACGCACACGTCCGACAAAAAAGTAGGTCAGAAATAGTATGAGATGACACCGTAGTCTAACAAAGATTATCAGTATCAACAGTTTTGACGTATTCAAGCGCCCCTTGGGGCTCATGGCAATAAATGATTTGGTTTGTTTTGATTTATCGTATTACCTCGTACTGGGTTGTGGAGGTCTAATTGCTAGTCGCTCCACGTAAAATACTGACATACAGCTAAATCCCTTAGACTATAAACCGACCCCAATGTAATTGGGAACAGGCTAGGCAGATGATGATGTGTATAAATGAGAACCTCCTCCTTTTTTTGAAGTCGGTTAAAAAGATAAATAAAGACTTAATAATATTAAAGTCACAACTGTATGTACTTATTATCGGTACTTATGGCACAGGATTTCCTATTTTAAGTACCAGCAGAACATTATATTTGATTTCTTTTGTACCTATGTTAAGTGTCCTACTATGTACCTACTGTATTTTTTGTGTGACAAATAAATTATTATTATTATTTAAAAAAAGTCACAATCCACTTCGAATGTATGAAAATAAGGCTGTCGGTCGTCCCTTAAAGAATCGCGGTGCATATCTTCTATGACGCTGAAATGGTCGTAGGCGATGATACACACGGCTCGCGAGAACTGTGCACTTCTATTCATGTAAAGTAAGTATTAGGTAAGTTAAAAGCGGCCGTGGCGCAATTAATATGCCGTCGGATTTGCGATCGAGAGGTCGTGGGTGCAAATCCTGGCCATTACACCACGGACGTGAAACTTCCTCCTAACACAATAGCATTAGGCTTAGTTGGAGGTTAACAAGAATACTATATGTAAGTATATATAGATATGAATGAATGAATGATTTACTTGCATACACGTACATTTCTGGTGTTTAACTGAAATTAAATAGCTTAACATGTTTCACCATGAACTGGCATGCAAATATTTAAAGAAATTCAAATTACAAATTAGCACATAATATATAAAATAATCAAAATAAACAGAAATATAACATAAAATCACGCCGATGTTACCTAGAAGGATGTGACAGAGGTGTACAACACCCACACTCCACCTGATATGTAGGTCCCATGGAATCAGGGGTGAGCCTTCCAACATCCACCGGGCACAAATCCAAATCCGTGCTGCTATTGTGCATTTCCTGACAAATAACACTTTGCCCGACCCGGGCATCGAACCCGAGACCTCGCTTGGGAGGCGCAAACGCTAACCACTAGACTATCGAGGCAGAACCATTCCTCCATCTATGTTTGTAAAAACTCTCCTGTTTCCTTATACCCATGCTAAAGTACCAACAATAATACCTTTTTAAAAGCATATAAACTAAGAATATTTTTCTTATAATTTACACGTTTAGTGTTGTGTATTATTTTATGCTACGCAATTTTTTTATAATTAGAAATTAAAATCTTTTAAAATATATATTCTCATTAGTGTAGTAGCCTAAGTATTTTGTATAATTGAACTTTTAATCAAATAAAACTATAAAATTTGGTATTATCTGCAATAAAACTGAAATCTAAAAAGATATGCTGTTCACATTACTTTAAAATGTATTTGTAATGAACGGATGAATCAAGGAAATTTGAACCAAAACCTAAAAATTGAAATATCTTAATAACTTCCAAATATCAGTAGAACATTTATGTGATCAATTTATTGTATCACACAGTATATAATTTAATTACTATTTTAATTACCAGTAACCCTTTATATAGAAACTAATACTCGTATTATAACGCTGAAGTTTGTTTGATTCAACACTTTGATCTCAGAAACTACTAGTCCAAATCGAATAATCCTTTTTTTTAGAATAACTCATTTATTGAAGTAGGTTGTATGATAAATTAAATCTATCTGCGACTAATAGGGGCAGAGCAGCAAGAAAATATGTTGTGTAAATGGGGAAAACACCACGGGAGAAGATTCGACGTGGGTAAACCCGTTATTTATATAACGAATTTCAAGCTGACGAAGTCGCGGGCAACGGTTAGTTTCAAATATGATACCCTGCTTGCCATTTTGAACGCCCGTGTGTCAGTTATCTCTTAGGCGGGCGGGAAGCACCGCGCGGGGCGGGCGGGCATATATAGGGCGGACGGTGAGACACTTGATGAGTCCGCGACTCGACTGCGAACGCAACAACCGGAATCGAACCTGAGACTGCACGCCACAGGTAAGTGATATTTTGTGATAACATTTGATCATAAATTGAATTGATAAAAAAAACATATTTAATTAACTTTTCAAATAAAAAAATTAACTGTTAAATAAAATAATTAATGTGGAAAATTATTTAACAAATTGATATTTTCAATAAAATTAATCTTTACTAAAAAAAGTTTTATTTGTGCATCAGTAATTATAATAATACTTTTTTTTAGTTAAATAAATTAATTATGATATAACTTTTCATATTTCAATAGTTAATGTAATAAAACCTTTTCTACATATTCTCTATAAATTAATAAAAATCATAAATACGTTCTATTAATTCTAAATAAAAACGTGTAAGTGAAAATAAACGACGTATGAACGTTTGTCTAATTCCAAAAATATCAGTGATCAATACAAAAATACAAATTAAAAAAATAATAATTATAATGATAGTTAAAAAGCTAAAAATATCAATCTGATAATCTCAAATGTGCAAAGATTATATTAAAAAATATATTTTTTTATTCGATCCCTAAATGATCAAATTCACTATCTAACTTTTTTTTCATGCTTGTTAATTTTAATTTAATTATTAATATAGACATTATTCATCTAAACTGCAGAAAGATTCGATTTTCATTCGTTTGTAACGGTTTAACTCAAAAACTATTTGATCTATTTCAAAATTATTTTACATAAACGCTAGACTATTCCTGATATGAAGATATAGGCTATATTTTTTGAGGTCCCACGCGCGTAAAGAACGCCTGGAACTACGCAATAATAATACGAGGCAAAAGGACGTGCAGACCATACATTCATACTGATATATTTATACAGTTTCATGTATTGAAAATGTTAAATCAATTTTTCAAATTATGAAATGGGTGTTACTCACGTAATGTTGGTCTATTTAGTCGACTGCGGTTTCAGTGCAAGACTGGCTGCGACTCAGGCGCGACGTATCGCACTATCTTGAAAATGCCTAGACATATAGGCGAAACCGCGGTCGACTAAATAGACCAACATTACGTGAGTAACACCCGTATTTCATAATTTGAATCAATTTGTTTTTGACCAAAAGCACCGGCCAAAATGTTTAATAAAGGTTTGTTATTTTATGAATTATTAATTTAAATTTCTAATATAATTAATTTATTAAGTTTTCAAAATTATGTTGATAATAAGATATTTACAAATATACCTAATAAAAAGAAAAATATTTAACATATTTATGTAAAAACTAAATTAATACCTAATATACATATACATCAAATAAAAGAATAATACGAAGTTATTAAATAAAATACATCTCGTAAAAAGTGTCAAAAATAACGTCCCCATCGAAGTCGAAGGCTGCCGGCATTGCCACGTTGTATGGCAATGCTGATCCTTTGTCCAATGTCGAAGTCAGCCTTCTGGTCACGTGAAGGGTCAACTAATTTAACTTTTACTAATTAATTTGTATATAGAATTTAGCCATGCTTAGCTACCTAATACTAAGAAAAATATATACTATAATTTCAATTCCTTCTAAGTATTATTTTATCATAATAAGTATGATACTTGATCACTAAAAAGTATGACGTCACGGATCGCATTTTCGTGTTTGTTTTTTGTTACTTCAATAAAAGTTCTACATTTGACTAGTAGGCTCCCTGTTATAAAATAATCTTGATACTAGTTCCTGCTCCGCAGCAGTAAGGTTATTTTTATTTACAAAAAGAAGTTTTCATCTTTACTGAACAAATTATATCGTATATATTCACGGAAAAAAATATTAATTTCAAACCGTAACTGTATAAATACAAACATCGAAACTATGTACATTAAAAAGTAAATTGTAAAAAAATAGACAGTATCTAATTAAAAATCAACAAGGTCATAGAATTCCTCCGCATCGACCGCGACTGCAGTTAACGTGTTCAGAAGGCTCAATGTTCAATTTGTTTAGAGAAAAAAAAAACAGTTCTAGACATAAAGAAACGACTTCTTCGTCGTGTCGATGGCTGAGTCAAATTTTATATTACCATCGTGGTGAAAGGATTAGCCAATTCGCTATGGAGAACTCGCGAATTGTCCAGGGTGCGCCGGACGTAGGGAATCGTTGAGTACGTCACTCGGGGAGGCTCCTTTCATGCACCCCCGAAGAAACGACTGTCGCGCAATGGGTAAGGCATCGGTTTTACGATCGAGCGGTCGTGGGTTCGAATTCTGGTCATTACACCACGCAGGTGAACGCCCGCCTAACACAAGCGAATTAAGGATAGCTGAAGGTGTTAACAAGAATACTAGTAATTTGTCGGTATGTCACATCCCCCATTCGGGTACTTTTTATAGACGTACTACGCGGGCGGGACGAACCCACAGCTTCGATAAAGTCAAGTAAAACCGAATCTCCCACTCGGCAGCCATCGCTACTACGCACAATTAATAAATAAATACTAGATGAATCGCGCAGTTTTACCCGCGTCAAACAAGCAAGTTAAAAAATTTCAACGACAATCAAACGACAAACGACATCTTTGATTTTTTTGTATAAACTTACTTCTAACTTAAATCTCTAAATTCACCTTCTTGGGAATCAAATTTAGAAAAACCCCGGTACAGAAATTTATTTATTTTTATTCAAATATAAAATTTCGTGCTCCTAACTTAAAAAATAACAGACTTTCATACAACTGTTCAATTCTTATACTACCCATCGGGATGGAATTTCCAACGCCATGTGTGAAACCTTCATGCAATATTTTAAGTTTCTAGTCCCAGTGGTTTCGGCTCTGCGTTGATGAATTAGTCGGTCGGGCGCACAAGTATATAAGTACAGACATAAATAAAAAAAATACTGCGTAAGCGTTTGCATGCGCCGCTCACCGATTCTTTCCGACTCCTGGTCGGGCATAAGTGCTTGGGATTGTCTGTCAGGAAATTCTCAATAGCAGCACGGAATTGGAATTGTGCCCGATGGATAGCGATAGGCGCATGAATGCTATACACCTCTGTTGATGTTATGTTTGATAGTCCTAGTCAAGTAGGGGTACTTAACGATTCCCTACGTCCGGCGCACCGGGCAATTCGCGAGTTCTCCAATGCGAATTGGCTAATCCTTTCACCACGATGGCAAGACAAAATAAAATTTGACTCAGCCATCGACACGACGAAGAAGAAGAAGAAGTCAAGTAAGACCTACGTATAGGGATATTCCACTCGGCTATCAACGCTACCAACAACAACAAAAACATAAAACATACAATTGTTATTATGATCAAATATTCGGTACATAAAAGTTCAATTTATTCTAAAACAAAAAGATCAGATTGAAATAACTTTTGTTAAACAAACTCGAATTAATTTCTACGAAATGAATATTATGAGAAGCTCGTGGTGAAGTCGAAGCCGTGGCCGATCTATCTCGTAGCTTAAGTAAAGCTAGTATGCCGCGGCCGGACGAGGATGGGTGACCATGATAACATAACTAGCTTTTCTCCTTGCCTCGGAGAGCACGTTAAGCCGTCGGTAGATACTGATATTCAGCAGGTATATTATAGGGACAAGGCTCGGTGATAAAAGAAATGGCACCGGCAGGATTTGAACCTGTGACCCTCTGCACACTGGGCAGTCGTTTGTTGTATCCTACTCTAGATAGAAACAAATGGATGAACGTGACATCATGAAATGACGTTTCATACAGTTGAGAAATTTAGGGTTCTGGTAAGTGGCGACCGTAGCTGGTTGGTTAAAGCGAATGCCCGATGTTCGCAGGTTCAAATCCTGCCGGTCCCATATCTTTTCACCTGTTTCTTAGTATAATTTGCTAAGCTTAGCTAGATGCTATTAAAATAACCAGTAAGAAGTTGTATTTGTATGCAACCACATTTTTTATTATTATTTGAGATGTAAATAAAAAAGCTTTTTATCTTAATCTTTTATGTAACTACAATAATAATAAAACTACCACAACACAAATACATAATCGTATGTTAATTTTAAACTGAGTGCCTCTAATGTTCTTAATAAGGAAAAGAAAGAAAGAAATAAAAGAAGAGAAAAAGCATTTATTTAGACTCATAAAGGAGTACACTGGTAAAAATAAGGCATGCAAAAGAAAACTTAAACAAAATAAAACATTAAAATAAGAATTAGCACATTATAGACATGGTAAACACGTGGGACACTTCTGTATGAGACCAAAAAGGTGGCTATCTCAGCAATTGCTGCAGTTTAGAATACTACAGCGCTGATTTTCAGATAGCACCTATGTAATTAATGACTTTATGGTCAATGAGATTGATATATTATTAATAAGATAATATAAGAAGAAGAAGAAGATAATATAAAATATAAGATAAGATAAAATAAAAATAATATATATATTTATATAAGAGAATAATAGAAAATATATTAATACCTACAAATAAATATGTACAAGCACTATATGTATAAGATATCTGCCCCCAAGTATAATCTGCTCAATTCAAATTCATACTAGTGTCGTTACAAAGCTGGGATTTATTTTAGGTCTTTTGAATTTGTTCAATTAACAAATATTTTTTAAAATTAAACTTAAAAGTACCCACAGTTTTAGCAGCACGTATCGGCGGTGGCAGATCGTTCCAGCAGCGACTAGCAGAGAATTTGAAACTACCTCTAAATGCTGTCGTTCTGTGCTTAGGTGTTACTAAAAGGTGTATACACCTAAGACTACATTTAAGACCTTCTTACTCACGTGCTCATTAGATAACGCCTACAACTCTTAAAGGCGCGGCAGAGGCTAGAGATGTATAACACCCACACTTCTATAATATTATTAAATCCGACGTGACGTGAAGACATTATTATTGAGAATACGAGTTACTCACGTTATCTACTTAGTCTAGTACGTAGATTCATCAACTGGGCGCCCAGTTGATGAATCTACGTACTAAATTCGAAACTAGTCGGCATATCCCCGCTGAAATAACGGGAGTAACCCGTATTCTCAATAATAAACCCACACTTCACCTGTTATGTTTAGATAAAAATACTACATATTCTAATTGTTGAAAGGTTTGTATCCTACTTAAGATAGGAACAAATGGATGAACGTGACGTCACGAAATGACGTATGATACTGTCGAGAAATTTAGGGTTCTGGTAAGAGGCGACCGTAGCTGGATGGCTAAAGCGGCTGCCCGGTGTGCATTAAGGTCGCAGGTTCAAATCCTGCCGGTCCCATATCTTTTTCAACTGTTTCTTGGTATGCTACATATTTTTCGGCCCGGGGATAGAGCGCGAGGCTGAACGCATAATCATATGTTAATTATATACTGAGTGCTATTAAGTTTATAATTGGTTACACTCAGCACTGTTTACTTACGCAATAGTTCCTTAAGTACATTTGAACTGATGAAACATAATATTAAGTATGTCTGATGCACAAGTCACTTTAAATAATGTGGGTACTTCATAATATATAAACATGTAAATGTGTCTAAAGTTACTTCAATATATAAAGGGGTGATGCAATATTTTTTGAAACCATATATTTTAGACGTGATCATTTTTCATTGCTACCAGTATTTTTTTATGTAACGAAAACGAACAAATTATTGAAATACATATAGGCTGTCAAGAAAGTGTTGAAATTAATAGGGGCGCTAGAGTGCTGTTCTACTGTTCGTATGGCAACCCATATAGTTCACTTCCCAGGACTTGATACTTAGCTGTATATAAAATAAAAAATAAAAAATCTATTATTACCCATTATATCGAAAGCTGTAGCTAAGCGTTAAACGTCGGTTTAACACGATGAAATCGGCACTAAGTAATAGTAAAATAATGTAATTAATTTGTACAGCCAGCAGTCATAAATTAGTTTCCGTTGCCAGACTATTTTGCCGAGCTGATTTGTGGTTTTACTGTCCCCTGTTTTTATCAATTACCAGAAAATAAAAGAAAAATATATTTTTAAAATATTTTATTTTAAGTATTTGAATAAATCTTTTCTTTCTATACATATTATTAAACTGTCTCGTTGGTCTAGTGGTTAGCGTTAAAAAAAAAATAACTTTTTGTCTAATAGCACACAAATCAAAGTTATCTAACACTTTCTTCGGACGACCTTTTCGGTTTATTCCTGGTGTAAGAAATACGCCTCTATTTTGTGCCCCTCCTAGTGCAATTCTTTGAACAGTACTTACTGATTTACCTGAATTAAGTAAAAATCATAGATATAGCAGAAAAGATAAAGCAGTCCGAGCCATTTCGGAGTGAGGGGAGGGTTGAACCCCCTGGCTAAGCCCATGCGTGATATTATTTTATGTTATTTACTTAAACTATACTCAAGTATCAACATTAACCTAGTCGCGCTATACCGCAACACTGAGTACAACAAACGTCAACTAAACCAATGTGCTAGTTTTAATTATTGAATAATTCGCTTATTTCAGCAACAAATTCAAAACAGCTTTGGTTTTATCCATTACCTATACTTGATTTGACTAAAAACAACATGTTAAACTCTCACATACCGGTCATATCAGCGGTTCTTTGACAAACAATGCCGATATCCGAAAGAATTTTTTTGCCTTATATTCCATTAAACATCTTTTATATACATTGTAAATTATTTCTCTGCCAGACCTTCGGATAGTTTTATTCATTGTTTATTACTTTTTTCCTGTTTTAATTGCCGTTTTATACTCTTATAAATAAAATTTACCAACGCGTAAACTCTGTTTACATTATTTGTAGTTTACATTATTTGTTAGCAACATTGTCATTATTTTGACAATGTTGCTAACAGACAAAAAAAATAGTTCCAAATCTACTCTTTCTTGACAGCCTATACAAATTGTTTTAATTTTTTGTAACGTAGTCTACTAATGACTAGTTAGGTAGGCAGAATAAATAGAAACAATCGATAGATTAACAAAGGTATTATTATTCTATATATTTATATCTATTAAATACAAGGTAGTCTCAAGGCGTAGGTTGGTAGGTAGGTAAGTGGTTTGGTAAGTCCTGGTGCAGCAAAGTGAGGAACACTTAACTCGGCGCTGGTGACCGCAGGCAAGAAGGGCGCGACGCGCACGCAGGTCCTTTATATACCCCACAGGGGTCTGCAGTGGGGGGCGCATCTTGAGGTTGCGGTGGCCGTGCGGTTGCGACGTCACACACCCCCTCCGTTAGGGCAGAATTTTTCTTAAAAAATTCGGCTCCTGGCTGACATGGAAGACCTCAGGAAGCAGTTCTTAAGCAGCACCGGCAGCTCGATCCGGCTTTACTGAAATCAGAACAATAAGTGTATATAAAAAAAATAACTAGAAAAAATATGAAGTTACGATACCTAAATAAAATTGAAAAGAACCGGAGTGATCGAGCCAAACGCATTCAATACAATAACAATGTCATGATGTCATTCAAAAATAACACTACGTGCAACCTATTAAGATTGAATTTTTACTAATTAAAGAAGATTATTGAAACTCATTCTTATCTAACGGAACTAAATATAACTAAAAATGTAAGTATAACAACTTGTTTACCAAGTAGCGCGTTAGCGAAGTAGTATTGGGTGTGCGCGTCTACACAGAAGGCATGACACATTTCAAGATGAATGAATGAACAACATCGTATAGTTGAAAATAATAGAATTCGACATCATTAGTAGATGTGATTCTAAAGGAATTATGAGCGTGAAGAATATTAGCGAACAAAATGGTATACCCGATTCGACAATGAGAATTTTAACCACTGAACCATAGGGTAATTTTTTTTTTTTTTTTTTTTTTTTTTTTTTTTTTTTTTATACCATTATTGTTTATAGTTTATTTGTTTAATATCCTTTATATGCCATTCGCCAAGTGGCTTATCAGACATATCTGCTAGTTTGTACACTAATGGAGACTTTTTTGCTACGATTTTACATTTAATAAATTTAGGAGCGAGTTTTTTACAAAAATATTTATCCTTATCGCTCAAGTAAAAGGTACGTTTCCAAACAATATCACCAATATTGAATTCTGCCGTTTTACGGCGAAGATTATAAGAATGACAATTACGCTTGTGTGCACCTATTAGCGCTGCCTGTACTCTCTCGAAAATAGAGGATAAGTAGCCTAGTGACTCAGCATAACTATCACGTGGCTCATGAATTATATTAGTATCAGATTTACTAGAAACATAATGAGAACCACAGGTTACCATTTCACGCCCGAATACGATCATAGATGGTGTAAAACCGGTTACTTCGTTTACTGCACAATTCATTGCGAACTGAATTTTAGATATAAGTGTATCCCATATGCGTTGATCGTTTGAAATGAACGTAGAAACAGCTGTTATTATAGTTTTATTATATCTTTCTACCGTATTTACATGAGGTGCATAAAACGGTGTGTAATGTAAATTTGGAATTTTATATTTACTTAACAAGTTTTTAAAAGTTGCGCTTATAAATTGTTTGCCATTGTCTAGTACTACGGTAGATGGAATACCATGTACCAGAAAAACTTTTTCCTCTAAGATTCTAGTTATTACGTCAGCAGTCGCACGTTTAATAGGGAAAAGTAAACAATATTTTGAGAAACAACAACAAACGACAAAAATAAAATTGTTCTGTTGCCTTGTAGGAGGCAAGGGACCAATCAAATCAATACTTATCATTTGAAAAGGTTTAGAACAAGACTTAGGTTCACCCATAAGACCCAAAGTTGCATGATTCTGATGCTTATGTGCGATGCAACTATCACAAGAATTTACCGCTTTTACAACATCGGAATACATTCCAGGCCAATAATAATTGAGGGCTAAACGTTTGAAAGTTTTGAAAATACCCATATGACCCGCCGTAGGGGAGGAATGGCTCTGAAGTATTACTTCGTTTCTCCGTTCAGATGGAACTACTTCCTTCCACTGAAATTCTCTGGTAAGAGGATTAAGACTCTTTTTGAAACGATATAATTTATTACTGATCACTTGATAGTCAACAAAGGATGTAGGAGACTGCGAACAACCATTAAAAATATTCAAATACCAAGTGTCATTAGTATATAAGGAACTACCATCTGGGAGGAGATTACTATCGATATCCATAATATTAGGTGATCGAGAAAGAAAATCTGGTACAATATTATCTGAACCACGACGGTGTCTTATTTCAAAGTTATAAGAGGAAAGACGAACTCCCCACCTGGCTAATCGCCCTGTAGGGTTGTTCAGTTTTAAAAACCATTTCAAAGCAGCATGATCGGTGTACACAATAAATTGTTTTCCGTTTTCAATATAACACCGCCAATGTTCGATAGCAGATAAGACAGCAAGCGCTTCGCGCTCAGTAGCACTGTAATTTTTTTCCTGGTCCGATAAGGATTTACTATAAAAGGCTATGACTCTTTCCTGTCCCTCCTTGACCTGGCAAAGTACAGCTCCAATACCGTAATCACTAGCATCGGCGTGTATTTCAAAAGGCTGATCAAAATCGGGACAACATAAGACCGAGGAAGAAGATAAACATTTTTTTAATTTATTAAAAGCTACATCCGCCTCTTGCGACCATGCGAACAGTGGAGCCTTTTTGCCGTTAGAAGTTAATTTATTTAAGGGAGCCGCTAAAGTACTAAAATCGGGTATGAACCTTCTATACCACGATGCAGCACCCAGAAAACGACGTACCTCTTTTTTATTTGTCGGAGTGGAATAACTTGTAATTGATTTTACCTTCTCAGGATCTGCATGAAGACCTTCTGAATCCACTATATAGCCCAAATATTTAAGTTTGTCTTTGAAAAAATTACATTTTTCTAAATTTATAGTTAAGTTTGCATATTTTAATTTGTTAAGTATTTTAATTAGAAGTGAAATGTGATTTTCAAAGGAATTTGTCACACATACGATGTCATCAACGAAACAAAAGACCTTGTTTTCAAATTCGGGCCCGTAAAATAAAATATCTGCTAAACGCTGTTGTGTCGCAGGAGCATTTGTTAAACCAAAAGGCATGGATTTAAATTGAAAAGTTCCACGTGACGGAATGTAAAAAGCAGTTTTACAACGGTCCTCTGCCCTTATTGACGTCTGCCAGAAACATTTAGATATATCTAAACTAGTTAGGTACTTAGCGTCTCTCAAGTTATCCAGAATCTCAGAGATATAAGGCAAATTGTACGCGTCTTTTTTTGTTACCGAATTTAGTTTACGGCTGTCGAGACAAAAACGCAATTCACCATTTTTTTAGGCGTTAAAATGACGGGATTAGACCAAGGGCTTTCAGATGGTTCAATGACATCTTCTGCCAACATTGCATCGACATGTTTTAACAAAATACGCTGTTTATCGGGAGACATACGATAGTATCGCTGACGAATAGGTGGACTATCACCTGTATCAATCGAATGAGTAATGAGTGAAGTTCGGCCGAGCCCTCGCCGTTCATAAGATATATCGGTGAATTGGGCGATGATGTCGTTAGCAGTAGCTCTCTGCTCATCAGACAAATGATCAAAAGATACCAAGTGACTGGTAGAACTAGGCTGTAGTTCCGAAACAACAACGTCGTTATTATTTTTCGTGAGTAAAATAGATTCCAATTGATCAGGGAACAACCCAAAACCCCTCCAGAAATCCATACCAAGGATTAAAGTTTTCTTAATACCCGGTACAATATGAGTAACAAGAGAAATAATTTTATTTTGAAATTCAAAAGGAAGTACCACTGAGCCAAGTGAAGAATATTTGTCGCCACCAGCGGTGATAAAATCCAGAGGTTTAGAATGTAATAATTTAGATTTATCCAAAAAAAATTTGTGGGAATTATTACCCAAAATAGTTACACATGAACCAGTGTCTAGTAAACCAACAGTGTTCTTCCCGTTAACCGTAACGGGGATAAATGGAGTATAATTAATGTTAGAATTAACGATTGAGGAAAGTTGATATGAATTGAAAAATTTAGATACATAATTTAGCCAATTATGCCATTCATTTTTACATGTTTTCACAATTACTTTTGATTTTCCCCAACCGTATTTTTTACGTTTTTTGAATTTTTATTAGTTTTATTGTTACAACTAGGACAGTCTAAAACTCGATAGCCAGGTAATCCGCATTTAAAACAAACCAAAAAACGAGGTTGACGACAATATTTTAAAGAATGTGAATCTGTTCTGCATCTCGGACAGTATAATTTAGGTATAGCAGTACTAGTGACAGAAACAGCATTGACGCTCGGTTCAGCAGAATTACTATTTTCTGTCGAACATTGATCTGTATTTAAAACATTGTAAGTAGGTTTAAAGTACTTATGTTTTTTGTAAGAATTATTGCTATAAGAAGTTTTTTTCGAATTCGTATCATTGGGATATCTATAAGCAAAATCTGGCGCTAGAGTATTGGCAGTAATTTTAGGTGGTTCCGAAAATTCCTTGCTACGACTGTCATACTTCTCAAAATTTCTACAAACACTAATTAAAGAAGGAATATTGTGGATATTCCTTCTTTAATTAGTGTTTGTAGAAATTTTGAGAAGTATGACAGTCGTAGCAAGCAATATTGCCAGTTAAGAGTGAATTTGTATAACACGGCCTGATATTATTTAATAGTATTTCTAATTTAATAGACTCGCTGATGGGTACGTCCAGACAGGAAAATAACCCTTGCATTTTAGATACATAGATGGTTATGTTCTCTTTTTCACCTTGAGTACGAGCCCTAATTTCCGACATTAATTTAAAGTCATAGTTATGAGGACTGAAATCGCGTTTTAACAAAATACACAAATCCTTCCAGGAACGAACACTATCTTTAATTGAACGAAACCAATGCAAAGCATCATCACAAAATACCTCAAAAGCAAAAGAAAATATTCTATCTTCGGGTATACCTCGACACGACATGAACTCGTCAACCTTCTGAATAAACGCCCTCACACAGGTTCGACCGCTATATTTAAACTTGCAGATTTCAGAAAACATTTTGCGTTCATTTATAAAATCCACGTGTTGAACTTCACGTGGTAATGAACACGTTGGCTCGACCACATGACACGGTACATTGGTAGGAACCGACCACGTGGTAAAAGATGCTAAGATTTTATAATTAGCGTGAAACATATCCCATACAACTTGAATTGATGATTTATCAGTAAGCAACGAAGTATCTATTCTTGATAATCTATGAAAAACATGATGCATAATAGATTCCGATCTAACAAACAGGTTTTTATCATAATGAGTTTGCAAAGTCAAAAGGTTATTTGAAACGCGCAACAATGAGCCATTACATGCGGTAATATCAACATCTGGCGAAAAGCACGACGATATTATTTCATCAAATGCCAGGTCTGACAATTTAGCAATTTGTTTACGCAATTCCTCAACCGTAATTGATTTTTCAGGCACAACACCACCTCTTACAAGCACTTCATATTCGAGCTCAGCCTTACTTAAATGATTAAATTTGATAGCATAAGCCATATTTAAAAAAAATTGATTGGGAATTACGCATACAAAGATACACAATTATTTGAAAAAAAATGAATCCGTCCAAAAGGTGATAAGAATGTGTTTCTTTTTTTTTTTTTTTTTTTTTTTTTTTTTTAAATCAAAAACATAAGCACATAAAAGTAGAAGTTTTTGTAGGTTATTTAAAACACGAGGTGAAACAAGTGAGATAATAGAATAAAAAAAAAACACCGTACGCACCTTTCGGACGAAGAAAAGAAATATACACAGAAATAACACACAATTAAATAACTGCCAAGACTTAACCAAACCATGTACCATATAACCTCTATTGTTGGGCGCCGCTGTAACGTAGTCTACTAATGACTAGTTAGGTAGGCAGAATAAATAGAAACAATCGATAGATTAACAAAGGTATTATTATTCTATATATTTATATCTATTAAATACAAGGTAGTCTCAAGGCGTAGGTTGGTAGGTAGGTAAGTGGTTTGGTAAGTCCTGGTGCAGCGAAGTGAGGAACACTTAACTCGGCGCTGGTGACCGCAGGCAAGAAGGGCGCGACGCGCACGCAGGTCCTTTATATACCCCACAGGGGTCTGCAGTGGGGGGCGCATCTTGAGGTTGCGGTGGCCGTGCGGTTGCGACGTCACATTTTAACAACATAATTTCACGATTTTCGAAGAAAAATTATGATGTCAATGTTTAATTCGTTCGCACAATGCGATTTTTACAAAAAAAAAAAACTATAAACTAACGATTCGGAAAAAAAAATAAAAATAAAAAATTATAATATAAAAATACATGAAAAAAAATGAATTAAGAATAATTTTTGTGCCTAATCGACAAACCTCCTAATATTAGGAAACATCACGCTTATATTACCCAAAAGGGTGTGGCAGAGGTGTACAACACCAACACTTCACCTGTTATGTTTAGCTCCCATAGGATAGGGTTGTGGGCCTATCACCATCCACCGGGCACAATTCCAACTCCGTGCTGCTAGTGAGAATTTTCTGATGGAAAGTTTACAAATAACACTTTGCCCGACCCGGGCATCGAACACAAGAGCTCGCGGTGAGAAGCGCTTATCGCCCTTGCCGTTCTATTGTTTTAAACGCGTTGATGTCTTTTGTTCGTAACATGCAATTATGTGTGGCAATATTGATTAGAACTATAAACTATTAGACCGGGGTCGATAATTTTTAAAACAAAGAAACTATTAATATACCCCCCCCTTCCCTGCCTGACCTCAGATCGCCCGTAAATTATATTTCCTTTAATTTTTATAATATTCTCCTCCTTTTCTAATGGGTTTCATCCTACTATTATTTTTTTTCACTTTTTATTATTTTTAAAGGCTTCTACCCTAATAATAATAGGAATCCTAGCCGATTTCGGCTACGGCGACTTTGATATTGTGGGATTTTCATTTTACGAGCTTGGATGTTTTGCTCTTAGATGACTAATGTACCCTATTTTTGCGGTAAACACACGTGAACACTGCGGACACGTTAGAGCACCATTGACATAATTGAACGTTATATTCGAAGGTGGTCGTGCTTTCAGTTGGTCTCGTTTAGTATCTAGCTCACACCTTCTTCCTTCTTCAAACACATGCACATTATTCTGCACAACACGTCGCCATTCAGGACGATTGGCAGCATCAGTCTCCCAATGCCTTCCTTCTACCCTGGTCTATATACATAACATAAGATCACGCCTATGTTTCTCACAAGGTACCGGCAGAACGGATGTGGATGTAAAACCACAACATTTTTAACCGACTTCTAAAAAAAGGAAAGGTTCTAAAATCAATTGTATGTTTTCTTTTTACACTTGATTACATATTACTTGAAGATGCCTGGACTAATTTGAAAATATTTTTTTGTCTGAATAGTATACTTGTCATGTGGTCCCATTCTAGACTAGAGAAATCAAGGGCAACCCTCAAATTGTAAAGGCTTACTACATATATTATTCTTTCTCAAGGTACTCATGAATTTATTTGTTCAGTATAATAGTAAAAGACAAAACCATAAAATTAGGTGTCAACAACTTAATACTACACTACACTATTTACCAATACTATCTTTTGTATGGCACCCAGAGTTTATAACAAACTACCAAAGACATTATTGGTAATAAGCCCACTAGATAAATTTAAAATTAATTTGAAAAAAATGTTTATTAGTAAAGCTTATTACAGTGTTAAAGAATACTTAGATGATAATATTAGTGGCAATATTACTAGTACATAGAAAAATAATAGTTTTAATTAGTTATTTATCTTACTTCGTGTTATACAATCTCTATTATTTTAATTTTGTTATTCTTATTCTTGTGTAAATTTTATAATTTGATATAATTTTAAACAAATAATGATGAATAGATTTAAGTATGATCTGTTATTGCATGCGTTAGGGTAAAATATGGTGGTCTTAACTATTTTATAACATCTATGTGTACCCATATTTGCAATAAAAATATTGAAGTTTGAAGTTTCGTATATTTGCATCTAGCAGTCAGCATTTCATGTTGCTGAGCTGATGCTGTACAGTACGGGGATAATTTTTTAAATATAGGCACTAAGGTCGTTTACTGTATTCTTTTAAGTCAAACACAGATAAGGCGAGACATTAAATATTACTTAGGCGACAGGCTAATAATATATAAGTATTTCTCACTAATTAAAATCGTTTTTGTTATAATTTTTGGGTCCCATGTGATAGTGAGCCTATTTTTACATTTTTCAAGAGAAAATAAAAATACCTTACTCTAAATATAGCAAATGAAGTATGAGAGTTGAAACCTCTTTGTTCAGTATTGAGGGCAGTATTGTAAAAATGTAATGTTTTCATTTTAAGAGTCGTAAGCTTGGGGTTCAATCAAATTGATCGACTTTTACATTTATATGTATTTGATGCCGGAGGATGGGACTTTATATCTACGTCTTATGACGTTGTCTCTTCATCTTCCAAGATTCTTCTCAATTTTTTTTTATACTACGGCCACAGCCAAGGGACGTGTAGTCCACCTGATGGACGTGGAGTGCAGCCCATGGACATCAACAATCCACAAAAGCAGATTATAGATGCGTCGCTGCAGCTGAGGACTACGGTGTTATGCCTCATGTGCCAGTAATTTCAGGGCCTGATCTCACCACCAAACCGGAACACAGTAATGGACGCACTACTATTTGGCGGCAGGTTAAAGGTGAGACGGTGGTGCTGCCGCCCTCGAGCTCATTCACAAGAGCTCTACCACAATTGCATTGGGGTCGGCTTCTAGCGTCCATCCGACCACGGTGTAGTGGTTAGTGGATGCGCGTTTTGGCGCGAGGTCTAGGGTTCGAATCCCGGGTCGGGAAAAGTGTTATTTGTGAACTTTAAACTATATATATCATAACATAAATAATATAATATACTTTGGACTTTTGTATGGTCACTGTACAAAAGTGTTCCTAATAATAATAAGAATTTTTTGTGTTATTAATATAGTCGTGTTACTATAACAACACGTACGACTACTTTCATATATTTTGTGAATAACGTTGTGGATTGCACAATTGTCATTCTTTTAAGTACTCTAAATGTGTATCATTTATTGTGTAATTGTTTGTTGTTCCTAATAAATAAAGATTTGTTCTGAGACTGGGTGTGCTTGTGTGAGTGAATGTGTGTGTTTGGCCTTGTCATTGAGACCATTGGATAGTGTAATTGCTTGTGGCGTTCTATCTAATGCGAAAAATGCAAAAATAAATAAATATTAATAATAAATAATCACGCCTATATTACTAATAAGGGTATGGCAAAATGGATGTGAGTGTAAAACAATACAATTTTAACCAACTTCAATTAAAAAGAAGGAGGTTCTCATTTCGGTTGAGTTTTTTTATATTTTTTTTGTTTCTTTCGAAAACAAAAAACTTTCCGCAAGAAAATTAACAATAGCAGCACGGAGTTTGAATTATGCCCGGCGGGTGGCGATAGGCTCACCCCCTATTCCATAGGACTTAAAAATAACGGGTGATATGTGGATCTCAGTCCTCACAGCTTTATCTAAAATCCTAGAAAAGATATTAAACCGAGCCCTTAAAGCCTTTCTCGAAAAATTTAACATTCTTGCCCCGAATCAATATGGTTTTCGGTCAGGTCTATCCACCGAAGATGCTGTGACGGACTTAACCAACACCGTAGTCGACAAAATTGATGAAAAAAATAGATGCATATGCATCTTTCTAGACCTCTCAAAAGCGTTCGACACGGTATATGTCCCCACGCTGTTGAATAAGCTACAAAAACTGGGAGTGAGAGGTTTAGCCCATAATATCTTTAAGGACTATCTTAGAAATAGACGACTTAAAGTCAAAATTGATCAATATTTAAGTAACGAAGAATCGGTGACCTATGGAGTGCCCCAAGGTAGTGTTCTGGGTCCTACACTCTTTCAGGTATATATAAACGATCTCTGCACAATGAAATTGCCAAATACCAGCATTTTTACATACGCAGACGACACTGCCATCCTCGTATCCAAACTGGCAATATGTTAAGGACCAAGCCGAATACTCATTATCCAATGTCATGAACTGGCTAACGAATAACCTCCTAACACTAAATTTAACAAAAACTAATTACATAGCGTTTTCTCTAAGTAAAATTACCGACCCTGCAAAGAACTTCACAATTAAGGCCCATACATGCTCCAACAAAGACCTATGCAACTGCATAGAACTCACGCGAGCTGAAGACGTTAAATACTTAGGCGTACAAATTGACCACAGGCTGAAGTGGAATAAACAGATAGATCTAGTTACAGCTAGAGTGAGGCGACTGATACATGTTTTTAAGTCCCTACGAGATGCCTTACCGCCAGATAAACTGAGGCTTGTATACCTATCTCTATGCCAGTCCGTAACTCAATATTGCATTTCGGCGTGGGGAGGCGCTGCAAAAACGCACCTAATTAAACTTGAGAGAGCCCAACGGGCGGTGCTGAAGGTAATGACAAAGAAACCTTTCAGATACCCGACTGTCAACCTTTACGAAAACTGCAAGGTCCTCTCAGTACGACAAATATTTGTCTCAATAGCTGTGCTTAGGAAACACCGCGATGTATGTACGCTATCCAGACTCAAATAAGCGCAGCAAATCTTCCGTGTGCTCCCGCGTAGCTTGTAGAACCACTTTTGCGAGAAGACAGACTCGCAGTATAAGCGCCAAATTATACAACGAGCTAAATAAAAAACTAAATATCGCTACACTAAGTAGACGAGAAGATAAATTAAAATTTCAAACTGGCTACAACAACTCGACTACCAAGAAACCTAAAATTTACTTACTTACATACTATAAACTGTCGTAGACAAAAACACATGCACCAATACAAAACTGCACAAATACGCACGCACGCATACACACACACACATACACACACACACACACACACACACACACACACACAAACACACACACACACACACGCACACAACCGCATTATCTTTAGTGTGAACAGCGACCACCTGTACAAAAAGTACTGTTAACTTTTGTGCGGCTGAACGCTGGATCCCAAGATACAGGTCTTGACCTAGTTTGGGAATCAGTTTTAGTTATCTTATCTAAACTTACCAACATTTGTAAAAAATATATAACAACCAAATGTAAGCTGTGTATCTTTTGTGTAAATAAAGATTTTTTTTTTTTTAATTTATTTTGTACACCTCTGCCACACCCTTCCGGGTAATAGAAGCGTGATGTTATGTTATTCCCTAAAAATACAAACAAGCATCAATTTATCCAAATAGAATATTCTGCCTGTTCCACCTCATTTCATCAAGTAGTAAGTTTCTCCTAAAGCAACAGAAATCACATCGATATCTATAAATAACGGTCTTGCGCCGGCCGGAGGGAGGGGGGTGGGGGGTGGTCGCCGTCGCCCCGGGCCACTTCCGGCAAAAAACACAGCCCTAGGATATTGAGTGTTCCGGCGACACGGCCGTATTACCGTCGCGAATTAAATTCTAGAAACAATGTACACGTGGCTTGCGGTCTCGAAGGGATGGCGGTTCGAATCCAGACGAAACATTTTTTATGATACTAGCAAACATTATGGGACCGGCAGGATTTGAACCTGCGACCTGCACACCGGGCAGTCACTTTAACCAACCAGCTACGGTCGCCCCTTGCCAAATTTTTAATTCATAAATGTCTCAAATGTATGTGACGTCATGCATTTATCTTTTATTTATATTATTAGAATCTGTATTTGTATGCCTAATAGGCCAAACACAGCTGGACATTTTGTGATTTTTGCAAAAACTTTTAACCAATGTTTACAAATAATAAAATACATTGACTTTGACTTTGACATAACCGATGAAACTCAACCAGCAATATAGGAAGAAAAAAATATTTTATTTATTTATTCTTCCTATACTACCCGAATTATTTTTCTTCGTTTATTACCTGGTTATGTACGAAGAAATATTTGTTTTAGATACATTACTAATAATATTGTTAGTTATGTGGCAGATATTAAAAAAAAAAGAGAAAATCGTGACAATTAGCGTCGATACACGATTAAAAAAAAATCGTTAATCCTAGACTCAACCTTTTTAAATTATTACTGCGTCCTGCTACTGCTACCCTAACAAAATACGTGTTAGCAATTTTATAACAATGTGCCAATTTAATTACACTTGTCTGTTTCGTTAGGTTACGTCGGATACATTTTATATTGACCTAATATACAGGGTGTAAATGACATCGTGACGAAGCCGTTCACTAGTGATTCAGTACATGATTCTGAGACTCTGGTCAAACGCGTGCCTATCCACCATAAAAAAAAGTTATTTCTTGGCAATTTTTTTTTTAGATTTTTTTCGAAGAAAATTTTCGTTTTGCCGCATTTTTTACGACTGATAATGAAAAAGTAACGATTCACCACACCACGCACATTTCACCTGTTACTTTTAGATTCCATAGGTTAGAGGGTGAGCCTATCGCTATCCACCACCCACAATCCCAACTCCGTGCTGCTTCTGAGATTTTCCGACGGAAAGTCACAAATAAAACTCTGCCCGACCCGGGAATCGAACCCGAGACCTAGCGTTGAGAGACGCATACGCTAACCACGAGACCATTGTCAATTTAATTAGTTTAGCATTAAATATTCGCATGTAATATCTCACTATCTGAAGGACTACAATCTGTGCGCACGACTCACTCCATGATAACTACATGATAAGTTATCTGTTAGTTTAACGAGTGCTTGTTAGTAGTTTATCTTTACGCAAGAACGATGTGCGGAAACAATAATTAATTAGATTAGAAATATATTTGGGTACGCGTAAAATTATTTTAGACTAGCTCATGCCCGCGGGTCTGCTCGCTTGATATGTCGATGTGGCCTATATGTTCATCCAGGCTATAAGCTACGTGTAAATTGTATATGGATTTCTTTTACGAAAAAAACATGTAGAATAATTAATATGTAAGATATAAATTTTCGTTAGAATAGACGAAAGAAATAATAATTAAAAGTAATAAAGAGTCCGT
Organism: Hypena proboscidalis; assembly: GCA_905147285.1. Taxonomy (NCBI): domain Eukaryota; kingdom Metazoa; phylum Arthropoda; class Insecta; order Lepidoptera; family Erebidae; genus Hypena; species Hypena proboscidalis. The sequence goes on along the minus strand of LR990153.1, from coordinate 11,421,505 downwards.
CAATCTAGAGGATATATCCTCAATTTTTTTAAAACGTCCATATTTTGTTGGAACTTTAAAAAAAAAATCAGATAACTGTCATAGTCATAACTTACACTATTGCTTGATTTTGACGACGAGCTCGAAGTCTTAGACTGGGACACCCTGTACATATGTAACGGACTGGATTTAAAATATTTTTGACTAGACTCGCGGCACAGTATAAATATTTACAAACAGTACGGAAACTGCCTACAAACGTTCGAAACGGCACGCACACATAAACATGCACACCGACGAGACCCCTAAGCGAACGTCGCGGTGCTGTCAATAGCGAGTGCCGCGTCGAAGCAAGTCGTCGCGTTAAAATTTTGCCGATCCTTTTTAAAATGCCACGATGGTATTGCGTAGTCTACGGCTGCTTGAACTCTTATTTATCAAAACCAGAGCTATCTTGTTTTAAACTGCCTGCTGATTTTGAAAGGTAAGAATGATTTGTTGTTATGATATTGTACTCGAATAATTATAAGTAGGTAGTTGTAAATAATAGCGCTGAGTGAGTGTGACCGACTCTGTTTCGAACGAAGTTTTAACTACGAGCGTTGTTGCGCCGACATAAGCGGTTTTAAACTTAACTCAAAATCTAATAACTCAAAAATTATATTGTTTTTTCCGACTTCCAAAAAAGGAGAGTCTCAATTCGATTCGTATATATGTTGCTTTTTTATGTTTGTTCACGGCTAGCTTCGTCGTTTATGAACTGATTTTGATGATTCTTTTTTTGTTGGACAGGAGATGATTCCAAGGGGGTCCCATTGTCAGCATATCGTGATCTGATGATGGGATCTTAGAGAAATCGAGGGCAACCCTCGTATTTTATAGGCACATGTTATGTTATCAGTGTGTTTTTCAAAGCTACACCAGTATTTACGCCTAATCGTACTAATTTTATGTGGCTAAGCTGATGATGGAAGGTCAACTCCTCAATGGTTAGGAGTTGAAGGATAATTCTTTCACTACTGTACACATATTCAGACTGCTAGTTATGATGTCAAGTGAGCTGTTGGAACGGAGATATTTTAAAGGTGGTCCCATTGTCAGCATGTCATGATCTGATGATGGGATTCCATAGAAATCGGGGGCAACCTTCGTATTTTATTTATTCGAGGCTACACCAGGATTTAAGCTTGGTCGCAATAATTTTATGTGGTTGAGCTGATGATGGAAGGTCAACTCCTCAAATAGTTAGCAGTTAAAGGATAATTCTTTCACTAATGTACGCATATTCCTACTGCTAGTTATTGTGTCAAATGAGCTGATAATGGAAGGTCGTGACCCTCAATAGTCAGGAGATAGGATTTAATTCTTTATTTGTTATTAATAAGTTTTCCGTCTCAAGTAACCGTCGTCTCCTCATTCGAGAAACATTCTTGCTCGGTCTACCCATCACTTAAAATCGTAAAATAAAATAATTTTAACAAAAAACAAAAACCGACTTCAAAAAGTAGGTAAACTAAAAAGCAAAAAATAAATTTACTTCGCACAAAATAATACGTTTTTTCATTTAGTTAAATAGAAATTACTGAATATCTACAAAACAAAAACAAAGATCTACAAGTTGTTACGTGTCAATATTAAACTGTGTATCGTATTTTGTTGAGATTAACCGATGCTCTGAGATTACTTATTTAAATTTTATTCGTAAACTAGTTATTTCAATACGATTGAATGATCACTAAAAAACACTTTTTTTTTCATAAAAAGACAATATCAAAAAGTTTAAAAGTGTCAACCCTAAAGCTTCAATAGAGCGTAGGTAATTATTTTTTGAAATAGGCTTAGTTTCTATACTGTTTACATATTTATACTGTGCTCGCGGTGAGCGATACACAAAGCACACTGCTAGAGCAACAAGATGGGAAAATAATGAATAATACTAAATAAATGAATCATAATATATTATCCTCTATTGCCGACCCACATGACTTCACACTAGTCACCAGTTTAAAAATAGAGGCATATTAGATTAAAGCCCGATTGCCACCAAAACTGAGACGAGAGAAGATGAGCTCTACCAATACAATACAATACAATTCTTTATAAAAAAAACAAGTAATTTAATAAATATTATTTAAAAATTACAAGAAAAAATAAATCGTTCTCAATCAGGTTTCGTTACCGAAGCTAACGAGAGGAAAAACGTGTATAGAATGAAACCTCATTGGTTATCACACACATCACTCGTCTCCAGTTTGGTAAATCTGGGCCTACGATTTCGTTTGATCATACTATGCATTTGTTTCAGCGGCTCACAAGAACTTATTCTATCTTCAACTACACTGTATCGCCTTACACACATAGAGATCTAGGACAATGTGTGCGTGGCGCGAATGCGCGTGTAGTGTGTCGAGGGGGGGCATCGGAGCCACACTACTGCTGCTGGTGATAGCAGCACTCACAGCTGCAGACATGGAGGAAAAGAGATCAGATAGTGAGTGTTTTTGGTCTTTAGTTAAGCGTTTGATTGAATTGAACTCTGAATATGATGACTTATACTGCAGTAATCATGAATGTACGGTGCTAGAAATCGTTGTTAAGTTCCAAAATCAGGTTTAGAAAAAAATATCATAAACATTTCAATTTAACATGGTTTGTTCCATTTCAAGTTTTATAGGAGTGCCACAAGGTACACATTTGGTGCCTTTGTTTTTTATTCATATTTTACTTATTTATTTATTTATTCAAATACTCATTGCACTAACAGTTACTACCAATGCGTACAATAAGTGTTAATTTGATGTAATGTATTTGTTTAGTGTCACCGATGCCATTTGTGATGGGTTCCCGGTATGGTCGCAGCTCAGGAGGGCCAAAAATGATCGTGCCAAGGAATGACAGGTAAGAAAAGACATAGTTGTCATTTGAAATAAACGGTTGCATTAACTCCAATTCAATCAAAATTAAATAAAATGTGGTGCTGGGCAACAAATATTTTTTAAAGTATATGACTAGTATTTTCTCTCCTGTATTACCCTTCTTGGTGATATAGGCGTGATGTTATGTTATGTTTATATTATAATATTACATCATTATACACATTACATTTACATTACATTACATTTACATTACATTATCAGCGCTGCGGTGCTTTTAGCGCTGCAGTATTGTGCTGAGATGCGTACCATTTCCGGCATTTTTAATGTTTTTATTTTATTATATTTTTTTTTAGTTTTTGACGCAATTATGCCAGAATAAATGATTTTTTCTTTTTTTTTCTTTTATATACTATATTACGCAGAAGGGTGTTGCGCACATTTAACCTTATCCCATTACATTTAATTAATTACATTTAATATTATCCCTTGTGGTAGGGGGTGTGCCTATCGCCATTCACCGGGCACGAGTCTAACTTCATTCGTTTAAGAATTTCTTTAAGGAAAAATTTCAATTAACACTTGCTCGACCCGGGTATCGAACTTGAGATCTCGGGGTGAGAGGCAAATAGATTTAATTTAAAAATAATTATCTTTATTTGGCGCCATATATGTCATTTCCGTAAATATTTTAAGAAAACTTCCATTTCATCGTTTGAATAATATTATCAATAAGATCTCGGACCAAAGGCCTCAATGGGCAATGCAATAAAACTAGCTAAGAGATATCACAGAAGATGATCTCAAAATGTATAGATGAGCATGAGCATGATTGACTATGGAACCATTTAAATAAATAAATAAATATCTCACAGCTTACGCACAACGCAATAAGTCCCAAACTAAGCTGAGCTTGTACTATGGGTACAAGAATAACTGATATTAATACATATATACTTTTTTTTGTAAATACATACTTATTATACATAGAAACACCTAGACTAACACAAACCCGCATGTTCATGCACACAAAGATGTGTCTTAAATGGGAATCGAACCCAATTTGACAGTATACTTCTCAATCAATGCAAATGATTTGTTTCCTCTTTGGATTGAGAAGTCTACAGAAATGCTCCAAACAAAATCAATTGGATTTTTAATGCAGGTTTTTCATGGGCAGTCGTTACGGCAAGCGCTCGGAGACTCCCGGGGCCCGCGCCGCCGCCATGTGGGGCGCGGCTGAGCCAGGGCTGACGAGTGCCGAGAGCGTTGGAGGAGCGGCTCTGCTCTGCGAGTTCACCGGCGTTTTCCCGCTGTACAGATGTGTGAAACACCATAAACGAGACAATAGCAATTCGTGAGTATTTTTGTATTTTTGTGTTAAAATATTTTCTAGGACTATTTATTACAGAGAGAGTTATATCGTTAAGATTTTAAATTGGTTTTTTTTAAACTAGTATTATTAAGAGGAAAGATTTTTCTGCTTGTTTGTATCAAGAAAGCGCCGAATCTACTGGACCGATCTTGATAAAATTGGTGGGGAGATTGATGATGTGCCTAGGAATAGTAGGGCTTATCTAATATTAAGAAAATGATATAGAAGATGAGATATATATTTATTTTTTACAGTGAAAGCTCAAACATTTATAAATCAGTTTTTTGCCAGAGTAGATTTAAAAATACTTTATCAATATATATCACCCTGTATCACGTAACACTCCTATAATATAGTATTATTTGTTCATCAGGAGGAGTGCAGAAGACCCGGCAACAGATGAAGAGCAATAATTTGAAATAGATTACAATCAGACTGTCCGCCGCCCAAAATACTTCGCATCGAACGCGCCGCCATTTTTAAATATTTACGAATTCTTTATACCTCTTATTTCTAGACAGGACCTACAATGATTCTGTACTAAATTTAAAATAAAATGTGAAAATGATCCTATAAACTTCCGTTACGTGTATCTTAATAGTACAAAAGTATAGTATAAGGTCATCTATGAAAACTATTTTATGTTATTATATAATTTACTAAGTAATTTGCCACGGTTACTTAATAAAAACCTTATGAAATTTATTTTGGAGCACGTTAGTAAACTTACCAATAATAATATAAAGACTTGGATTGTAACTATACAAGTTTTCAAATGAGTACCTATGAATAAACATGTGTCAAAAACCATAAGCAAATGCATTATGAGATTTTGCTTGTTGATTTTTGTTATTCTCTTAAAGCCGCGCTGTTTAGTAAAGAGCTTCTTCATTTTGCGAGCGGTCCGCGACGCGTTCGATACTAGGCCAAAGTTAAAATCATTGTAATTATATGTATACATAGTAGATATAAGATACGGTCACATGGCGCCGCGGCTGGGGGCGCTATGTGACCGACGTGACGTGACATGAGACGCGCATACACAACATAAAACCCTTATAAGTAAATAATAAAAGCAGCTCTGTATCTAATACATGTCCTACTGCTGGGCCTCATGATCAGAAGGTTTAGGCCATAGTCCTCCACGCTGGCCAAGTGCGGATTGGTAGACTCCGCGAAATGTAGATGAATTTTGCGGTTTTAAATTCCACTTAATGCAACGAAAAAGATAATTTCTCTGATGTTGAATATAAAATGTATCCTAATATGCGTATTCCTATTCAATTTTAATACTATAATCTGTTCATTCAAAACTTTCGCAATGCCTTTCATTCTCCCGGATACTATGGGGCTTAACCCCTTAATGGAAGTTTAAGGTTCACAAATATCATTATTGTTTAACAATAAGTCAAAGATCTTGCTATTGTGTGTATGTTAATAAATTGCTTAAGGAACACATAGTGTTACCTAAATCACATCATTATTTTCACTTCTAACTGACATGACTCGATTTTTTTACGTTAAGTTATTTCAATCTAATTTAAGGTCAAAAATCCATGACAAAAAATGAGTTGTGTCATAAATAATGTCTGCAATGATCAGTTAAAATGTATTATAGATAGGATCTGAAAACCGGCAAATGTTCTATCTTTAAACAAAATCTGGGAAACATTGAGATTGCTGTAGGACAAGAGTGGTACACAACGCACGCGGTCTGCAGTGAGTGACGAGTTCGACGTTCAGCGCATTCGCATTCTGAACGTCGAACTCAGATCACCAACGATGTGGGTGGATCGTGACAGTTCTTAGACATTGCATTTATAACAGAGAACGCAAAACTTGAAACTCTGACTGCAGACCGCGTGCGATGTGTTCGGAGCCTTCTACATAGTGAACGTAAACGTAACGTGCAGTATGCAACAAAGTGAAATTTATTACAGTGTTCATTTCACCAGGTTTTTTTATATTACGAAAAATAAGTTTTCACAATTGCTAAACAAATTGGATGATCGCACTATTCAATTTGTTCAGCAAAAGTGACCAGAAACTGTGGTTTAAATAATTTTGTCAATAGGTCGCATCCATCTTGTTTTTGTAGAATATATTGTTTAGTTGTGTATATGCGTATTGTCGCGTCGCTTGTTAATTAATACTTAGATGTACTTAGTACTTACTTAATTATTGTAAGCAAAGACGTTGAGGCTGCGTCTCGGGTCTTGATGTATGAGAAGTGAATAAACTGTCACATTTGAAGTTTTTTTGTTGTTTTTATATGACCCTTAATTAATTCTTCCTGATTTTCTATTTATTCTCTACAGACTGTCTCACGGCCATGCCATTTGAAGGGAAAGTATCTTAAATAATGTTGATAATAATATAACATTTTACTTACATTTTTCAATTAGTTTTCAATGTGGCATTGAGAAGCAGCGGTAGCTGAGTGTGAGATCGTATGATTGCGAAGTCAAAGGACTCGGGTTCAATAGTCTGTCAATAAATCGTTGTAATTTGTCTTTTCGAAGATGTGTGTGTATTTGTCATATAAATTATCGCTTGCTAACGGTGAAGGAAAACATCGCGAGGAAACCTGCATGGTTCAGAGTGCCTAAAAAGTGCTCGAGGGCGTGTGAAGTCTACCAATCTGCACTGAACCAGCGGGGTGGACTAAGCCCTAACCCTTCTCATCATAAGAAGAAGCCCGCGCCCAGCAGTGGGACATGTATTAGATATGCTGCTATTATATGTGGCATTGCCGAAGGACACACCTAGTTCACCCTTGAGTTTTTTTGATCTATGTGTAGATAATGAGACAGTATACAGCTTGACAAATAGTCTAAAAAACGGAAACTAATTAATGCCAGCAGGCAATATAATGACAACGTTGTCAATGTAATGTCATTTAATTGGAGCAAACTTGACGATTAGATGCACCATTTCGTAGATTTAAAATTGGGTTGTAATTCATAATTCATAATAATAATTCATAATTCATTTATTTTCATAAGATCATAGGTTGGTACATACAAGCATGCATTATACAGATGTTCTTAGAAACTAAGTTCAGCTATGTCTCGCCCTTAAGGCATAATGAGAAATACATTTTTATTGATATTAGATAGAAATAGAGAAATAAAAAATAATAACAATAACAGAAATACAAAACAGAGCAAAATTGATACATTATTATTAAACAAAATTGATACATTTAATTATTAATTGATCATGAGATTGTTAAATACATTTTTGGTAGTAGGTTACAACTACACTGTTCACAACATGACTAAAGCAGGTGACTTTTTGTGAGTGATTTATCTTCTAGAAATTCCTTTACTGAGTAATAGCAGTTATTTACTAATAAGTCGTGGAGGTTCTTTTTAAATGTTGTTAATACTTTAATATTGCGAATATGACTCGGAATATTATTAAATATGCGCGAAGCAGTGCAAAAAATACTTTCATGCAATAGTTGAGTCTTGCTTGGAACTATGTTTATTTTATCTAGATGCTATATTATTTTTAACAAATACTGCAGTTTCCAGAATGTATAGGCACGGTACAGTTAATATTTTTGCATTCATAAAGTAGGGTTTGCAAGAATCAGTTTGTCGAAGGTTGAATAAGGCCCTTATACAACGTTTTTGAGCAATAAAGGCACGTTCTTTGTCTGTACTATTACCCCAGAATATGAGGCCATATCTGATAGTGGAACTCACATAACCGTGATAGGCTGTTAATAAAGTTGTGTGATTGGCTATTTTTCTGAGTCTGTGAAGTGCATATGCATGCTGGCTCAATTTTTTACAAACATAATCAACATGTGACTTCCAGCTAATTTGATTATCAATGTACAATCCTAGAAATTTTGTTACTTTTGTTTCTTCCAAGTTATTGTTTAAGTAACTGATATTTAAGGGACAAGTAGGCTGCACTCTAATTTTAAAATTCATGATTTTGGTCTTATCAAAGTTAACCATTAAATTATTAGCTTTAAGCCAGTTCACAATTAGTCCTAAAGAATTGTTTATGTCAGCTTCTAGATTATAAGATTTTTTTCCGTCAAATAGCACAGTGCAATCGTCGGCAAATAAAGTAATATTATGATTTATAATGGATGTCATGTCGTTCACATAAATAAGGAAAAATAACGGGCCCAAAACACTACCCTGCGGTACACCAAATTTCACAGCACCAAATTCAGAATAACAAACTTCTTCGGTTTTAGTTATAGGGTTAAGCCTTCTCACTTCTGTTAATTGTTGTCTGTTAGATAGATATGATTTTATTAAGTCATATACGTTTCCTCTAACACCATACGTATACAATTTTTGTAACAAAATATGATGGTCAACACGGTCAAATGCCTTCGACATATCCATGTATAGTGCTACAGCTTGACGGCCTTTATCCAAATTCGTCATTACTGTCTGTAAGAAGTTGTAAATTGCCACATTTATTGACTTGTTTTTTCTAAATCCATACTGACAAGACGTTAGAATGTTTTGATTTTCAAAAAAGGAATAAAGGCGTTTGTACATGATCTTCTCGAATATTTTTCGAAAAATAGGTATTAACGCAATGGGCCTATAGTTACTCATCATTGTTTGATCATCTTTCTTAAACACTGGTTTTATTAGGGATATTTTTAGTTGGTCAGGAACGTCTTTAATAACACTAGTTGTAATGCCATCGTAGCCAGAACTGTTAGTATTTTTCAAATTTATTATTATGTTAAATATTTCATAGGGTGTAGTTGGGGCCATAAAAATAGAATTTGAATTCGGTGTCAATTTATTAGAATAAGTATAATATGCATTACAATTATTATTAGAATTAATGTCAAGAAAAAAGTTATTGAATGAGTTTGCAATGTCTGTGGGGTTATTTATTATTAGATTATTACTCATAACTTGACTTATACCTTCATTTGGATATTTGCATTTGATGTCATTTATTACTTGCCATGTAGCCTTGGATTTATTATCGGCTGTCTTAATATAATAATCATTTTGAGACTTCTTAGTCAGTCTGATTATAGTCTTATATCTTTTAGCATAAGTTTTAAACGCGTTTTTGCTAGCCACACTCGGATGCTTCCTATATTGCCATAATAGTTGATATTTACGTTTGCTACATATTCTGACACCACGTGAAATCCATTTGGGTCTTGGTCTTGTATAGGTTCTAATTTTAGTTAAATGGAAACAGAGGTCATATAGCATACGAAAATTTTCATAGAATTTGTTAAATGCACTGTTTGCAACTGTACAGCAAAAAACATCATGAAAGGATAATTTGTTTCAGATATTAAATAAATATTGCTCTATTACCTTTAGAATAAATCCTCTTTATTATGTTCCAATATTTAAGGATGCAAGTCTTTTTCGATGGTATCTTAATAAGCTGTGCATTGTGGTCAGATATTGCTAATTCTTTAATGTTTCCTTTACATGCTCTTATGTTATGTGCTATATTATCTATGCAAGTCTTACTAGCGAACCGTTTTATTTCATTAAATTGGAGTTTTAGATTATAACTAGTTAATAACTCTATAAAATCACTGGATAGTCTAGTATTTTGAAGAGTATCTATATTGTAATCGCCGCATACTACAACCTTTCTCCCGGTTAAACAAATATTACTTAAGATTTTATCAAATGTAGTAAGAAAGGTTTGCGTATGGTTAACGCTATTATGGGGCGGCCTATAAATGCACAAAATTGTTAACTGATGGTCTAATATCTCAATTGCAGAACACTCTAGTATGTTGTCGATAGAAAGTTTAGATATATCATGTAGTTCCCTATATTTCAAGTAGTCTTTTATTAATATACATGAATCTCCATGTCTGCTACCTCTCATGAAAAAAGAACCAAGTCTATAATTTGCAATTTTTAGATAAGTTTCATCGCCATGTGTCATGTTATGTTCAGTGATACACAGTATATCAACAAAAATGCCCTCTGAGGCTAATTCATCAATCCTAATAGACATCATATCAGCTTTGTTAATCAATCCGTTGGTGTTTTGATGAAGAACAGTTACAAACTTATGAACGAAATAACTCACTCATTTGTGTATGGCTGTTTAATTTGGGATCATTGCCATTTAAGTTGTTAATTCACAATCAGGTGTCAAATCAATTGCACAATCAGTACGTAAATTATGGAAAGAGTCTAAATCAACTTGAATATTTTTGTCTTCATATGTTTTATTATATTTCCTACTCACATTTTGTGTCAACAACTCATACTGCATTGATTGAAAATGGTAATCTAAGCATAATATTTCTTTTAAAAGTGATCTAGCTAGGTTTAAAACATAAATCTGACTTCTTGGTATATATCTAGAGTAGTTCATGTCCATAAATAATACATTTTTATACCTATTAGAAATAAATCTGAGTAAGTAGTTTATTTTTGATTCTTTTAAGTATTTATTCCTAGGTACTTCACTCAGGATTACATTTGTGTGAGCCATTGATGCCAACCAGCGATGCAAAGTAATATCTATATCACAAGGATTCTTGTCGTTACATCCTCCCAGTAATATGACATGATCACTTTTTGTTAGCATGGTAATGTCGGATTTGGAGCATGTCACTATGTCGCTTAGTAAAGCTCCTGGTTTCAAATAAGAACGCACTATATAGTCAGATCCAAGCAAATTCTGTAATGCACTGCATAGACCACGGCCTTGGCCATCACCCAAAATGATGACATTGTGTTTGTTGTTCTTCAACTTAATAGTTTCCACGGGGCGATGTGTTTTCCCAGGCATATTGTTTGCTTCATACACTCTAGCCTTTGCAGAGTCTATAATCGGGCGTTCGCTATTGACTTCTTTGGTAGTTTTCGGAAAGGTTTGTTTCATGCTATTGGTGAATATACTTCCTGCTTGATGAATAGGGGAATGACGAGGAGAATTGACTGCCATGGTTAATATTCTTTTCGCAATGGGTGTTGTGTTGCTTTTACGTGCAGGTGTAGTGCAACTAATTTTCTTCAGTACTTCTATCTGTTTTTTCTGTCCATGAAGGTCGTTTTTCAATTGAGTATTTTCTTGGTTGAGTTTTCCAATTTCCTCGTCCGCGCTCTTCAATTTTTCCGTTATTTCATTCAATTCCCTTCTTAGGTCTTGCACAATAGAAAGATCACAGTCTTGGCTAATGTCCAGCATACTCATCATAGTAGAATCCAACATCGTGGAATTTAGTAGATTTTGAGTAAGTTGTGACGATAAGTCTGTTTGTGATTGTGATCTAATCAATTTATTTCTTAGGGTAATATTTTCCATTTTGCTTTATAGGATATTTATTAATTATCAATTATTCAATGTGACAAATATAATTTTCAAATAAAAAATGAATAAATACCACAAAAAGAATAACCTCTTCTAGGGTTCGAACGTATACCATTATTATATTAAACCACAAAAAGAATTCTACTTGGGCTCGAACGCACTGTTATTGCATTCAAGTCGGCACCCAGCAGCACACGGCTACACTACTCTGCAAGATAAACGACCAATTAGAGTTTCTAGTGTTTGTTCATAGGTAGTCCGATAAAGTTGAAGTAAGTACTTGCTAATGAGTTTCTTTTGTTCCTAATGAGGTCCTTTGTTCTCCGTTTGAAGAGTTATTAGATTTTTGAATTTTAACAGACATTTGGTCATCACTATTCTTATGATTTGGCACTTTTAGACACGAAAATTCATTTTTTTTCTTTCACTGTTCTGTGTATTGTCACTCACTGATTGTTTTGATATAAGTTTTATCGTAATCAAGTCACTTTTTGCACACTTTTCGAATTTTGAAGTCAGAGCTCACTCGTAACACGTCTGTTTACAATCGCGCCGCGGGGGGTTTTGTGATTGATTAATTTGTAATTAAATATCTCACAAGTTACACACAAGGCGATCTAGTTCCAAACTAAGCAGAGCTAGTTTTATGGGTACTAGAATAACTGATACTAATACATTTATACTTTTCTTTTGTATATACATACTTATTATACAATGAAACACCCAGACTAAAACAAACACCCATGTTCATGCACACAAAGATTTGTCTTAAGTGGGAATCGAACTCATGACCTCGGCGTCGCAGGCAGGTGCACTACCCACTCCGCCATCCGGTCGTCAAAAATGGGTTTTCAATCGGTTTATAATTGGGTTGTTAAAAAGAGGTAGACCTCGCATAGGCTGTACGTAGTTGGAGTTGTAATAAAATTAACTAGTGGGGTTTTAAAGACCCCCCTAGAACCTATAGTTTTCGATCGTATTGTTGACGACTAGATAGCGGAGTCGATAATGCAACTGCTTGCTACGCCGAGGTTGCGGGTTCGATTCCCGCTCAACGCAAACTTTTTGTGTCCAGCAATACTTTGTTGTCATCCTTCCAAACATTACTCCACTTCACAAGGGTGTGGCAGAGGTGTACAACACCCACACTTCACCTGTTATGCCTAGATCCTATGTGTTATGGGGTGAACCTATCGCCATCCACCTGGCACAATTCCAACTCCGTGCTGCTATTGACAAATTGGTATTTGGTATGTATGTATGTAAATTGTATAAATATATATTACATTATATTATTATATTACATTACATTATATTATTATTATATTACATTGTATAAATACCTATATTACATTATATTTACTATGTATGTATGTATGTACGTGCTGCTATTGACAAATTGCTATAGCCCGGTGTATATCCTACTGCCATCCACCGATTCCAACTTCCAAATTCTATGTACAATAAGTATGTATTTACAAAAGAAAAGTATATACTAGTACCCATATTACAAGCTCTGCTTAGTTTGGGACTAGATGGCGTTGTGTGTAAGTTGTGAGATAAAAAAAAAAACTCCGTGCTGCTATTGACAAATTCCTTACGGAAAATTCCAAATTAAACTTACGACTGATCCGGGGATCGAACCCAGGACCACACGGTGAGAGACCGCATAGCATGATAGCATGTTGAATTCTAAACTGAAAAGACTAAGGAGGCAGAGTGAAACTAAGTTCAATATTAAAATTACGTGGAAAATAATATTTCCAAGGCATTTTCTACATTGAGTGTCCTATTTACTATTGAAAAATCTCGTGAGTGTAATGCCGTTTAAATTAACTACTGCAGTAAGCTGAAACCTTACGAGATTCATTAGGAGCTATTAAAATTCTAGTAACTACAAAGAAAGCTGATATTTTGTGGCAAACTGTTTGCGAAGTCTAATGTTTAGGTTCTCAAATTCTGGGTAGAATAGAATGACTGTCGTTGGTCTAAAGGTTAGCGTATTAGTTCGATTCTTGGTTTGGGTAAAAGTGTATTTGGGATTTTCACTCAGGAAATACTCAATAGCAGCACGTTGTATTTTTTTATTTTTTTTATTTTATTTATTTAATGGTAAGTTACATTTACACAGTTTGATGGTTTTTCTCGCCAAACGCAGTTGTTTATAGGCGAGATGTGCTCTTTTAGTATTAAAGTAACCTACCTATCTTTTTAAATTTAAACATTAACAATATTTTACTATATAGCTACAGACGCGTTTAAAAATCTTCGAGTATGATTTGACATGTTCTTTAAACTCTTCACTGCTATTAAATTGTCTCTCATAGTATATAATGTACAATGTTTGCCTACTCTTATGGATACCTGCGGTTGCCAAATCTACATTTATTAAATCTAAAATCAAAAACAGTAGTAATAAAATTAAAGCCACATGGAAAGTTATTAATGAAGAGACTGGGAAGGGTAGAACAAAAGATTCAGACTTTAAGTTAAGTATCGATGGTCAAGTAACCAAGTCAGATTTAGAAGTTGCCAATGCTTTTGAAGGATTTTTTACTGCTTTTCCTGTCTCTCTAACTAGTGCTTTAGGCTCTTCCTCCTCCGTTACCGAGTCGTTACTTAAAGATAATGTGCCTGAGTTTTTTAATAATTTCTCATTTCGTCATGTTAATGGATCTGATTTTAAAGCCGCGTTTAAATCAATTAATATTAAGAAAACGGCTGATCTATGGGGCATTTTGTACATATTATAAAATCGTTGATTGATATTATTGTACCTGATTTAATAATGATATTTAATAGATGTATTGATTGTGGTGTGTTGCCTGACTTAATGAAATTAAGTAAAGTAATTCCATTGTTTAAATCAGGTAGTACATTAGACCCCACAAACTTCAGACCAATATCGGTGCTACCTACGTTTAGTAAAATTTTTGAAAAATTATTCTCGCGCAGTTACTTAAATATTTTAATGAAAACAACCTGTTGCACACTAAACAATTCGGTTTCACTCGCGGACGGTCAACATGTGATGCTGGGGTTAGATTACTTGAATGTATATTTGAGGCTTGGGAGGAGTCGCGGGACGCCTATGGGGTGTTCTGTGACTTACCTAAGGCTTTTGATTGTGTGCAGCATGAAACTCTAGTCAGAAAATTACACCACTACGGTATAAGAGGCATCGCTCTGGCACTTCTTACTTCTTATCTAGGTGATAGGATTCAGAGAGTTGATGTCAATAAAAAGCGATCGCATGGATCAGCTGTAGCAATGGGGGTGCCACAAGGCTCTATTTTGGGCCCTTTCCTGTTCCTCTTGTACATTAATGATTTACCTCATCTCGTTAAGGACAATCATGAGATAGTATTGTTTGCGGATGACACTTCTTTAGTTTTTAAGGTAAATAGACAACAAACAGTAATTGACGATGTAAACAATTCTCTGTCAAAGATAGTAAACTGGTTTAGTGTTAACAACTTGCTTTTGAATGGTAATAAAATAAAATATGTTAGATTTTTTACAAAAAATGTTAAACAAGTCAAAACTAGTGTGTTGATGGACAATGAGGAATTGGAAATGGTCAATAAAGTTGTCTTTCTTGGTATAACATTAGATTCTAAATTACAATGGGGCCCACATATAGAAACGTTATCTGGTAGACTCAGCTCAGCAGCTTACGCCGTAAAAACAATCCGTCAACTGACCGATGTTGACACTGCGCGTTTAGTTTATTTTAGCTATTTTCATAGTATAATGTCATATGGTTTATAGCTTTGGGGTAGTGCCACGGATGTAGATTCAATCTTTGTGCTCCAGAAACGAGCTGTTCGAGCTATCTATATGATGAGTCCCAAGGAGACACTAAGAAATAAATTTAAAGAGATAAATATTATGACGTTACACTCTCAATACATTTATGAAAATTTATTGTACGTCCACAAGAATCAAACAAAATTTAAGAAAAATAGTGATCTCCATAAAGTAAATCTAAGGAACAAAAACAAACTGGCTGTGCCCACTACTAGGCTCCATAAAATCTCTAACTCGTTTCCAGGTCAATGTATACGCTTATACAATAAACTTCCATTAGACGCAGTAGAATTATCGATAGGTAAATTTAAGAAATATATTAAAATCAGATTATCTCAAAAAGCTTATTACTGTATTTTAGACTACATAAATGATAATAGTATTTGGAAATGAACTGCTCTTTTTATGTGTTGTAATTGTTATATATTATTATATATTTATATAATTGTATATTATTCATTTCATTTGAAAAGATGGTGCACATGAGTTTCTCACCAGCTCTTCTCATAATGCAATACCCATCGGAGCTGGTACTTAGTTTGATTTTAATCTGATTTTAAACAGTTGGAATAAAATTAATCTAAGCCACGGTTATTCAAATCATTGTAATTAGTATAATTTAGTTTTACTTATAATTTATTTTTATATCATTTGTTTGTAATATTTTGACGTGTTCAAGCGCCTCCTGGGGCCTATGAAAATAAATGATTTGAATTTGAATTTGAATTTTGTTAAATTCTTTCTTTCTTTTTTTTCTTTTTATTGCCTGGTGCCTTAACATAAGGCATAACATCACGCCTATATAACCCAGAAGTGTGAAGCAGAGGTGACCGAGCACAATTTCAACACCGTGCTGCTATTGAGAATTTCCTGCAAATTGAACCCGAGACCTCGCGGTGAGAGACGCATACGCTAACCAATACATACTCACAAACGAAGCGAATGATGCAATACCCATCGGAGCTGGTACTTGGACTGATTTTAATTCAATTCTCTAAGTTGAATTAAAGTCAATCTAAGCTCCGGTGTCAAATTATTTTATTACAATAAGTATTATAATTTAATTAGCTAAGTTTTATTTTAATGTTATATTTTTTGTGTTTTGATGTTTAATTTGACGTGTTCAAGCGCCCCTTGGGGCCCATGGAAATAAATGATTTGATTTGATTTGATTTGAAGCAGCAAATTTTCAGCAACGAATTCTTCGCCAGCCTCAGATAAGTCCTAATGATTGGAAGTAAGTATAAAAATATATTTTTATCATTAAAGGCATTGGCGTTTAAGCGGAATCTATATAAAATTGTGTGTCAATAGAATTTATTGAAAACTAATTTCTATTTAAATTAATTTATGATAGTCGAGGTTTTCCAATACTTCAGTGAGGGGTTTTCATAAAATGACCCGGGCATCGAACCCGTGACCTCATGGTAAGAGATCGCATATTACATCACTAGACCACGAGGCAGTCTGAGTCTAAATAAATAATAAAATTATCTAACGGGGTGTGCTTTGTGTGTATGGAATATATGTTTGTGAACACCGCTGCGACACAGTAGTACTTCGTCTACTACTGTGTGCGGGTGACGTATTAAAAAAAAACATTTCCGAATTTCTGTAATTTAACTTTTTTTTTTTCTTTAGGCCTCCCTCAAACGTTTCCAATCCTCTTCATCTCCTGCAGTTTCCCACCAGCTGTGGTTGTAGGCATCTAGGTCTAATTTAACTTAAAATTTAATAAAATTAAACCTTTCCTGTAAAGGGGTATGAGCAATCGACTATGGGATTGTTTATCGCTGCTGTGCTATCTATTCCGTGGCTTTGTCAAGATAAAAACTGCTGTATTGTATGTAGAATAATATGAAAGTTTAATTTTAAACCGGATATTTTCATAGTAAGCTGGGATGTCATGAAAAAGTTAGTAAACAAGTGCAAAAAAAGTGAAAATTCTATCAAAACGAAATTAGATTCTAGTTCATCCTTCATGTTTAAATAGGAAATCTCTTTTGTTTATTAAATCCCGCTTAAGTTATGTCTCTTATTACTAGATAATCGTCATTCACAAAACTAGAAATTATTTACTATCTTATATATCGTGACACAAGGGTTTTGGCGATACAGTTTTTGGCAATTGCCTTTTGTAAATAAGTATTTGTTTTGTTTTTATCTTAATTTATTGTTTATTAACTTGTTTATTAATAATTTACATCATCTCAGGAAAATAAAAATTCGGAACAACTTAAAATTCAATACTTTTTGAATCTATCCGTAGAGCCCGTAGTACTTATTTCTCGTAGCTATCCGTAGCCGATCGTAGCTCCACGTAGCTCACTGTAGCACCGCGTAGCACACAATTCCAACTCCGTGCTGCTTGCTAATTTCCTGACAAAAAGTTCACAAATTACACTTTGCCCGACCCAGAAATCGAATCCGAGACATCACGGTGAGAGGCTCGTACGCTAACCGCTAGACCATCGGCGCAATCACAAATTATTTTTTTTGTCTGTACTGTAATAAAAACCATAGAACAACAAACAAAATAAAACCAGTTTTTATTTTGTTTGTTGTTCTATGTATTGCTTACTAAGTGGTTAGCGTTTACGACGTCTCACTGCGATGTTTTAGGTTCGATTCTCAAGTAGGTATGGCAGGAATGTTATTTGCAATTTCGACGACCGGATGGCGGAGTGGGTAGTGTACCTGCCTGCGACGCCGAGGTCGTGGGTTCGATTCCCGCTTAAGACAGATGTGTTTGCATGAATGTTTGTGTGTATGAACATGGGGCATTGTCTTAGTCTGGGTGTTTCTATGTATAATAATAATAATTATAATAATAAAAATAAAACTGATGTCGGTGGGACACTGTTTTTTATATTTTTAAATGTTTTTTTGTATTTTTTATAAATCATATTTAAAAATATATAAAATAAGTTTAAAAATAAATAAAGAGGAATAATAATAATAAATTATTTATTGCAACAAAATACCTTTAACAATATAAATATAAGTAATAAGTATGTATTTACAAAAGAAAAGTATATATGTATTAGTATCAGTTATTCTAGTGCCTATAGTACAAGCTCTGCTTAGTTTGGTACTAGATGGCGTTGTGCGTGAGTTGTGAAAAAATATATATATTTAATCTCTTCCAAATTCTCAATTGCAACTCTGAATTGGAAATTATATCCTGTCACGTGGGACCTAAACTAAACAGGTGAAATGTGGGTGATGACAGCTAAACCCTTTTCGGTAATATCGGCGTGAAGTTATGTATTTAGAATAGTACAAAACTAATTGTTTGGGAGTTGTCAAACAATACGAACAAACATCTTACTATTTTGAGATCTGCTTGAGATTGGACGCATTCACACCGCAGTGTAATTCAGAATTCGACATGTATACTATAGATTTTTTTTATACTACGCCCACAGCGAAAGAACGTGTAGTCCACCTGGTGGTAAGTGGAGTACAGCCTGTACAGCCCATGGACATCAACAATCCACAAAAGCAGATTATAGATGCGTCGCTGCAGCTGAGGACTACGGTGTTATGCCTCTATTTGGCGGAAGCACTACTATTTGGCGGCAGGTTAAAGGTGAGACGGTGGTGCTGCCGCCCTCGAGCTTATTCACAAGAGCTCTACCACCAGTAAAATTTAAATAAATAAAAAGATTGAGAGCCCATGGTTTTTCTTGTGCGTTAACAAAGGCTAACGATCACCAAATATGGAATTTGTATTTTTGGAACGAAGTTCCTTATCGCGCGTTGCGAAAGGGGGCTTGACGGAAAAATTGCTACGAAAAGTGTAACGACACATTTCGTAGCAATTCTCGTAGCGGCGTAGTAATTACATGCTACGTTACAGCTACGGTACTACATCATCAGACACACAGAGTGAGTATTCGGTGAACCACATTAAGATTTTTTTTATTACTTAGAAAATTAAAAAATCTTTACTAATTAATTGAAAGGAACTTCGTTCCATCCGGATGTCCCTTGACACCTCAGTAGTTTTTTTACTTTTAAACTGCCATTCAAATAGTAGCGTTTTTAATACAGGGTGTAAATATATATATATGAATAACTGGTAAGCGGCTACGTTACAATGTCACTACACCCTATCATGTTCTTAAAAAGCAACAATAGCCGAGTGGGAGACCGTAAGACTGCGAAGTTAAAGGTCTCGGGTTCGAACCCACGGCGCACACCTCTCGCCTTTTCGAAGATATGTGTATATTTATCATATAATTTATCGCTCGCTAACGGTGAAGGAAAACATCGTGAGGAAACCAGCATGCCTGAGAGTGCATAATAAGTGCTTGAGGGTGTGTGAAGTCTACCAATCCGCACATGGCCAGCGTGGTGGACTACGGCCTAACCCTTCTCATCATGAGAAGAGACCTGAGCCCAGCAGTGGGACATGTATTAGGTACAGGGCTGCTATTTATGTTCTTAATAGTAAACCATTTGTACCATCAAATAATCTTGTAATTAGCGTATGCATCACGCGTGATGTTTCTTTAATAACGTAGATTTTGTAAACACTACCTTTAAAAGAAAAACCTTTAATATTGTTTGTTCTGCGTATTCCCTTCGGTATAACAGTCTTCCCTTAGCTCGGGGCGCTCCGATTGTCGCGTAAAACAATTATTGCTTTATTTTGATAGTCCATCCTCCCTCCCCCACCGCACCCCTCGCCCGGTGACCTCACCCCTCAGACGTCTTATTTATTATTTATTTGAAGAGTTAATGTCAATGATGGAAGGTATAAGCAATGTCAATAGCTTGAGATGGGGTTGCAGGACTCCGGCTGCGCGGGGTAATGTTTTAAAATACGAGTTTATTTTGTTTAAAGGAGAAAGACAGATTAAACCACATTTAGCTGTGGGTAGGACCAACGTTGACAATTAAATAAATTAAATATTAAATATCTCACAACTTACACACAACGCCATCTAGTCCCAAATTAAGCAGAGCTTGTAATATGGGTACTAGAATAACTGATACTAATACATACATACTTATTTTTTTTTTGTAAATACATACTTATTAGAAACACCCAGACTAAGACAAATCCCCATGTTCATGCACACAAAGATTTGTCTTAAGTGGGAATCGAACTCGTGACCTCGGCGTCGCAGGCAGCTGCACTAGCCACTCCGCCATCCGGTCGTCAAACAATCGTCGCAAAACAATATGACTGGTTGCCAGCCCCCAACCCCAATACTGTCAAATGTCAACCATCTACTTCGATATACACTTATAATATAAATTGAAAACACATAAAATTGTTTTTCTTTTTTAAATCAATTAATTAATAAATTTATATATTATGTTTGAAAATATTTATTACTATATTTTTTTTTGTTTCTAATCCTAATATAGTCTATTGGGTGCGCCAAAGTTCACCTAAAGTTTCAACTCCGATATTTGGAAAGCCGAAAATGTTCTTCCTAAATTTGTTCCTTAAACAAAATCAGTGAAACGACCTTTAATCATTCTAAACAGTTGGTTTTTAGACATAATTATCTTAACTTGAACTTAGCAATAGACACAACTTAGAACGTTTTGTAAAGCATACCCCCTTAAATAATAATCATACCCTCAAATTAAAACTATAAATATCACCTTCTACCCACATGTATTTATTATTACATTATTATTTAGTAAATGTTTCTTTCTGAGTATGAGTCCTAAGTCCGGCGCACCCTGGGCAATTCGAGAGTTCTTCAAAGCGAATTGCCTAATCCTTTCATAACGATGGCAAGTCAAAATAAAATTTGACTCAGCCACCGACACGACGAAGAAGAAGAAGTATGAGTGAAAATATTATGGTAATCATGTTTAGGAATAAAAGCGTTATGATAAAAATAAAGTAGGAGTTTAAATATATTTTCACCACACCAGCATGAAAAAGATCGTTTGCTTGCCAGAATTGTTGTCAAATATAGCAGTGCCCACCGCTACATTATACTACCATTGTAACAAAGAGACTTTATAGTGCTATCCATCAATTTCTATAATTATTCAAAAATGAATAAAAGGTGTTACTTGATCCAATGTGATGATTCAATTAAAGGAAGTATTATTTATTTCTTATTAAATATTAGCTTTAGTTTTTTTGCATGGGGTTTGTTTTTTATTTAATTTTATTAATATTTTTTTAATTGTAGGAGGCAGAGGGCTGTTAAAATAAACGTCCATAATAATAATGTACATACTTTGTTTTATTTAAAAGATGAATAACATTTGGTAACCAACGGCATGTGATCAACACAGTGACGTTTTGTAGTTGCTAGGGTGAAGGGCCAGGTACAATTTATTTAAAAGAGTTTCTATAAAACTCTACATTAATCTGGATTTAGAGTTTATGATTGTGAGCAGTTCTGTAATGTGCGCATTTTAACCATTCATTTGGTACACCGCAATAGGGTATATTTGAAAATATTCATTTCTTGATCTCCACTTTTACTCTCATTTCTTGTAAATGGCTGAACCGATATAAACCAAACATAACTAAGAACCAGCGCAAGGAAACTGATTCTCGAAAAAAAAAACCGCATTCAAATCGGTTCATACGTTTAAGAGCTACGATGCCACAGACAGATACACACACACACACAGACAAACATCGATGTCAATCTTAAAACACCCTTTTTTTGCGCTAAATACTCATTTTTAAAGTTTAAGGGTGTCTGCTTAAGGCTTAGAACCATGTTATAATATTTACCAATGCCACCGCGATCCACATTCCACATGAAACTTTTAGCTTTTAAGTAATGACGTAAGTTGGTCCGTATTGGCATTCACTCTAATATGTATCTATATAATAAAATAATATAATAATATACACTGCCTCGATGGCTAGTGGTTAGGATATGCGTCTCTCACCGCGAGGTCTTGGTTTCGAATCCCGTGTCGGGCAAAGTGTTATTTCGTCGTTCCGTCAGAAAATTCACAAAAGCAGTACGGAGTTAAATTGTGCCCGTTAGCGATAGACTCACCGCCTATCCCATGGGACCTAAACATAACATGTGTGTGTGTTTCACACCTCTGCCACTCCCTTCTGGGTAATATAAGCGTGATGTTTTATTTTTTTATTAGGTTATAATGATTTATTATCTATATATGTACGCGTTTTGTAACTCGTGAATCACGTAACGCGCCACGTTACAATTTAATTTTATTGATTCGGGACGGAAAGTTAGTAACGAACTAATTTTACTCAAATTTTGTCATTGTATTATAACTACGTATAACTAAATCTATTCTATCTGTAAAGTTTCATATACATTAGCAGCCCTGTATCTAATACATGTCCCACTGCTGGGCTCGGACCTCTTCTTGATGAGAAGGGTTAGGCCATAGTCCTCCACGCTGGCCAAGTGCGGATTGGTAGACTTCACATTACCGTCGAGCACTTTTCAGGCACTCTCAGGCATGCAGGTTTCCTCACGATGTTTTCCTTCACCGTTAGCGAGCGATAATTTATATGATAAATACACACATATCTTCGAAAAGACAAATCTTAACGATTTATTGACAGAGGTGTGTGCCGTGGGTTCGAACCCGAGACCTTTGACTTCGCAGTCCTACGGTCTCCTCTCGGCTATCACTGCTGTGTAAATTTTCAAATACACAATAGAAAATACTCAAACATAAGTATTTAATTAATAAGGTTAATTACTAAAGTTTCAACCTAAAAATACATAACATAAGATCACGCCTATATTACCTAGAAAGTTTTGGTGTACAACACCCACACTTCACCTCCTATGTTTTAGGTCCCATGGGATAGGGCGTGAGCCTATCACCATCCAACAGGCACAATTCCAACTCTGTGCTGATATTGTGAATTTCCTGACGAAAATATCACAAATAACACTTTGCCCGACCCGGGTATCGAACCTGAGACCTAGCGGTGAGAGGCGCAAACGCTAACCACTGGACCATCGAGGCAGTATATATTTACTTTAAAGTAACAAGTTGCAACAGACGTTTTTTTTTTTCGATTTTATAGATAATGGTATTGGCCGGTTTTTCTTTATAAATATAAGGAAACACACAGTTTTGCTGCTCCGTTATTATTCAATGTTGCATCAATACTAACATGTTTTGACGTTTCATTTGTAACTTATTCATGAATGCCAATAT
This sequence comes from Hypena proboscidalis, assembly GCA_905147285.1. Taxonomy (NCBI): domain Eukaryota; kingdom Metazoa; phylum Arthropoda; class Insecta; order Lepidoptera; family Erebidae; genus Hypena; species Hypena proboscidalis. The sequence goes on along the minus strand of LR990153.1, from coordinate 11,398,018 downwards.
TCAGCTACTCTGATTCATTTACATAATAATTAATACTTTTCTCATTACTTCTGTTCATTGACTTTTTGATGCATAATCACATTACATGGTGGTAGAGCTGTTGTGAACGAGCTCGAGGCCTCGAGGTCGGCAGCACCGCCGTCTCACCTGTAACTTACGCCAAATAGTAGTGCTTCCAATACTGTGTTCCAGTTTGGTATGGATTCGTATGCTACTAGACTCGAAATTTCTCAACTCTTTTGTGCCAGCGTTGTATATATATATATATATATATATATATACCTTAGCTAGACGAACCTTACTTAGTTTTAGCGCCGCCTATGGGATGAGTGATTAGTCACTTAGTCACATACAGTAAGTTTGAATTAAGATCAACACAATACTGTCGAGAGATGACGCATTTTATCAGATACTTATAATATTTTAAAGCAAATTTTAGCTTGTTAATTTGTTTTATTCGGTTTTTTAGTATTTGTTGTTTTAGCGACAACAGTTATACGTCATCTGTGAAAATTTCAACTGGTCTAACTATCATGGTCCATGAGATTACAGCCTTTTTTTCATAGGTGGTTAAATGTTTCCGACCACATAGATATCGCACCGTTCGGGGAGACGGTGCGGTATGTGGGGCCCTCACCCACCGTGCGCCCGCTCTCGCCTTATCAGACGGACAGGTCAGACGAACAGACGGATTGACAGCGTAGTCTTAATAATAGGGTTCCGTTTTGGCCCCTTTGGATACGGAATCCAAAAAATACAGATGTCTGATTGTTTGTTAATCTTAAAAAAAAAAAAATCAGATCATTTATTTTCATAGGCCCCAAGAGGCGCTTGAACACGTCAAAATATTACAAATAATTGATATAAAAATAAATTATACGTAAAACTAATTTATACTATAGGCTGACCGTTTAACTAAGTCCTCGCCTGTGCGGTACAGGGGCGCGGGGGTATGACGACAAAGGGGACTGAAACAGATGCGGGCGGTGGGCAAATTTTTGTAATTGTTCATTTCGTTCGCTACATGGGTAGCGATCGCATGTGTTGACTGTTGCAGACACCTTGTGAGAGGTACACATGTAATAACAATCTCAAGATGAATCGAAAAATCTTCGGACATAAAATAAAAAGTCAGTGCAAGCAAATGGCTTTTAACGTATACTTATATTTTAGAAAAAAGAAACTGGACCCAAAAAAAGTTTTGACTTTCTTACGATTTAATTATATGTTTAGATAACAAATAGTATAATAGTTTATTCTCAATTATTTTATTTACGTACATAAGTTCATTAAAATTTTGTATCTTCTAAACTATTTTTCATTTGATAAATCACTATTTCTTTTTTCCTATGATGTCACATATCTTAATATCTTGGTGCATTTCATCTCCTGTATATTTCATTAAGTGCCCCCACCGCCCGCCCCTGTTTCAGTCCCCTTTGTCGTCATACCCCCGCGCCCCTGTATCGCGCAGGCGAGGACTCAGTTAAACGGTCAGCCTATAATTACAATGATTTGAATAACCGGGGCTTAGATTAATTTTAATCTAACTGTTTAGAATCAGATTAAAATCAAACTAAGTACCAGTTCCGATGGGTATTGCATTATGAGAAGAGCTGGTGAGAAACTCATGTGCATCATCTTTTCAAATGTAATGAATAAAATATAACAATTATCATACATATTGAAAGTCACATAAAAAGAGCAGTTCATTTCCAAATACTATTATCATTTATGTAGTCTAAAATACTGTAATAAGCTTTTTGAGATAATCTGATTTTAATATATTTCTTAAATTTACCTATCGATAATTCTACTGCGCCTAATGGAAGTTTATTGTAGAAGCGTATATATACATTGACCTGGAAACGAGTTTTTCATGCAGAAACTATCGGATGGATTTTGATGAAGGGGTGAATTTAACACTGGCGTATTTATTGAAAACACTGATTCTAGACACAATTTTCATTACCACCCGTTAAAAATAAAATGCGGAAAAGCCACGTTTTCCAAACAAACAAAACATGTATTTTTTTTTTACATTTATTTTTATTTAAAATTTATTTTTAATGATGAATGTAACACTGACCACGTCTAGAATCAGTGGTTTCAATAGATACCCATATGAGGCATTAACCTGTGTATCTGTAGACAGTTACACGTGTGACGACAGTGCTGCCCCCTTGAGTCCGAAAAGCTCACAAAACCTTCAGGCATGCATAAATAATATCTCTTGGAATTTACCCAAAAATGCTAAACTAGACCTTTTAATACCCTAATTAAATTAAGCATATCAAAATAAATTAGATTGTGTATGTTTATGCTCTCTTTGTTCTAAGTCAATCGTCCGTATACCTGGTGAAATGAGGGTAAGGAGGGAGGGGAGAAAAGTTAGAAAAGAAAAACATAAATCTTGTTTAGCGAGGATTATGATAACAAATGGGGTTAGTTATTTAAATCTATTTTTGGGTGAATTTTAATGAGTAAAAGGTTAAACATTATAATAAACTTGCTTTTGCACGCGATTTCGTCCGCGTGGATTTCGTTGTATTAAATAGTAGCTGCTCCGCTTTCCCCGCGTTCACCCTTACTGCTCCGCCCCATAAAGTTCATTGTAAAGTTAAATATCTCAAGACCTTGATTGAGAAATAGACTATCAAACACAAAAAGATATCAAAATTCGACCAGTAGTTCTCGAAATTAGCGCTTGTGTGTAATATTTAAAGCGGCCGTGGCGCAATGGATAAGGCATCGGTCTTACGATTGAAAGATCGTGGGTTCGAATTCTGGCCATTACACCACGGACGTGAACTTTCTCCTAACGCAAGCGAATTAAGCTTAGTTGGAGGGGGTTAACAAGAATACTAGTAATTTGTAATTGCAAATTACTAGTAAGCTCTTTTTTTTTTTTAAATAAATAAATAAAAATAACAAATTTCGATGACAATGCACTCAGGGTCTCAGCACCATATACCGAATCACGGGCTAGAGGCTTCGTCACGATGTCATTTACATCCTGTATCTAGCTAGTAATATTTTCCTAATAAATCCCACTCACTTCAATAAATAACAGATTAGCAGCACTCGTAACTGCCTAAAGCGGTCAAGAGCAGCTCTATCCAAACGTAACTGATAATAAATGATAACACGAGTTATTAGCGTGCAAGTAGGAGAGAGGATTATGTAGAGTGGGCCAACGAATTAGGAATGCAGGGCAAAAATGTCTACGCCATAGTGAAAACCGACTGCAATTTGCATGTGTAAATTACATATTTAATAAGTGTAATATTTAATAATCCAAGAAAGCATACAGACTCCGTTGGCTTGGCCACGTCGAGAGGATGGGGGAAGATCGAACCATAAAGAGAGCATATCCGGGTCAATTAACCGGACGTCGCCTAGTTGCCCAGCCCAGATATCGCTGGAAAGATGTGGTGGAGTCAGACCTTCGCGAACTGGAAGCCAGTGAGTGGAGCAAAACTGCCAAGGACCGCCAAAAATGGAGGCATATTATGGCTTTCATAGTGACACCATACAATGGTTTGGCAGCTACCTAAGTGACTTTTTTTTTTTTTTTTATGATGTTTCTAAGCAATTAGATACGTCATAAAGATTACAATCTAGTCTAGATATAACATTAGAGACTAATGAGTAATTTAATTTTGACCTAAGCTACTAAATTAATTTATGCTAAGAATGTGTCCATTAACACCTATCTTATTGTCTCTATTATCGAAAATGACACTTTGTTCTTGTGTTCTTTTAAGGTAGCACTAAATCCACTTGAATCACAAATTTCACTGAACTAGCTCAAAAGGTTTCGTCCTTTTAAGTCTTCTAACTATGTCTGTGGTGTCAAGGAGCTGGATGGCCTCGACATTCACGTGTTGAAGAAGTCGTCGTTCATGAGCTTCAGCATACTGTTGTATTACACTGGCGACAAGGTTCACCTTCAGGTCACGATGGAGATCCTCATTTCTGATGTACCAGGGTGCATTCACAATTCCCCTTAATACTTTATTCTGGAACCTTTGGATTATTTGGATATTACTTGGTTTGGTACAGCCCCAGAGCTGTATACCATAAGTCCACACTGGCATGAGGACTTGTTTATAAATAAGTATTTTGTTATGCACCGACAACGTAGAATATTTACCCAGCAACCAGTACATTTTTTTATAGCGAAGTTCCAACTCACTGCGTTTCTTTTTGACATGAGCCTTCCAGCGAAGTTTTGCGTCTAGTGTCATACCAAGGTCATGCCTTGGCTGAGTTCGCATACGGTATTATAAGGTGATTCAGATATACCGGTTGATAGTTGGCCTTTTTGTTAGTAAAGTCTATATGTATCGATTTGGATTCATTTAGTTTTATGCGCCACTTCTTTGTCCAGTAAACAATGGTTTTGACGGCAGCTTGAACCTTTTCCACAGCTTCTGCATGAGTGACTCCTGTAGCCATGATAGCTGTGTCATCCGTGAATGTGGCAATTATATTGTTTTCTAGCTCTGGAATATAAAAGGTGTACAGTAGGTACAGCACGGGACTAAGGACACTTCCCTGTGGTACTCCAGCTTTTATTGGCGTCAGTTGCGAATACGCATCTTCTTGTCTTACTCTAAACATCCTTTCTTTAAGGTATGATTCCAGTAACTCAACAAACTGTCTTGGAAGCATCTTTCTTAATTTAAAAGTTAAACCTACATGCCACACTTTGTCAAACGCTTGTGCTACGTCCAGGAAAACTGTAGAACAGACTTTCTTTTCTTCTAGAGCCTTTTCTATAGTATTGGTGATACGATGAATTTGATCAACTGTAGAGTGGTTAGCTCTGAATCCAAATTGGTAGTCAGGAATCAGTTCTCGTTCTTCTATAAGAGGCTTCAATCGTCTCAATAGAAGCTTTTCTAGTAGTTTTGAGGTAATTGGTAGAAGCGATATAGGTCTGTATGACGCAGCCTCATGTGGTGGTTTCCCTGGCTTGGGTATCATTATCACTTCAGCAACTTTCCAGATTGTTGATACATGTTTTAATCTGAACGTAGCATTGATTAGCGTAGTTAGTTTGACAATAGCTCTTCGAGGAAGATTTTGAAGCACTTCACCCGTTATAAGATCATATCCAGGTGATTTCTTGTGGGCTAGATGTTTTATCTCAAAGTAAACCTCTTTTGGCGTGACTAGTTTAATTTCTAATTCATCTGCTGATGTTTCGTCAAACAAAATATCTTCATCAATTTCTTCATCATTTGGTTGAAAAATTTGTTCCAGATGATCTGCGAATCTTGATGCTTTTTGTTGGTTACTTGTGGCCCACTGTCCATTAATTTGCTTGATGGGAGAAGCATGAACAATGGGTTTATTAAGATGTTTTGTAGCTTTCCATAGAGAGTAATCTGTCGCCTTAGAGCTTGTTAGTTGTCTGAGGTAGGTACTTGTGGTTTCGTCATTAAATGCCTGTATTGCTTTACTGAGTTTTTTTGTCAGGTTATTCAATAGGGTTTTATCTGGCGGATATCTCGTTTGCTGCCACTTTCGTCGCTGTGCCCGTTTTTGGACTAGGAGATTTCTTATTTCCATGGGATAAGAATGACTCACCTGTTTTCTTTTAATTTCAGGTGTGTTTTGCCAAGCGCAGCGCTGGATATTAGACATGAATTCATATATTTCAGTATCTAGTTGCTGTGTGGTTTTAAGTGGTACTTTGAGATCAATAGAATCATCTAAGTCCAACTTGAAGCTATCCCAATCAGTATTTTTATTTACTAAGGTGGGGTATTTTTCTCTAGGCATTATGTTCGCACTCAGTGTTAAAATTATGGGGGAGTGGTCTGAATTCATGTCATAACCTTCCTTGATGTGCAAGACTCCAGATGAGATATTTCTATATATAAAAAAATCTATCAAGTCTGGAATTTTTTGGTTATCGGTGGGCCAGTAAGTCGGTTTCCCTGTTGAAATGACGTTACACTTTGTTTCTCTAACAGCGCATAACAGTTCTTTTCCTTTTGTTGTGGTCAATCTAGATCCCCAGTGTGTGTTCTTAGCATTGAAATCTAAGTGACTGATCACAGTTTGTGCAAGTGCCTAATAATAAAGATGGTGACAGCGTTTCGTCTAGTGTAGCATTGGTGAACAGAGGTGTCCCACAAGGATCCATACTTGGCCCACTTCTTTTTATTTTGTACAGTGCTGCTACACATTACTGCTTGTACATTACTAACTGCCTTCTTCACTCTAAATTTTACCTTTACGCAGATGACCTTCAGCTCTATCTTTCCTTTGATCCTCTGAATGCTGCAGAAGCAGTGGCGAATATTAATAATGACCTTGAAAGGATAGCTGAATGGTCACGTAAAAATTCATTAATGTTAAACCTAAAAAAAACTAAATTTCTGATTACAGGATCCAAACAAACTTTAGTTAAACTTAAAAATTTCATTCACACTGTTGAAATTGATGGTTGTCCCATTGAACAGGTTCAAGAGACACGAAACTTAGGTCTAGTTTTTGACGGACAATTGCACTTCGAAACTCATATACTGGTGGCCATGCGGCACTGTTTCTATCGATTCAAAATACTTTATCGAATTCGTCCCTACATATGCGTGTTATGTTGTGCGAATCGCTGATTTTGTCAAAATTGAACTACGCAGACGTTGTGTATTTTTACCATTGTACTCCTTTTATGATCTAATTAAATGCTTTTTCTTTCTTTCTTTCTTTCTCTATAGTGTGTATATTACACTTATTAAATATGTAATTCACACATGCATGTCTATTTCAGTCAGTTTTCTCTATGGCGTATAAGTTTTTGCCCTCCCCTCGCTGGCCCACTGGACACTGTACAGTGGGCGAAGCAAATAATTTTACTGATCAGTGGGACAGATACGCGCATGATATATCAAATGATATTGACGACCATTAGATAAATAAAGTAATAGACATATATTTATTGTAATGTGACATGTCATGTAGATTGTTTGTTTTGTGTTAATGTTTGATGCCTCAAATATAATGTAATAATAATATTCTGAATTATTCTGTTTAAGTTCAAATTAAAATCAATGTAAGTACCAGTTTCGATGGGGCTTACATCATTGGGGTCGACGGATTAATATGGAGATAAACTCGTTATGTTAAGATGGTCACCCATCCAACGACCGACCGCGGGATCGATCGGTCCGCGTAGATTTGAATTAGCTACGTGCTCCTTTGAGGAACGAGGATTACGTAGTCAGATGCTAAAGAAGGGATATATTATTATTCCTATTTACATTGGTTAATTATATATAATTTAGGGTTAAGACACTATACGTAGTTTGTTTCTGTATTCTTTATATTTTATAATTTCAACTGTCATTATCATGACTTTTCATTTTATACTTTTATTTTTTCTTTAATTAACGCACCAACAACTGCCCGTAACTTTGCTCATTACTTACTTGTCCATCCTAAGGTTGCCTGTAAGAAATTGCTTATAGCGATAAGGCCGCCCATTGTGCAACATAATTTTTAAATGCAATGGTTTACAACATATTTTTCTTTGTTAATATTGGTGTACAATAAAGATTACTCTATCTATATAATACCAAACAAACCTTTAATGAATGTAACAGTGTACTTATTGTTGAACAGCCAAATTAAATTAATAAATACATTTACTAGCAGGTTACTGTGTATAGTTGTAAGATCTATTTGCCAGGGATAGGTGACGAATGGCTGCACGGCCGCCGTCACACGCACACCTGAGTCATAGTGTGTGGTGTCCATCGCTCATAGTGATTTATCTGACTGATAGTTAGATGTGAACTCCTTTGAAGACAACTGTGTGTTTGTTTGCTATATTTTGTATTCAAGTATTCAATCTTTTTCAAATACAAGCCGCGATAGCCGAGTGGGAGACCGCATGACTGCGAAGTCAAAAGTCTCGAGTTCGAACCCACGGCACACACCTCTGTCAATAAATCGTTAAGATCCGTCTTGTGAAGATATCTGTGTGTTTGTTTGGTATATTTTGAGCCACGGGCAAAGCTCGTATCGGATCGTATATTTTTATTTTATTTTATTTATTTAACTTTTGCACATACAAATAGTATATAGGCGGACTTAATGCCTGATGACATTCTCTAACAGTCAACCTAGGGTGGTGCTGAGATAAGCATAGGTAGGTGCAGTTATAACGATTGATATGTGAATAGAAGAAGTACATATTATACAAAATATGTATCGTAAACAACAGATCGACATGTAATATAAGCGAACGAGAGTGTAGTCCACCTGATAATAAATGGTCTCGACGATATAAAAACCTTGCAGATCCATTGCTAAAGAGAGCTAACAAGATATCAAGATTTACTTTACTTTACTTTACTTTACTAAGATTTTCACACTTCATATGCCAGTTGAGCAGCGATAGCCGAGTGGAAGACCGTAAGACTGCAAAGTCAAAGGTCTCGGGTTCGAACCCACGGCACACACCTCAATAAATCAATAAATCGTTAAGATTCGTCTTTTCGAAGATATGTGTGTATTTATCATGTAAGTTGTCGCTCGCTAACGGTGAAGGAAAACATCGTGAGGAAACCTGCATGCCTGAGAGTGCCTAAAAGGTGCTCGAGGGTGTGTGAAGTCTACCAATCCGCACTTGGCCAGCGTGGTGGACTATGGCCTAACCCTTCTCATCACGAGAAGAGGCCCGAGCCCAGCAGTGGGACACGTATTAGATACAGGGCTGCTATTATTATTATTATTATGCCAGTAGTTCAAATGATTGAATTTAAGAGCACTAATTTAATTTATATACTGCCTCGATGTTCTAGTGGTTAGCGTATGCGAGGTCTCGGGTTCGATTTCCGGGGCGGGCAAAGTGTTATGTGTTAACTTTTCGTCAGGAAATTGACAACAGCAGCACGGAGATAGAATTGGCCCGATGGTGAAAGGCTCACCCCCTATCCCATGCGACCCAAACATAGCAGGTGAAATAAGGGCGTTATACACCTCTGCCACACCCTTCTGGGTAATATAGGCATGATGTTATGTTATGTTAAATTTATATTTTACTAGTATCTGCGCACTCCGCCCGCGTGGCACGTGGATCAAATGTGACTTCTAATTATGCCTGGGGTCTTAAAATGCCTGTTCCACGGCTTGAAATAATCCGACGGAGTTGCCTTTATATGGCTCCACTAATTTATAACTTGATTCCAAAAAGTCTTATTGACCTTCCCTATCTAAAATTCTGTAATGAGCTCAGGAAATGGCTTATTGAAGAATGTTATTATTCGCTCGATGAGTTTGTAAAGAAAAATGCCTGTCGATCTTTCAATTTTAAAAATGATCTAATTTTCATTTTATTAAAGGGTTTATTTTGGTTTTGGTCGGTTATTTTTTATATTTTTTTATTTTCATTTTATTAATTATATTTGTCCTTGTATTTAGTGTTATTTCAATTTAATTGCTGTTATTTCGTTGTGTTTTAGATATAAGTAATTGTTAGTAATAAGAAGATTACAGTTTGTTACTTTTATTACTTACCATTATATTTGCATGCTGTTTAACGGCTGAATATGCTAGAGTCTTTATACTATTGTACTATCTTAATGTACCATATTCTTGGCAAATAAAATATTTCATTTCATTAATCTATCTCCACACCAATCTATCATTAATATTGGTCCAGAATATTCAAAGATTCTTGGTACAAACAAACAAACAAACAAACAAACGAATCTATCCCTTTTTATAATTAGTAGTGATAAAAATACTTTAAATTCTTATCTCATCACCTAATCTGAAAATTATATATGAATTAATTTAGTTAGTTAGTTTTAAAAGGTCTTTTTTACGCATGAAAATAATATTTGAATACAAAAAGATCTTATTCTAATTGTACACACATCACCTTCCTCAACATTTGACACTGATTTTTAGATGCTATTTAAAACATTTTTTACATGGATACTATCATGTTGTAGCGTAAAGTGGAACTTGTAACGCACACTTTTTACCAAACACTGATTTTCTAGCAATTATGCAATTTTAAACTAAAACTTATAACTAATTAACAATAAAATTAAATAACGAGTTTAAAGTGGGTATCCGTACATCAATAGTGAACAGCACGGGCGCCGTGAATTAATTAGAATATCATATTATTGTACATAAATATTCAAGAAATAGTATAAATCTGAAAACAGAAGATGAAAGTACCCAGTTTTATTTGACGGCAGCTCAAAATCTTTCAAAAGTACAATCATAAAAACTACTAAGAAACCTGTCTATTTCCAAACTACAATAACAATAGAAAAGTGACCCATATGTATGCAAAGTCGACTTTACTCCACATGTGAGACAAATCTTGTAAGCGTTTGACTCTTTGACTCGCTAAGTGGTAATCTTACGACATAGAGTGTTTTGTAAGTGTCGACGGCAGGAAGTGAAATGTCGTATCTCAGAATATTCAATTTTAAGGGCGACAGACCATTTCAAAAATGCGTTGTTTTTCTTTAATTTTTTTATATGTCGTATGAGAATGAAAATACTGATATTCAGCTAAATTCAAATTAAAAAAAAACTTTTATTTTCATAGGCCCCAGGAGGCGCTTGAACACGTCAAAATATTACAAACAAATGATATAAAAATAAATTATAAGTAAAATTAAATTATATTATCAATCCGTTAGACTAGTAGCCAACTCCAATGTAATTCGGGAAAGGCTTGGCAGATGAAGATGGAGCAAACGGACGTAAAGTCGACGGTAACTATAGTTACCATTTACCATCAGGAGGACTTTAACCATCATCAATCCCATGGACATCTGCAATCCACAAAAGCAGATTGTAGATGCGTCGCTCTATCTTAGGACTATGGTGTTATAAAGATAAAGATAAGGATAAATTTGGATTTTTACATTAGATAGAACGTCAGAAGCAATTACACTATCCAATGGTCCCAATGACAAGGCCAAATACACACATTCACTCACTCAAGCACACCCAGTCTTAGAACAAATATTTGCGAATTAGACAAAGATTTGTCCCTTGTGCAAGTAATTTTGACGAACCGCTACACAGTAGTGCACACACTATTATTTGGCGGTAGGTTACTGGTAAGACGGTGGTGCTGCCGCCCTCGAACTCGTTCACAAGAGCTCTACCACTAATGAAGATAGAAAGTGGAAATGTAGAACATATTTCTATCTATTCTCTATAGGTCTCGGATTCGATTCCCGGATCGGTGTTATTTGAGAACATTCCGTCAGAAAATTCACTGTAGCAGCACGGAGTTGCTATTATGGCCGGTGGATGGCGATAGGCTCACCTTTTTCCCATGGGACCTAAAATATAACAGGTGAAATGTAGGTAGGTAGGTAGGTGTTATGCTGTGCTAATTTATAAGTCTTATTTAATGTCAATATCAAACTGGATCACAGCAGTAAAATACTACAGACTACGATAGGAGAAATCGGAAGTTATCGATAAGGCGGTAGTTTTTCCTTCTTTAATAGTTTAAGAGTGTTCAAAAAAGCTCTATTACCATCTAGGAACCGCTGCTACAGCAAAAGTGTTTCTGGAAAATACAGTGAGTCTATTTTAACGCCATCTGTGTGGACGCAATGTATTTTGGACCATCGCAATATTAAAAGCTTTCTACCCACCTTAAAGCTCTCTTTTATTGAGAACAGCGACACCTGTCAATTTTACATAACAATTCTTATATCCCTTTTAACGGAGTACAGTGCCATCTTTTACCCATACACATTTATAAACCTGACTTTATATTTAGATACTATATATAAAATAAAACAGTAATGTTAAAATTTCTAAATTTAAACTTCATTAAAAAAAAATAGTTTTTTTTTTAAATAGTTACTGCTACGTAGGTACCAATTGATTTTAACTCGCTGAAAAAGAGAAAGTTGGGAATTTCCCCCTTGCCTATTGAAAAGCGACATCCATCCATTATCGACAGCAACAGGGGCAGTGTTGCCAATTTAAAAACCAATCCGGGAAGATTCTCGAAGCTTTCGGGTAGCGGTTGCGTGGGTTGAATTTTCGCAATCGATTTAGACATTCATTTAGATTTGGCCGGCCAATACCGAACGGACTCGTGTTTGTTAAGTGAAAAGTGGCGCGAACGCAAAGTCCTAGAACCTAAAAGCCTTTCGGCTAGTGTCAGTATCTTTGAAAGCTTGTTTTTTATTTTGTCGTGATGGAAACTCTTTTGTGAAATGTATGTATTCTTTTGTTTTTTAGTTATTTTGTTCTCTTTTGCCATATTTTTAAAACGTATGTTATAATAATATACTTACCTTGCATGCAGCAGGTTAATGAAATCTAGTAACATAGTAATCTTCTCGTGATTTTTAATTCGTAAGAAAATTTTCGTATAAAGGCAAGATATTTTTACATGGAATGGGCTAATAAATTCAAAGATTTTTGTATTTATTAGCTTGTTTTGTGGGTTTTATATTGTGTTTTTGTACGAATCTTAAGCGTGCTTTCCAAGTCTTTCAAAACCGCATTCTATTTTATTGAACAACTCAAAAAATATTTGTTTCATTTAAATCATTTAATTATATTTTTGTACAATATAAAAATGATTAAAGAGCCCAATAATTGTCGTAAAAAAACTCTTTCTATACAAACATTGAGCTATCTGCTATTATATTTTGAAAACAGAAGCATAGAGATCAAAAAAATATATTAACATCTGTGCGCTATAAAAAGAATAGAAAAAAAACTGGAATTCTGGCAACACCCATACCTGGAAAATTAATGAGTTCTTAAATTAATTTGTGATGTATCACGCATGCCTATTCCGATCATTTCCGAATGCCCCCAACCCCTGCCCGAGTGCGAGCGAGAGATGAGTTATCACCTGCCTCACGTGACCTTCAGACAATCGGGAGGGTGAAATAAAGTGCATCCCCACATTTATGCAAAGTTATCGATGTTTTTTTTAAATAAAAAATAAAGCGTACATTTTTTTCGGATCCAGTGTATACCAGATGGTCTTTTGAGGATTATTAAGGAACCACAAAATGCACTTATTATTATTACGAATGTAATAATTAACATAACTTTTTTTGATTTTTCTAATTAGAAATACTTTTAATAGGGATTTTGTTTACCACATTTTTATAAATATATAATAATTTACACTTATTGAATATATATTATGGTAAAAAAATGTACACCAATAAAATAAACTATTTAAAAGAAAACTAACGATACATTATACCAAGATGATTATAAATTAAAACTCGGCCGACCGAGCCCCGGAGCCCTGGCTCTAGATCGGATGAATTTGAGCCAGGTAAAAACATGATATTATTATTATATAGAGTGTAAATTACATCGTGACGAAGCCGTTTACCTATAATTCCATATGTGATTCTGACACGATAACATTTTTTTGCATACAACGTTAATACTAATTTATTTTCGCATAATAGGCATTAAAGTACACTTGGCATACCTACAATTTAATTTAACATTACTATTATTCAGCATAATGATTTTAAAAGCTTATTAGGCATTATAATTTTTCGACTAATAGTGATTAGGCACAATGTTTTTCAGCTAACAGTTATTAGGGACAATCGGTTGGCCGTCGGGCCACCTCTTAGTTTTTATCATCATGTTTATATGATAATATCTAATGAAAAGTATTTTAAAACTTTTATTTCATAAGAAAATTATGCCAAAATGCATTTATGCTAAAAGACAGTTTTGCTAAAAGACAATTATGCCAAAAGAATATTACGCCAAAAAAATATTATGCGTAAAAATGAATATACGTGAAGTATTTAGGTATGTTAAAAGATTTTATGCCATTAAGTTATGCCCAATTAATACTTCATCTAACTATTATTATGGCAAATGAAGGTATGCAAAGTTAAATTATGCCAAAAATAGTTATGCGAAAATGTTAAAAACTGATTCTGACACACATCAGAGAATCGGTATTGGAAAAAAAACGTATAATAGGCAATGTCGCAAATGTATGAGAATAAGCTTTCTCATACATTAGCAACCTTTTTATGATTATTGATCGGAAATTTTTAGGAATACGACAATTTTTTATTGGAAAAGCCCAAATTTGACGGTGTCAATGCGAATGTGTTGGGAAAGTCTTTTCTGAAAATCCAGATTTGTGATGAAAAAAAAAATCCAGATTTAAAAAATGTCGGTGTCGAATCTTGTAGATAAGCGGCTTCGCTACGATGTTATCGACACCCAGTATATTTTAATTATTTTTCTTAAGTATCGTCTCATTGGTTTAGTGATTGGTTAGCGAATATGCTTCTCACCGAAAACACCGCGAGGACACAGGTTCAATTCTCCGGTCGGAAAAATCTGTTATTTTCCGCCAAAAAAATCTCGATGGCATTATACCCGATGGCGATGGGCTTACCTCCTATCGCATCGGATATAAGCATGAAAGGTGAAATGTGGGTGTCATTATGTCTTAAATATCGATATTAATAACTACCATCGACACAATATTTGTTTGTTTTCCCTGCAGCCGCATCCCTACTCGTCCTTCGCATCTTAAAGCGAGATGCAACACAGATTGCATAAGACCAAACCAACCCCCCTTGACACTTCACAGCGGCGCTAGTTGTGATACATTTGTTCGCATATCAGTACATTTCGAGTGGTTCGTCTGTTTCGACGCGGGTGCGCTTATGTCTGTTGATACGTGATGTCCGAAACGGCGGATCAGGTGTATTGATTTATTGCTCGTCTCGCAGCCCTTTGGTGCAATGACTCAGTTGCAGTGCAGTCGCATTATTTATACGTTGTTTAAAATTCGGCTATAAATCTGAGGTGAGTACTGCTATTTGTTTTATATTTTTGTACAGTGAAATGTAACTATTTGATTATTTTCTGCTAGCTAAATTTGATTTTAAATACATTCGCTCGGCAATTCTTACGCAGTGTGTTAAAAATAAAATTTATATTTTTAAATTCTAAATGCTAAAGTTTACTAATGATATGCAAGCGTTTATGTACTTAATAGCTACATGAAAATATGCACCTAACACCTTTTGCGACTTAGCAGATTTATTTATAAATAGCAAAAGCGTTGTTTTATTTACAAAATTGAGTCCCCATTTTCTTATTTGAGTCCCAGTACAATTCGATGTGGAGGAATCAAAACGAGTCGCATAGCTGAAACTGCTGAAACCAACTGCGTAATACATAAAAGACGGGGGCGATTTCTTGCGCATAAGTACGCCTTACTTCTGCGCAGGTAGATAGACGAAAATGGCCTTTGGTTCGCGATCAAATCAAAATGGCTGAATTTTCGCTGAATCCGTACGGTGCGGCGCCGCGGGATTTAAATGTATAAAATTAATTAATTAATGTTTAGTGGGTGTTATCAATTTAATGTGTCGACTAAGATTTAATGGATAACGAATAAAGCAATGATATTTTTTTAACGGACAATGATTTTATATAATTTCGTTTTGGTAGAGCCTTTTGTGACCAAGGTCACGACGCTTTTTTTCCTTTGTTTAAGTCGCCAAATGGCGTACTGTGGGTACTGCTTGCTCTACTGTTTTGGAAGTCCGAAAAGAGTTTTATTACTGGAACAATAGGCAGCTTGGCTTCGTAGTTTAAAGATATAGTGTAGCATTTACAATCTGCGCAGCGAATAAGCGATTTGCGCAAGATTTAAAACAGTGTGATCCTTTATAGAGTGCCAATATGAAAATTAGTGAAACTAGACATATAGTGAAAATAGTGAAAAATATGTTATTTTAGTTTTGTAATTAAATTAAATTTCAAGATCATTAGATTCTGATAAAAAACATTTTGTTTCGTTTTAACATATATTTCGAACACATCACTGCACGAAATTCTATTGCGTCGGTGTTGCTTACATGTTTTAAAATCAAGAAGGTATTTTCGGTACAACGCCCATTATTTATTTATAGAGCAACAAGAAATACACTAGACATTAATAGAAATTACATTCACAATAATAAAGTAAGGTGTTTACTCAATTACAGGAGACCATAGCGTCTACATTATTAAGTACAGAAATTACAAAAAAAATATAAATCATAAAATACATGACAAAATTATTAATTGTATCATTTGAATCTATTGTTATTATTGTATTTGTATTGAAATTTAAATTCTATTCTTTGTTATAAGAATCTTTTGTAAAATGCAACAAGCTTGTAAATAATTTAATTTTATATATATCTATACTTTTTTATGTTTAATATTGACATAACACTAATCTTGTAAGCGTTTTGGATGTAACATCTGTTAGCTTGTAAGATGAAATAAATAAATAAATAAAAAATAGACAGACTTAAAACATACATAACATTCATATTTTACACAATTAAAAGTAGAAATAGGAATTAAAATGAAAATAAATAATTAATTGAAATAGTCATTAACAGATTGAATCCCATAAAAACATCCATCCAAAATAATAATTTAATATAATAATAATTTAAGATAATGATTTAAAATATGAAATATAATGATTTCAAATATTAAATATATTAATTTTATTATTAAAACAATTGCATAAATAGGTATAAATATTAAAAAAGATTCAATAGATTTTTTTCTAAATTAAAACTTATAAATTGATGTACTTCTAAAATCAGATGGATAAAATCGAGGTCCAAAATGTAATTAACAAATAATGATTTTGACATTTTGGAGCTTGATTCTTGTTTCTCTGATTTTCATACTGAGTATAGTTTCAATATTTGTCACATGTGCACTTCATGAGAAATCACACTGTTTATTGCGAATTGTTAACAATTTACTGTAATTTTTTTAGGTAATGTAGCAAATAATAATACTATATTTCTTTGTTTCAGTGCGCTGAATTCTAAACACAGGATGATGGCTGTAGTGATACTTGCTCACAACAATTGTCATTTGCCAAGTGAGTATTTGTTTCCTTTTTTCAATTGTATTTATCGCACAGTCGAACAAATCAAATCATTTATTTCCATGGGCCCCAAGGGGCGCTAGAACACGTCAAAACAAACATCAAAATACAAAAAAATATAAAATTAAAATAAAACTTAACTAATAGAATTATAATACATTTTTTTTTCTTTTTAATTTTATCATGCAATCAGTCTCTTTGACTATGAGCAGATGTGGTATAGGATTATTTTCGGGGTAGAGACGTTCCTCTTTAGAAACATCTACTATATCATTTACTGGCTCATTAGATGCTGCCGAGTTCTAGTATCCTGCATCGTTTAATTATAATACTTATTGCAATAAAATGAGTTGACACTGGCGCTTAGATTGACTTTAATTCAACTTAGAAAATTGATTTAAAATCAATCAATTTGATACATAACATTTTAATGAAACTTTTTACCTTTCTTTAGATATAATTCGTTTATCTTCAGATAGCCTACCCCATGGTGTTGGTCCATTTGCGAGATAATTGCAACTTTATTAGTTTAATAAGGATCCAAATTTCAAAGTACAATTTCTTTTACGTTTCAATATACCTTTGGAAATACTAAACTTACTCATACTCACACTCACACTCCTACTTACATCACTTTCACTTTCGATTAAAGCAATAGCTCTAAGTATTTCTTTTGGGAAACAGTAATCAATTAGAAGTATTTATTTTAAATCAAATGCTTTATTTGCCAAAAATGGGTTACATAGGTGTCATATACATTGATTATTAGGTACCTCCATTTTTAACCCACCAGGGTGTACAAATATTTGTATTTATTAATGTATTATTTTAAAACTAGTATTATTTTAAAATTAATTTCATAAATATACTTAATTATGGTATTGAATTTAATTGTATCATTAATAGATTTAAATTAAATTAATTATATGACATTCATTAGACAATTATCCATAAATACAATAAATAAAATGTTACATCATTATTAAATAAATTAGATGGTTTGATTATAAAATTACAATTTATCATTTAAAAATTCAGTGACGTTTTAGTAACATTTCATTGTTAACATATTTTTTTTTTAGTTTTATTTTAAAAAGAGGATTATTTAATTCTTTTATCTCCTTAGGAATTTTGTTTTATAATTTAGGACCCATACATATTATACTTTTATGCATCATTACAGACTTAGACGATTGTAGAAAGAGTTTGTTGTCGCGTCGTTCATTTATTCATTTGATTTAGTACCATCAACAAAGATACACAGCTGTCATACAGTTTGTGGTATTAATCTAGGTTTTTAACATTGTTGTATGTGTACCATCACTTACAGAAGGCCACAGCATTCACATTTAAATAAGTTACACGATACAATACAATACAATGGAAAGTGGACTCATTTTTCCGCACTTAGACTCTCATTTGGTCCATTGTGCGTGGGCAATACGATACAAATAGAATCATAGTTTTACAGTAGAATTAAATAACTAAATCTAGATTTTATTATTATTGAATAATTATTATAACATTATAGGGTACAAAAAAGAAGTGATTAATGTTATTATAACCATACGTAAATCACAAATGGGTTCCAGTTTCAAGACTATACAGTACCTTTTAAAATTCTTGGAAATAGCTACTGATGTCTAGGTTATTATTTTTAAGTACTATCAATATTAATTTTAAATGTTGTTATAATTAATGTTGTTGTTGTTACAGAATGTTAAAGTACCGAAATCATTCGTGTAGCGTGGATGAGTTCGCGCGCAAGTACCTCAAATACGAACAACTTGTACGCGATGCCTCGGACACTAGCAGGGTACGTTTTTTTCTTTACACGACTTCTGTAGCAAACGTACGTGTAGTCTACCTGATGGTAATTGATAACTACATCCCGTGGATATCAAGAATTTAAATAAACAGATAGTAGATGCGTCGCTTCATCCGAGGTACCTATATGGTGTTATGCCTCTTGTGTCAGATATTTCAGAGCCTGATCTGATCCCAGGAAACACAGCGCGCTGATGCGTACAATGTGGTTGGATGGTTGCATGGAAGTTTACGGTCACAAATAGGGCGTGGCAGTCCTTCAAGGCAAGATCTACGTTACACTGAGACAAAATGGCTTAAAATAATTGAACAAAAAAACTGACTTCAATTACAATGCATGTACTATAAAGTAAGAAATACTTAAGTACTATTTAATATCTCTATCTAAAAGAATGCAGTAAACAGCCTTCTTCTTCTTCTTCGTCGTGTCAATGGCTGAGTCAAATTTGATTTTGACTTGCCATCGTGGTGAAAGGATTAGCCAATTCGCTTTGGAGAACTCGCGAATTGCCCAGGGTGCGCCGGACGTAGGGAATCGTTGTATATGTCACTCGGGGAGGCTCCTTTCATGCACCCCTTAAGGCCTTAAGGCGCCAATAAATAAAGTTGTACCTTCCAGCATCAGCTTAGCAAAGAAAAATCATATACGAAAAACAATATTGAAGCCTTTAAAATTTGAGGGTTATCCTCGATTTCTCTCGGATCCCATCAGATCGTGACCTGATGCAAATGAAACCACACGACAAGAGTACTCTTTAAAAAAAACTCACATCAGTCCAGGCGTCATCAAGTAATCGGCGAATAAAAAATGCAATCGAATTGAGAACCTCCTCCTATTTTTTTAAATTGGTTAAAAAATATATGCAAGAATCTTGATATAATTTGTATCTTGCAGTATCGCCGCTTGGTGGCGTACCGATCGCTGGCTGCGCGGCTACACACCGATGTTTGGACCGTCTTCTCCTTCGAAAAGCTCTTCCGGAAACATTACTACCACAAGGTAAGTCCTGGCTAAGGCTAGCTATAGTCCGCGCCAGCAATTATTCTAGACGGCAAAAGCCAGAACTAAATGGTTGACCGATATTTTATCTGTTTCTCATCCTATTGGTAATTTACGTCAAGTTCTCGCTGTTGCTGATAGTAAGGCGTGGTGGGTAAGTCAGATCTTAGTAATACAAAGTAAAGCAGTTATATTTGAGCTATTTTATATATATATATATATATATATATATAAATATCCGTTCTATGTAAAGGTTGATCCAGTACGAAATTAAAAGAAATGTTGATCCACCTTTTTGCAGTGTATAATTCGCTCTTTACAAATATAACCGATATACTTTGATCTGAAGTTGAAATGGAGGGGTTGTTCGAGGATCTGCATCGTTGTCTTTTCAACATACTTGCCATCAAAAAATACATTAACAACATGTTTTCGTTGATCCGTAACGGTCGCAAAAATTATACCAATGAGTCAAATGTGGATCCTTTTATATTCATGCTCATGCGCAATCTTACTAACTAACGTTGATCCGAGGGCAGTGATAGTTCCTAATTATTGAATGGGTAGTAAGTATATTTGATATGTGATAATGTTTTTACTACCTGTTAATAATTATAATCTGTGACTGACTGATTATAAATGTTATGAAGATTTTTTTTAAGTTATGGTACTACATAATACCAGAGAACATACGAGCGGAGCGAGTGATGCTTTGTCTATGCATAATACATTAATAAATATATTAAGTAAATATTTTATTTATTTTCTGGCTAAATAAAATGTTTTTTATATAATATGTTAGAATTGTCGATTAGTTACCTATAAACGAAACGTTACTTGACTTATGTTTTTTTGTTAAACATAATAATGTCTTTTTTATTTTCTAAATGTTAGTAATATCTAACGGATTAAAGATGTTACATAATTAAAACAATTATGATTGTTAAAAATTGATTTTTCTACATGTCATCTAAACTTAATTTGAATAATATCCGATCCTTTATGCCTTTCAATTATCACTTTAATTAATGTATGTATCACTACTGGGTGCGCCAAAGTCCACCTAAAGTTTCAATGCCGATAATTGGAAATCTGAAAATGTTCTTTCTAACATTTTTCATCCTAGCAATTAGGTACAATTCCTAACAACTCTGCCACAAATTTTCATAATCGAAACATTTAACTTCCTAATGTCGGAAGCAATAAACATCTATTATACTTTTATTAGTATTCCTATATTTTTTCAACATAACCATCTTTTACACTATTATTCAATGTCATATCTTTTTTGTTTAGGTTTCTTTTAATTAATAATAATCAGTATTGTATACATTAATTTTACGTAACTTTTACACATAACATGTAGATATAACATATAAGACTAATAGTACCATGGTACAAGTACTTCTTCTTCTTCTTACGTGTCAATGCCATTTTGTTTTCTCATTTTTTATTTAATTTTATTTTGCCCAGTAGGAAGCAACTTCTACGCCTTTGCTTGTGGCTTGCATTAGGTCTTCACGGGTACACGTAGAGGCCGACAGTGGGCACGAAAGCAGATGAGCCATGTTTTGAATGGGGAATCCACAATCGCACGAGGTATTATTGGAGTTTGTGATTCCCCATTTGGCTAGATTCTCCCTGCAGCGACCAACTTGAGTCCGAAGGCGGTTTAAAGACTTCCAGATCGGCCACTGTAGCCTACTTCCAAGTGGCAGGTGCTCAGCTAGCTCAGGAAAATCAGCGGGTGCTGGTAGCCTAGTCTTCCACATCTCGAGGCGTACGTGAGCTGGACTTTGGTCTGAAGAGTTCGCATCTCTCAAGAAGCTCCTGCGACTTTTCAAGCGAGCTGGTGGGAGATGGTGGTCATACAGAGGATGTCGTCTGTCACTAATTTGTTTTAGCTTCTCAGTATGACACGAAGCTTCACGGCGTGCAGAAGGTGGCGCAATGCCCGCCAACGGCTATGTCATATTGATAGGCGTGGGTTAGAAGCAGCCGGTGATGGCCCTGCAGGTAACATTCAGTGCCACATCTACCTCTTTGGCGTGAGCTGAACGATGCCACACCAGACATGCGAACTCCCCTGCCGAAAAACCACAACTACAAGTACTTAGTTAAATATATGTTTTCATATACACATTTCAATTAAATTAGTTTAGTATTTATATCTTTATAATTTTTTATTTAAACTAGCGGCTATAGTTTTAAAATATTCACTTTTATTGGTGTATTCTGGTTTAGGTTAGGTTAGAACTGTGACCACAACGCATGAGTCGAGCGAGCGAAGCGAGCGTGCCGCGGCAGTGACCGGCGAAGTGCCAGAACCGAATCGGTCCTATAGTTATTAGTTTAGGTACGGGTAAAACTGCGGTATTAACTCCCAGGCCATGAACATAACCGTAAATGTGTCGTGTTTTATGAATTTTATTCATTTAAGTCAAAAATTAGTAAAACGACCTTTAATCATTCTAAAGAGTTGATTTTTTTGACATTATTATCTTACTTGAACTTAGCAATAGACACAACTTAGTATGTTATGCAAAGTTTACCCCCCAAATAATAATCATACCCTCAAATTAAAACTATAAAATATCTTCTACACCACATATATTTTTTATTACAGTTTGTAAATGTTTCTTTCTGAGTATGAGTGAAAATATTATGGTAATCATGTTTAGGGATAAAAGCGTTATGGTAAAAAAAGTAGGAGTTTAATAGTTATTTATGGTACAAGTGAGAAAAAGTTTATATTTCTGTTGTGAGCGCCAATTTTAAACCCGAAGTAGTCTTGAATTGAATCACGAGCGTAGCGAGTGATTCTAATAAAACCTTCTTTCTTTTTTTCCTGGTAAATAGCAAACTTCTGTGTTTAAAATTAGTTGTCTCAACTCTTTTGAAGTTCTACAAAGTTCTTCATCACTGGATTCACTATCTTTTTGTTAAAAAGTGCCAGTAAACAATTAAACATAAACTGAAAAGAATTTATAGTTGCCCGTGATGACTTTTTTTTTTAATCGTGGTTCGGAAATTCATTCCGTAACATTTATTAATAGAGTCTAGTATTAAGTACCTGATTTTAATTAATTTAATGGTCAATCACGAATATAAAATCATTAAAATACTAAATAAGCGCGTATATTCATATAATTTAAAATAATGATACAAACGTATCGTATGTAGTTATTTAATAAAATTGATGTCAATGTTTATTACTAACCTACATGGTGGGTGCTTTGTTTTTTTTGAGCACCTATTCATTGGAAGGATTTTGTGTTTAAAATTTGAATCACTTTGCCTCACTAGTGAGTAAAAACGGGTTTTACTCACTGAATTCTGGCAAGCAAACGATCTTTTTCGTGCTGGTGTGGTGAAAATATATTTACATTAATGATATTAGTAATAACAATTTTCGCAAACATGAGTGTTATGAACAACGCCGATAGCACTACAAATGGTATGAATAAAAACTAGGATATTAGGATTACAAATCGTTAGGAAGAACAATTTCGGGTAAAGTACTTTAGGTCAGCCAATATGGACTTATTACTACTACTTAAACATTATAATAACAATTAGAAATTGTCCTCATAATCGACTATATCTGGTAATAGTAGGACTCTTGCGGAGAGATTAGTAGGAGTCGGTTATTTAATGGCCATGTAGTAGCTCATCAACGCTACGGTATTTCGGGGCTTCGATATTCTAGATCTTATATCTGGTAGTAGGTACTGAGTGCGATGCAATGTCACATACTCTGTATGATATTGAGCTGTTGGCATGCATGCAGCTGGGCACGAAGCTTAACATCGGGTAAGCGACAAGCTTGTGCCATCAACAAATTTTACAAATCCTTACCATACATAATTGTATCACACCCATAAACATAAAAACGAAATAAATAAATAAAAGTTAATGATTAGGTGGTCTTGCAATAAATTATAAGAATTAAACCATCCATATACATTAGGTAAGTCCAGTAGGAGGACCAATCAGAAGGTTACTGCCTTCTGATTGGTCCATTTGAATCGGATCAACAACTATCGGAGTGGATTTGTATATCGGATCAACATTTCGGTTGCGTTCCCTAAACTTCAACGGAGTAAAACGTTGATCCGGCCGGATCCACATTTGTATGGAAAAGATTATATTGGATCAACAAAAACCACTCGGATCAACATAGGTTTTCGGATCAACAAAGTGCTCGCCCTACAGCACGCATGATCAACAATTGACGGGTTGGTATAACTATATATATATATATATATATAGTATGTATATTATTACAATTCATTATATAATTAAGTAATTTACTCATACTCTGATATTATGCACTTACCAATTATCTCTGCACCACCCTAAGGGTCGACTGGTAGAAAATGCCTTCGGCATTAAGTCCGCCTTTGTCACGTTTTGTGCAAAAAGTTTTTAAATAAATAAATAAAAAATAAATAAAGTCAAAATTGTTTAAGGTTGTCTCGCGGAAACTTTCAAGGAACTAATCTTCAGAACCGCCTCCATTTCGTTAATTAAAAATATTAAAATTAAATTTAAAAAAAACCAGAAAGTAGAAAAAAAATATCAGTAAAGTGAGTGTGTATTGAGTTTGTTATATTAAGGTGTATATGCCTGAGTGAGTAGGTGTGTATGCGTGTAGTTATGATGACATTGTATGTGTTGATATACTGAGACAAATATAGAATTTTACAGCGACTAGTCAATTGATTTTTTGGCGATCGTTGCGTGTGTATACAGACACATATTAATGACCAAAATATTGGCTACCTTATTTTGTAGTTCTACACGTTTCCATATGTATATTTATTTAGGAGGCCACGTTTTGTGACAACTTGTGTATACATATGTTACGGTTAGTAGCTGAAGTAAGGCCACGCCTAGTTCTACCCAGTTAGAATACATAACTTTCTGTCTAGATTATTTTACTTGTGAATTTAACAAAAATTACATTGACAGTCGTATTGACCGCTTCACAACTTTCGTTTTTTAGGGTTCCGTAGGGAACCTTTGAAAGTAATGACTTGTATGAAGATGTTACTTGTTTAATACAGATAGTAAATCCCTTTTAAGTCAAAATATGTGGTAACGACTAGCTACGGAACCCTACTGCGCGTGGCCCGACACGCACTTGGCCGGTTTTTTTTTATTATTAATTCGTAAGCTATATTTACAAACTTTGATGGTTTTTCTCGTCAAACACAGTTGTTCATAGGTGAAATGCGCTTTTTATGTATTCAAATCACTTATCTATCCTATGTAAGTATAAAGTTATACAATTATATTTATTTACTTATATTAGGTATTTTCTTTACCTATCTATATTTTTAAGCAAATGGAAAAATTAAAATGTTTTTAAGTTCTACATATCCTGAAACTACAACGCTTTCTCTTTTCAATCTGTCTTTTTTCATATTGTTATTATCTTTCAATAGTTATCATTAGTTTGTAACGGAATGGTATGCAAATAAAGTTTTATCTATCTATCTATATATCTTAAGGTAAACATGAACAATAATTTATATTTCACATATTAGGTATATGTAAAATATAAATTATTGTAATACATATATAATATATACAAGTTAACTCAAAAAATAATAAACTATGATCTCTTATTCTTTCACTTTTTTGTTCGTTATCATCTCCTCCTAAATAACGATAGGAGCACATTACATACATAATGTCTATACACATATTTATTGTAAAAAAGCATCCTAAGTAAGTTAAGGAATCCTAAATAAATATAAAAAAAATTTGGAAATAACATGCAAAACTGACTATAGACTTTGTTATATTCAATAGACTACGGATTAAATAATAACTATTATATCAGCTGTTAACATCTCAACAAAACAAATGGTTTAAAATAAGTTAATTACAAGGAAATTAATACTAGCAATTATTATAGATTCTATATTGTACTCAAATTAATTGTAAGCAAATATAAATTATATTTGTTGATCTTTTTACAATTAACTAAATAAATTAAAATAACATTTCTTTAACTAAATTAGAGAAATACCTAACTATGACAGTAATTAAAAAAGAAAAGTTTTCTTTTCTTTTGTATGTAAAAAAATATAATGTATGCGTTAAAAAAATACCTCCGCATCAATGTGGACCGTGGGTAACGTGCCCAGAAGGCTGGCGGCATTGCACGTTGTATGGCAATGCCGATCCTTTGACCAAGGTAGAAGCCAGACTTCTGGGCACGTGAAGAGTCAACTAAACGTTAGTGAACGAGCGCGATAATTATATAATAACCCTATATTAAATCAAATAATATGCATAAAAAACATCATAAATTAAAATATTGAATAAAAATAACATTTAAAACCCTTAAGAGCGTTTACGCGCCGGCGGTTTTCATACAATCTTAGAAGTCGCAATTCATGGAAACGAGTAAACCTATTTTAATGAAACTTGATACCCACACGGAATACATCAAGGTCTAAATAGTTAGTTGAAAACAATTTCAAATAAGAGTTTAGAGAGACAGAGAGAGACAATTTAAAGATTCCTAATAAACTTAAAAACACGTCTAACTGCTCGCTCAAAGTATATTTCGAAAATATTTTCAACTAACTATTTAGACCTTGATGTATTCCGTATGGGTATCAAGTTTCATTAAAATAAGTTTACTCGTTTCCATGAATTGCGACTTGTAAGTTTGTATGAAAACCTCCGGCGCGTAAACGCTCTTAACACTAAAGTAGTCAATAATTACAATTACAGTGTTTTTAAAAAAAATCTTTAACTGTATAAAGGATTCCTTTACCAGTCATTTGTGCAGCTAATGACAAAACCTACTGTACGGTAGTTCAATAATCCCCTGGAGCATCATCACTATATAGTATAAAACAAAGTCGCCTTTTCTGTCCCTATGTGCGCTTAAATCTTTAAAACTACGCAACGGATTTTGATGAGGTTTTTTTTAATGAATAGAGTGATTCAAGAGGAAGGTTTTTATGTATAATACATGCATATTATAGTAGAGAAAAGCCGAGAAATTTAAAGATTTGTAATGTAATGTCGTAGCAAACATATTTTTCTGCGCTTACATTGCAAACGCTGGCTAAACCTAACGAGATAGATCAAATTTATGTACTACGTAATTGTATATCTTGAAAAGATGAATAAAAAAGTCCGCGACAGCATATGTTTATCTCCTAAAGATAACCCACAGTAACCATTTTTATCTTTTACATATTACAAAAAAAATATGGGTTATTTACCAAGCTATTTTTAACGATACAGTATCATTACTTATCCAATTAAATACATTAGATACGTTGTGCATTTCATGTAGATCAAAATTGCCCTTTATAGCATGTGATTTAAATAAATATTTTCGAAGATATTACAGATTTAAAAATTGCGGGACGTAGAGTTTGCGGCGGTAGCGGCCGGTCGGGGCGGCGCGGGAGCGAGCCTGTTCAGAGGGACAGAGAATCGTCAATAGAGCGTGAGGCTCGACTCAGTCAGCTTCGGGATAAAAATAGAGCTGAGAAATGTAAAAAGTAAATAAGTAAAAATGTTGTGTATGAATATTCCAAAGATAGCAGGAAATCTTCATGGTATAGGGAAAGGGGAATTGTTTTACTTCTAATTTAACGCGTGCGGGCCACGGGTAGTAATGAATAAATCAAAACTACTGGATCGATTTTAATCATTTTTTCAGTGAGTGACATAGGCTATAATATATTATTATTATATACCCGTGCGAATCCGGAGCGGGCCGCTGTGTTTATATACAACGTTCACAGTTTTCTGTAGTGTATTTAGTATCAGCATTGTACCCGTGCGAAGCCGGGGCGGGTCGCTAGTGAATTATAAATGAGTGGAGCCATGTAATTACGACTTTGTCTGAATAGCAGTGGTTTGGGTACTGGTAATTCCAAGTATGAGTGGCTAGCTTTTTCTTTGTTGGTGTTTTCTTTTAATTTGCAAAGGGACGGGTTTCCCTTGACTAGTTTGGCTATTTCGTAAATGTAAATATGGCGCAGTTTATAGATTTTTTTATTTAAACACCGGTTTACATAGTAAACTGAGATCAATAATTTTCCAAAAAACAAAACCGACTTAAATTATAATAATTTTAGACTTATACTAGCTGACCCGGCGAACTCTGTTTCGCATTAAAGGCAATAAATAAGCAGATTTTGGAATTTATTAAGTTTATTTGTTTATTAGAAAATACAAGTTAATAGATTTTGTGATTTATACATAGAAAACTGATATCAATAATTTTCCAAAAAAAAAAACTGACTTCAATTACAATAATTTAAGACTTGTATTGTTTTATCATGGGTGCCAATGACAGAACTGGCAAATTAAAATGCCACCACACGGGAAGCACCAGCTTTCAAATAAAAAAAACATAAATATTACTTCGCCTAGTCGAAAGTTATGAGATGAGTCATGTTTGTTAAAACAAAAAAAAAAGGACGAATTGAGAGCCTCCTCTTTTTTTGAAGTCGGTTAAAAAAGGTAAAAGCGTATGCTCTTTAAGCTTCTTCTACGACATGTCTGGTGGTAGAGCTCTTGTGAATGAGCTCGAGGGCGGCAGCACCACCGTCTCACCTTTAACCTGCCGCCAAATAGTAGTGCTTCCATTACTGTGTTCCGGTTTGGTGGTGAGATCAGGCTCTGAAATTACTGGCACATGAGGCATAACACCGTAGTCCTCAGCTGCAGCGACGCATCTATAATCTGCTTTTGTGGATTGTTGATGTCCATGGGCTGTACTCCACTTACCATCAGGTGGACTACACGTTCGTTCGCTGTGAGCGTAGTATAAAAAAAAAAAAAAACAAATCAGCTTTCTAGGTTCATTTGCATTTACGAATCGTTTTTTTTTCATTGTACTAAAATTTCTTTGCTATAAACAGCATGGCATAGACCCAGAAGTAATTGACCAATAGTAATTTACTTGCACTATATAATAAAATATATGATATACAGGGTGGAATTTTGTAATATCATCTGGAGGGCAAGTACCTACTCTTAATACTGTAGATAGAGAAAAATACTCGAAGAAAACATTACTTTAATTTTAAATATGAAGAAAACTGCATTTAAAGATTTCGGGCAATTAGCTTGCCACACCTGGGAATCGAATTGACTAAAATCTGTAAAAATCACCTCCTGTACTTTGCATTAATCATTAGGATCAATTATAAGGATGAAATCTCACTAACAAACAATATTAATTAAAAGAAAGGAAAACCATTCCCTCCTGGTGGCTTTACAAAATTCCACCCTGTATAGTTTGACTTTAAGAAGGCTTTTGATAGAATTGATAATGATATGCTTTCAAAGCATGGAATTGGCTAAACAACTAGCTTTCTGCGGCTACTTGCTGACAGTCAAAGGCTACTATTGTTCAAATGACTTAATAAATAATAATTTAATAATACATAATAATACATAAAAAGTTTTGTCAGCTGTCTGTTTTGTCACTGTCAGCAAGTAGCCGCAGAAAGCTAGTTGCCCAAATACGTGCTCTCCTCGCAGCAAAATCCAAAGTAACACCGAAGCTGAAGCTAGGCGCTGGCGCCGCATTTTTACTAGCGAAAATAGTAGAAAATATAATTAACTTACTTCAGATTATGAACTAAAAATATCCTGCGGGACTGACTTGAAAGTAGTAATATTCAAAGCAATCGAAGTAAATACGAGAAAATCATTAC
Source organism: Hypena proboscidalis (assembly GCA_905147285.1). NCBI lineage: Eukaryota > Metazoa > Arthropoda > Insecta > Lepidoptera > Erebidae > Hypena > Hypena proboscidalis. The sequence continues at coordinate 11,368,542 of LR990153.1, read as the reverse complement.
AAATAAAACAATTCAAATCTTAATAATAATATAGTAACGAAAACCCCTTTTGCCATCGAAATTGGCTAACTTTTCCTTGTGGCGGCAATGACCGTAGTGGCTCAGAGAACAAAGATAGAAGAAACGTTTATTTGCTAAAAAATGGAACAAAAAGAAAACCATTTTTTAAATTAAATTAAAGAACACAACATGTTTCACCGGATAATCGGTAAGCAAAATATATAATGTTACATCTATGTACTAACATTATATTAATTACTAACATTAATTTATAGATACAACATTAATTTAATTTAAAACAATAAAGGCTGACTTCTACCTTGGTCAAAGGATCAGCATTGCCATCTAACAAGGCAATGCCATCAGCCTTCTGGGCACGTTACCCGCGGCTGACATAGATGCAGAGGTATTTTTGACGCCTAAATTATAATAACTATTTTTCCTTTTCTTTTTTGCACATATTTAGGTATTTCTCTTATGTAGTTTCAGAAATGTTATTTTTATTTATTTAATTATTTGTAAAAGTTTTAGGATTATTTATGAAAAATATGTATATGTAAAAATGTGAAGTACTAATGTGCTATTTTGCAAGGAGTTTTTCCTGTAACTGGAAGAAAACGAAACTTACAATAAACGAGGGTTGTCTAACGAACTGTTATACAACATACATTACAGAACCTGAGTCGAATAAAAAGAATTCATTAATTCATTATTAGAACGGCATTGAAAATCGATAGCATTGCATGAACTCGCATGGATACTGAACGAAGGGAGGTCAAGCACTCCCTTTGGTCAGTATCCATACACGATGTTGGTATGTGCGCGATGTACTTTCCCTGGAGGTAATAACTCTTTACATTTTGTAACAAAGTTAGTACAAGAAGATTATTTTGTTAAATTAATTATTTACGCTCAAACAACGGATTATTAAATTTCAGATTATATTTTTTATATTTTATAATTTATATAAATATAAGTATGATTAAACAGTTGATTTAATATCGTGATTACAGTGTATAAGATAATAAGAATTTAGTATTAAAATAGGTAACTATGATAGATAATCATGACATGTAGTACGTTAATAAGTAACCTACAATAGCAGATTAGTACTTTCACATATACATTATTTTTTTCAATTAAGTTAGTGTTATAACTTTATATTAATGTTCGTTATTAATTTAATGTTAGTATTTACATTGATATAACATTATATATTTTGCATACTGTTGGGTTCGTTAGCTTCTTGATGTGAAAGAAACGAGAGTTGTGGACTGTACAATGTTTAATGTAAGAATGCCGAACTGTTACAAATCTAAATATGTATGAGAGACGCGAGCGCGGCCGTGCGTCGTTAGAGGTAACAGCTGACTGCCGGCCGAGGCGACCGTTATTTCCAACCGGCGAATGCGCCGCCGCCGCTCCACCGAGACCGGTCCGGCGAGTCCCGTCCCCCGCCGACCGTCTTCATTCCGCTGCCGCCCGCCGCGGCCGTGATGTATGTTGAAGTTATCAACATATTCCCCCAGTTGAAGTATCTTCAAGAGAAGTCACTGGAAGAGGGCAGATATTATTAAATGCTCGCCGAATGACGCCCTTACGAGTACGAACGTCGGCGACTCTTGCAACGTTGTCTCTACCAGGAAAAACTCGGATGATGCGTCCTAAAGGCCACATTAGTGGTGGTGAACCTTTGTCCTTGATGACAACGAGCATCCCTTCTTTGAGTTCGCCGGAGGAACGAGTCCATTTCGTTCTTTCTTGGAGCCATATGACGTACTCCTGAGAGAATCGAGCCCAGAAATGCTGCTTAAGTGCTTCTATCCGCCGAAACCGTTGTAAGCTGTTGATGTTGAGGTCATCTATCTGTGGATGTGGTGGCATGATTAAAGATCGTCCAATAAGGAAATGTGCTGGGGTTAAAGGATTCAAATCGGAAGGATCATTGGATAAGGGTGTTAGGGGTCTCGAATTGAGAATAGCCTCTACTTGTATGAGACATGTAGCCATCTCTTCGAAGGTTAAATTGGTTAGCCCTAATATACGCCTAAGGTGATGTTTAGTTGATTTCACAGCACTCTCCCAGATCCCACCCATATGTGGGGTATATTTAGGTATAAAAGAAAAACGAATAGAAGGATCAAAATGGTCAAATTGGAAATCTTGGGCAAGAAATTTTGCGAGTTCATTAAATGCCCCAACAAAAGTGGTACCATTATCCGAAAAGATAGTTCGTGGTTTTCCCCTGCGAGCAATAAATCGATTCAGGGCAGCTATGAAAGCTTCTTTAGTGAGATCTGATACAAGTTCAAAATGAATCGCTCTTGTAGCTAAGCACACAAACACACAAATAAAGCATTTGATAAGCCTACATCCCCTACCTTTGCGATCGGAGATCATAATAGGACCAGCGTAATCAATTCCTGTATCCAGGAATGGAAATTCTAAATGAAGACGCTGTTCTGGCAGCTGGCCCATAATGGGCTTTACAATGTTTGCCTTCATCCTACAACATTTCACACATTGATGTGTCACCTTTTTTGCTAAGTTTTTACCACCTAATGGATAGTAATGGTGACGTATTGTCGCCAGTAAAAGCTGAGGACCAGCATGCATAAGTTGTAAGTGGAACATGTTAAATATTAATTTGCAAATAATATGAGAACTAGACAAAAGAATTGGATGTTTCACATTGTAATCATAAAATGAATTGTCTAGTCGTCCACCAACTCGAATTAGGTTACTGTCCATATCCATGAATGGAGATAAAGATAAAAGTTTGTTTTTTGCAGGTAATTGCTTACCGGATAGTAATAAGTCATACTCTTCGGGAAATGAAATTTGCTGACTGAATTTCAATAATAAATTCAATGAATTAGTCAACTCTGTACTCGTGAGTGATCCTTTCGTGATAGACACCTTTTTACATTGATTAGTAAAACGTATAACGTAAGCCATCACGCGTTGTAATTTGTTAAAACTTGAGATTTTGTTAACTAATACAGAAATAGGATTTTCAATAGTATCAACTGTATCTGTATGTAAAGATGTTACCATTTCTTGTGAAAACAATTTATCCTGTATTTGAGAGTTAGGAAAACGAGGCCATGAAGTTGGATCTTCATGCAGGAATTGTGGTCCTGACCACCACAATACAGACGACGACAACTTGTCAGCGCTAAGTCCGCGTGAAGCGAGGTCTGCGGGATTTTCTAATGAAGGAACATAACGCCACGTAAAATCACCGACAGAATCCTGAATTTCTGACACACGATGTCGCACAAAGGACTTAAGATTAACTGGTGTGGTTGCCAGCCATCCTAGGACTATTGTATAATCACACAAGAATGTGACTTGCTTGACGTCTACTGTGATTGACTGACGAACCTTCAAATATAATCGGCTTCCTAACACAGCAGCACAAAGTTCTAGACGGGGCATCGTCAACGTTTTGACAGGACTGACCTTGCTCTTAGCAGTAAGAAGACGTACACAAGATCGCCCATCCTCCGAAATGCTGTAAACATAAACACAAGCCCCATACGCCCTTTCGGACGCGTCAGAAAGACATGCAGTTGTATAGAGCGTGCTGACTCGCCCAAAACGCACCGAGGAATTTCAACATTATTTAAATGAGGTAATGTTTTCTGAAAGGCATTCCAAGCATGTTGAATCTCCTCAGGAATAGGTATGTCCCAGGAACACTGTGCACGCCAAAATAATTGTGCAAGATCGCACAATTATTTTCGCCTCTACTATGCACGGCACCACCAAACCAATTGGATCAAAGATTTGAGCAATTATTGATAAAATTTGACGTTTAGTAGTCCTATCAGTTGGAGTTAAATCAATGTTAAAAGAAAACGTGTCTTTGAAACACCTCCAGTTAAGACCAAGAGTCTTTGACATTTCATTGTCGCTTAAATTGACAAAATCAGAAGCATCATGAGTCGACGATTTTGAAATAGCCTGTAATACCTCTGGTGAATTAGATCTCCACTTACGCAAATTGTATTTAGCAGACTGAAGAATCTGATTGACCTTTTGACACTTTTTTATGGTCTCTGAAGTAGAAGAGCCACCAGATAGGTAGTCGTCGACATAAAAATCATGAGTTAAAGTAAAACTTATTGCTGGATTGGAACACTCTCTTGCCAACTGAATCAAGCATCGAGTTGCCAACCAGGGTGCTGAGGAAGTTCCATAACTTACAGTATTTAGAGCATAAACCTTTAATTTTTCATTCGGCTCTGCTCGCCAAAGAATTTTTTGTAAAGGCCTATGAATATTACTTACTAATGTTTGTCGGTACATTTTTTCAATGTCCGCACTGACTACTATTTTATGTTGACGGAACCGAATCAAAATAGATAGTAAATCGTCTTGTAATCTTGGCCCGACTAATTGTATATCGTTGACTGATTTCCCTGACGAAGTTTTTGCTGAACCGTCAAACACAACTCTCAATTTAGTTGTCGAACTCGATTCTCTTAGGACTCCATGATGTGGTAGGTAAAAAGAAATTGAAGAATCGAGCTCTGAATCACACCACTCTGACATATGACCTAGCTCAATATACTCTGTCATAAAGGCGACATACAATCTCCTAAAATAACTGTCCTTAGCTAACCGACGCTCAAGAGATTGAAATCTACATTTAGCCATGGCAAATGAATCACCTAAGGCATCTGGCGATTCTTTCAGGGGAATGTTTACCACAAAACGACCATCTGAATTTCGATAAGTGGTGTCTATAAAAAGTTGTTCGCAAGCTCGTTCCTCAGGTGTAAACTTGTGCTTAGAATCTATAGAGTCTAATTCCCAAAACCGAGACAAATCTACTGGTACGCTATCAGCATGCATGCACAATTGAGAAGGCGACGTTGATTGCGGAACTGCGCCCGAGATTAACCAACCAAGACTTGACTCTACGACAATGGGCATTCGCTTTCCCAAATCAATACGCCTTTCGCCTAACACACTCCAAAATACTTCCGCACCAACAAGGATGTCAATAGGCGAGGGTACATAATATTTGGGATCAGCTAATCGAACGTGCTTCGGTATTCGCATACCTTTAGTGTCAACTAAAGTATTCGGAATTAATGACGAAACCTTTGGTAAAACAAAACATTCAACTTCGACACTATAATCACTATGCCGCGATTTCATGAAAATTGAGCATCCTTGTGAGCAACTAGAAGCTTGCTGATTAATGCCTACTACTTGAGACTTAGTAGTATAAGTACAAATATTCAGCTTACGGACAAAATCCAACGACACGAAGTTAGCAGTGCTTCCATTGTCGAGCAACACTCGCGCAGTGTGACGTCCACCCTTGGAGTCCATCACCTGCACGAGCGCTGTGGAAAGTAAAATTGCTTGATTTGTAAAAGAATGATTAGCTGAGAGGGCAATGTTATGTGTATCTTCAGATTCAGTATTACTATCTAAATGTAATAATGTATTGTGAGTTTTTTGACAATATTTACAAGGCCCCAGTTTACATTTACCTATCTCATGACCAGGCCTGAGACAGTTAAGACAAATGTTCTGGAAATGTTTGGTTTTATTAATACGATCCTGTACTGATAGTTCTCGAAAACTTTTACACGAATACAGAAAATGATTTTGGTGACACATCGGGCACGACAAATTTTTTGTTTTATTTTTTGTACTGGCCACAAAACTTTTATTAGCCTCACTTCTTGGTTTTACGGCTCGAGAAGATTCTTCAAGAGTTTCTAGCAAATCAGCCCTGCTGCTGAGGAAAGTAATAAAAGTATTTAAATTGGGTGGATCAGATAATGCGTTACGGTGCTCCTCCCATTCCCGATTAGAAATTGAATCCAATTTACTAGTCATTATATAAATTACTAATGTATCCCAGTGTTCTACAGGTTGACCTAATGTTGCTAAAGCCCTAAGATTCTTATTTGTGGTGTCAATGATGATGCGTATAGACTTACTTGATTCTTTGTTTATTTGCTGCACATTGAATAGAGCTTGCACATGATTATTTACGAGCAATCTCTTATTGTCGTACCTGTCGCATAATAACTTCCACGCAGCGTCATAATTTTCTGCTTTAAAATCTAAATTGTTAATAATTAAAGCTGCACTATCCTTTAATGATGCACGAAGATAATGAAGTTTATCAATGTTTGATAAGCTATCATTAGAGTGAATAATAGAATTAAATGTATTTTTAAATTCTAACCACTCAAAATAATTACCCCTAAAGCTTTTTAATTCTAATTTTGGTAGGCGAATCGAGCTTTGTTTGTTTGTGTGATTAGTACAAGAATGCGAACCTGAAACAGCGTCCACCGCCCGAGTCGCTTGAGCGCCTGTGATAAGTTGACGCGCAGTAGCTACCAAGCCATAATATTGCTTCTCAAATTCTTCACGCTCAAGATATTGCTCGCTGGGGTCATCCATGGCTGTCTCCAAGTCCACCTGTAACGCATCATATTTTTCGTATAAGCTTTCAAATGTGTTCAGCCTGTGTTCAATCTCTAAAACTTGAACTTCGCTTAATTTTTCGCAAGATTTCACAACATTTAAATAAGCCGCAAATTGCGTAAGTCTAGCCTTTAATGAAGCTCTCTTCTTAATCAAGCCCTTTGTATCAGCCATGGCAAATGCAGTAATAATTAGGTGCTATAAGAAAAGCTCAACGCAAGTGCTGTTGCGAGAAAAAAAGAGAAAAAAAAAACCGTTCACTATTGAAAGCAAACAATAGCCTGTGAAAATTATTTCCAAAATAAGTTATGCGATTTAGTATTATATTTATGCCAGGCGCTCCAAATCGGAAGTAATGCAATAAGCTAAACTATCAATAAAGCATTAAAATTAAATTATTAAAGTGAACAAGCAAATAAACAACGATCACTATTTAAACTTAGTCACCAATCTGAACATGTAATGAATGAGTGATCGAGCGAATGTATGAATGTATGAATTCAACGGCTATGACTCAACAAGTGGAGGATGAGTCACAGTGATATGCACTTTTTGAACACTGAATTGACTACGAAATTAAAGGATTGTATTTAAGAAATGTAATGAAACGTAATGAAAGTATTTAAGGAATGGATATAAAAATGAATAAAGAAGGAAATGGAACGATCTCACAGTATTTCTGCTCAACCACTGATGACGGGATGACTTGCAGCTTTCCGTAGTCCTCTTGTAATAGACGATGTGCTACGTTGTGAGATTGCGTCCTGCTGTCCTTCTTTTGTCCCACAGTCCTGGATGATCGGTGCTACGCAGCAAATTTAGTCTTGGGTAGGAATTGGCTTAGACGGCAATGTACCGTGCCAACTGTATCACTTCCAAGGCCTTGCAATCTACTCGGCGATCCGATCTCAGGTGAAGTCGACTCCTTGTTGTAACTTCTTGGATTCCGAAAGCTTTCTGCGGTTCACGGTGGTGTGGACCATGCACAAATATGTGTCTGTCGGAATTTGAAGTTGGCAATATTCTTCTGATGTCCACGCTGCGGCAGACTGAAGCAGGCACGAAGAACTCAGAAAAAATCGTCTCTGACCCGGAAACCAGACTTGGATGACTCACAAGCCGTTGACGATTCAAATTCTTGTTGTTCCTCTCTTCGGTTCAATGCTTTGCGGGTGAAGGACCATATGTTGGGTTCGTTAGCTTCTTGATGTGGAAGAAACGAGAGTTGTGGACTGTACAATGTTTAATGTAAGAATGCCGAACTGTTACAAATCTAAATATGTATGAGAGACGCGAGCGCGGCCGTGCGTCGTTAGAGGTAACAGCTGACTGCCGGCCGAGGCGACCGTTATTTCCAACCGGCGAATGCGCCGCCGCCGCTCCACCGAGACCGGTCCGGCGAGTCCCGTCCCCCGCCGACCGTCTTCATTCCGCTGCCGCCCGCCGCGGCCGTGATGTATGTTGAAGTTATCGATTATCCGGTGAAACATTTTGTGTCCTCTAATTTTATTGTACCATCTTTAATTACCATGTTTTGGCAGATAAACGTTTCTATAAGAATTTTTATTTTGGGCACTCATGTCAAAATGTCAATTTTAAAATGTGTACGTTTAATATTAAATTAAATAGATTGATCTGCATGCTAAATTTTGCTGTATGCTCAAAATTTGTAAATGTACGGCGACTTATAATTATGTTAATACCTGAACTTTACTGTCTTCTCTTTGATATCTATTTTTTTCTTCTAAAAGAAACGACGCCCGCATTAGTAATAACTTCTGTGTCGCGGTGGTGTTCACAAACATACATTTCACGCACACAAAGGACACTCAGAATTAGAACAAATCTTTGCGAATCATACAAAGATTTGTATTTGTATGCAAAAGAGTTTGCAGTGGAGAGCGGCGAGGCGAGCGCTTTAACCATTACGCCAACCGTGCACTCGCTTTATCTTATCTAACGAAAGGCTTTCTTTCAAGAGCCCTATTTTGAAACTCAACTTATGATCCCGTCAGGCATTTAACGTACAACAATCGAACTTACGAGAGCAGGTTTGGCATCCCATCCTCCTGTCGGGAGAAGCATGGGGATACTCGAATACTAACAACGATGGTGATGCTGTAGAACATTGGGCTGAAGCCGAAAATCTAGCCCTAATACATAATCCCAAACTTCCATACTCGTTTAATAGCCGCCGATGGCGCCGAGGATATAACCCAGACTTAATATTTACCTCTGCTAATATTAGATCGCTCTGCAAAAAAGTTGTCCTACCTCCTATTCCAAACACCCAACACAGACCGATTGCGTGTCGTTTGGAATCTGCCATAAAACCGCAAACAACACCTTTCAGGCGCCGTTTTAACTTCCAAAAGGCAAAGTGGCAACTATATTCTCAAGACATTGACTCCAGACTACTGGATTTAGAGCCTACACCTAAAAACTACGAGAAATTCGTTGAAATAGTACAGTATATTTCACGACAACATATTCCAAGAGGATGCCGTACTTCTTACGTACCCGGCCTTTCTCGAGACTCAGCCGTCCTCTTAGATAACTACCATGAGTCATACGAAAACGACCCATTTTCTGAGACCACGCTTGAACTAGGAGAGAGACTGATGAATCAAATCCAGGAAAGTCGAAAATCGAAATGGATGTCGGTTGTGACCAACATTAATATGACTCACAATAGTAAGAAGGCTTGGAACACCATTAAAAGGCTTACAGACGATCCACCTGAGGCAACAAACCACGGCCAAGTTACCGCTAACCAGGTTGCACATCAGCTAATCCTTAATGGCAAAGCTCCTCATCGCCTGCCAAAAATCCAAAAATCTGAAGTCGCTACAACTAACCAAGATGTTTTAAGTAAACCGTTCACTCTTGCGGACATAATAATGGGTATAAAAGACCTAACCACTGGTAAAGCGGCTGGTTTTGACGATCTAACCGTCGATCAAATCAAGCGCCTAGGTCCTGTAGCGGTTTCATGGCTCCTGAGCCTTTTTAACTCTTGCCTTAGCGAGTGCAGGATACCAAAATCCTGGAGACGAGCCAAAGTAGTTGCATTGCTGAAACCTGGAAAGTGTTCTAAAGATCCCAAAAGCTACCGACCAATCTCCCTTCTCTGCCATACATTTAAATTGTTTGAACGCCTTCTACTAAACCGTCTAACACCCTTTGTTGACCCACATTTTATAAGAGAACAGGCTTATAATTCTGAAGTCGGTGCCAAGTAAATCGGATAATTAAGAACTAATATTCTGTCAGAAAATAGTTGTTAGAAAGATTTATACTTATTATCTAGTTATTGGTTACTTGGCACCGACTTCAGAATTATAAAAAAATTATTTAATAATTTCTATTTAACTAAATGAAAAAACGTATTATTTGTGCGAAGTAAATTTATTTTATGCTTTTTAGTTTACCTACTTTTTGAAGTCGGTTTTTTTTTTGTTAAAAATTATTTAATGGTTCAGTTAACGCAAATGATCCAGTACTTATTTCTAGTGTTAGCGTTAATCTTGCTCCACCGTGTAACGTACGTTGATGCGCCTTTTCAACAGTTAACAGAGTCAATCTTCCTTCTCCCGACAGGAGGATGGGATGCCAAACCTGCTCTCGTAAGTTCGATTGTTGTACGTTAAATGCCTGACGGGATCATAAGTTGAGTTTCAAAATAGGGCTCTTGAAAGAAAGCCTTTCGTTAGATAAGATAAAGCGAGTGCACGGTTGGCGTAATGGTTAAAGCGCTCGCCTCGCCGCTCTCCACTGCAAACTCTTTTGCATACAAATACAAATCTTTGTATGATTCGCAAAGATTTGTTCTAATTCTGAGTGTCCTTTGTGTGCGTGAAATGTATGTTTGTGAACACCACCGCGACACAGAAGTTATTACTAATGCGGGCGTCGTTTCGTTTAGAAGAAAAAAATAGATATCAAAGAGAAGACAGTAAAGTTCAGGTATTAACATAATTATAAGTCGCCGTACATTTACAAATTTTGAGCATACAGCAAAATTTAGCATGCAGATCAATCTATTTAATTTAATATTAAACGTACACATTTTAAAATTGACATTTTGACATGAGTGCCCAAAATAAAAATTCTTATAGAAACGTTTATCTGCCAAAACATGGTAATTAAAGATGGTACAATAAAATTAGAGGACACAAAATGTTTCACCGGATAATCGGTATGCAAAATATATAATGTTATATCAATGTAAATACTAACATTAAATTAATAACGAACATTAATATAAAGTTATAACACTAACTTAATTGAAAAAAATAATGTATATGTGAAAGTACTAATCTGCTATTGTAGGTTACTTATTAACGTACTACATGTCATGATTATCTATCATAGTTACCTATTTTAATACTAAATTCTTATTATCTTATACACTGTAATCACGATATTAAATCAACTGTTTAATCATACTTATATTTATATAAATTATAAAATATAAAAAATATAATCTGAAATTTAATAATCCGTTGTTTGAGCGTAAATAATTAATTTAACAAAATAATCTTCTTGTACTAACTTTGTTACAAAATGTAAAGAGTTATTACCTCCAGGGAAAGTACATCGCGCACATACCAACATCGTGTATGGATACTGACCAAAGGGAGTGCTTGACCTCCCTTCGTTCAGTATCCATGCGAGTTCATGCAATGCTATCGATTTTCAATGCCGTTCTAATAATGAATTAATGAATTCTTTTTATTCGACTCAGGTTCTGTAATGTATGTTGTATAACAGTTCGTTAGACAACCCTCGTTTATTGTAAGTTTCGTTTTCTTCCAGTTACAGGAAAAACTCCTTGCAAAATAGCACATTAGTACTTCACATTTTTACATATACATATTTTTCATAAATAATCCTAAAATGTATTGATTTTTTTACAAATAATTAAATAAATAAAAATAACATTTCTGAAACTACATAAGAGAAATACCTAAATATGTGCAAAAAAGAAAAGGAAAAATAGTTATTATAATTTAGGCGTCAAAAATACCTCTGCATCTATGTCAGCCGCGGGTAACGTGCCCAGAAGGCTGATGGCATTGCCTTGTTGGATGGCAATGCTGATCCTTTGACCAAGGTAGAAGTCAGCCTTTATTGTTTTAAATTAAATTAATGTTGTATCTATAAATTAATGTTAGTAATTAATATAATGTTAGTACATAGATGTAACATTATATATTTTGCTTACCGATTATCCGGTGAAACATGTTGTGTTCTTTAATTTAATTTAAAAAAATGGTTTTCTTTTTGTTCCATTTTTTAGCAAATAAACGTTTCTTCTATCTTTGTTCTCTGAGCCACTACGGTCATTGCCGCCACAAGGAAAAGTTAGCCAATTTCGATGGCAAAAGGGGTTTTCGTTACTATATTATTATTAAGATTTGAATTGTTTTATTTGTAATGATTTTCTCGTATTTACTTCGATTGCTTTGTATATTACTACTTTCAAGTCAGTCCCGCAGGATATTTTTAGTTCATAATCTGAAGTAAGTTAATTATATTTTCTACTATTTTCGCTAGTAAAAATGCGGCGCCAGCGCCTAGCTTCAGCTTCGGTGTTACTTTGGATTTTGCTGCGAGGAGAGCACGTGTTTGGGCAACTAGCTTTCTGCGGCTACTTGCTGACAGTGACAAAACAGACAGCTGACAAAACTTTTTATGTATTATTATGTATTATTATGTATTATTAAATTATTATTTATTAAGTCATTTGAACAATAGTAGCCTTTGACTGTCAGCAAGTAGCCGCAGAAAGCTAGTTGTTTAGCCAATTCCATGCTTTGAAAGCATATCATTATCAATTCTATCAAAAGCCTTCTTAAAGTCAAACTATACAGGGTGGAATTTTGTAAAGCCACCAGGAGGGAATGGTTTTCCTTTCTTTTAATTAATATTGTTTGTTAGTGAGATTTCATCCTTATAATTTGATCTTAATGATTAATACAAAGTACAGGAGGTGATTTTTACAGATTTTAGTCAATTCGATTCCCAGGTGTGGCAAGCTAATTGCCCGAAATCTTTAAATGCAGTTTTCTTCATATTTAAAATTAAAGTAATGTTTTCTTCGAGTATTTTTCTCTATCTACAGTATTAAGAGTACTTGCCCTCCAGATGATATTACAAAATTCTACCCTGTATATCATATATTTTATTATATATTGCAAGTAAATTACTATTGGTCAATTACTTCTGGGTCTATGCCATGCTGTTTATAGCAAAGAAATTTTAGTACAATGAAAAAAAAAACGATTCGTAAATGCAAATGAACCTAGAAAGCTGATTTGTTTTCTTTTTTTTTATACTACGCCCACAGCGAACGAACGTGTAGTCCACCTGATGGTAAGTGGAGTACAGCCCATGGACATCAACAATCCACAAAAGCAGATTATAGATGCGTCGCTGCAGCTGAGGACTACGGTGTTATGCCTCATGTGCCAGTAATTTCAGAGCCTGATCTCACCACCAAACCGGAACACAGTAATGGAAGCACTACTATTTGGCGGCAGGTTAAAGGTGAGACGGTGGTGCTGCCGCCCTCGGAGCTCATTCACAAGAGCTCTATCACCAGACATGTCGTAGAAGAAGCTTAAAGAGCATACGATTTTACCTTTTTTAACCGACTTCAAAAAAAGAGGAGGCTCTCAATTCGTCCTTTTTTTTTTGTTTTAACAAACATGACTCATCTCATAACTTTCGACTAGGCGAAGTAATATTTATGTTTTTTTTATTTGAAAGCTGGTGCTTCCCGTGTGGTGGCATTTTAATTTGCCAGTTCTGTCATTGGCACCCATGATAAAACAATACAAGTCTTAAATTATTGTAATTGAAGTCAGTTTTTTTTTTTGGAAAATTATTGATATCAGTTTTCTATGTATAAATCACAAAATCTATGAACTTGTATTTTCTAATAAACAAATAAACTTAATAAATTCCAAAATCTGCTTATTTATTGCCTTTAATGCGAAACAGAGTTCGCCGGGTCAGCTAGTATAAGTCTAAAATTATTATAATTTAAGTCGGTTTTGTTTTTTGGAAAATTATTGATCTCAGTTTACTATGTAAACCGGTGTTTAAATAAAAAAATCTATAAACTGCGCCATATTTACATTTACGAAATAGCCAAACTAGTCAAGGTAAAACCCGTCCCTTTGCAAAATAAAAGAAAACACCAACAAAGAAAAAGCTAATAATAATAATAATAATAATAATTTATTTCAATACCAGAGGTACACAAATGACAATATTATTCTTAGTGGCTAGGTACAGTCTGGTAAACAAGTTGCTTAATTAGTGAAACCGCTGTCTCCCAAACTAGGTGAGTAACCTGTATTTTGGGAGTCAGTGTTCCTTCAAATGATGCATTATGTACTAGTTTGTTACTCTTACATTAAATTACATTTCTTTTTGAGTTGAGGTATTGATTTATTTTTATTTAAATCTATATTACTTGTGTGTGTGTGTGTGTGTGTGTGTGTATATATATATGTGTGTATGTGTGTGTATGTTGGTGTAAGTGCATAATAAATTGTGTATCAAATCAAATCGTTGTGTGGGAATTTAACTTGTGTTTAGACCATACTACTGTTTAGAAGGGTTTCAGTGTAAATGTAGCTAAGGGTCTTGAGCCACTTCTCAACCTTTGCTTTTACTTCCCAATAATTAAGTGAGTAAATGTCTAACACCTTGTGGACTTTATTATAGAGACGTACGTTCAAGACGTAATACTGGCGATTAGCACCACTTGTACGGTGTTTAACAACATTACAGACTACATGGTTTGTACGTTTATGTTTAAACTGTTCTGGTGTATAAGCCAGCGATTGATGTTTTCTCAGTACCACTCGTAGGATGTAAAGTTGTCTCACTGTGAGAACCTTGCATTCATTATATAATTTCTATTTAACTAAATGAAAAAACGTATTATTTGTGCGAAGTAAATTTATTTTATGCTTTTTAGTTTACCTACTTTTTGAAGTCGGTTTTTTTTTTGTTAAAAATTATTTTATTTTACGATTTTAAGTGATGGGTAGACCGAGCAAGAATGTTTCTCGAATGAGGAGACGACGGTTACTTGAGACGGAAAACTTATTAATAATAATCCCCGTACTCCTAACCGTTGAGGAGATGTACCTTCCAGCATCAGCTCTGCAACTTAAAATGCAAATATCCAAGTAGTTTTAGGTAATATACTAAACACAATAAAATACAAAATAAAAGCTTGATTGACCCATGATTTCTCTAGGATCCCATCATTAAATCATGACCTCATATTATGAATATACATAAGTAATATTCAACGTCTCGCCTCATCTGTGTATAACTTGAAAGAATACAGTAAACGGCCTCAAGGAGCCTATATTTAAAGAATTATCCCCGTGCTCCTAACCGTTGAGGAGTTGTACCTTCCAGCATCAGCTCAGCAACATAAAATGCTGGCTACTAGATGCAAATATCCAAGTAGCTTTAGATAATATACAAAAAACAATATAGAAGCCTTTTAAATTTGAGGGTTGCCCTCGATTTCTCTAGGATCCCATCATCAGAACGTGACTGGAAAAAAATGGGACCACATGACAAGTATATCCTATCAAACAAAAAAATAATTTCTCAAATCGGTCCAGGCGTCTTCGAGTAATCGGTGAACAAACATAAAAAAAAATAAAAATACAACCGAATTGAGAACCTCCTCCTTTTTTTGAAGTCGGTTAAAAAGATACTACATCAGTGTATCCGATGCCGTCGTTATTAAACAATCCAAAATGAACAGTTGATGGGTAATGTGGGACACGGTCATACAACACCTGAAAAATATTAACCAAATTAAACGTTTTGGATGAATACAAATTGTAGGACGACGAGATAACCGCACAAAAAGGATGAGAGTATCTGCCTAACGATTGAGTATATACGGCGTCGGCAACTACGCCGTGTAAGTACTGTGCTGGTGGGAGGGATCAGCACTCTCATAGTATAGAGTAAAAAGATATTAGATATAGAGGACTCCAGAGAAGAATCGTCCAGAAGGCTGGGCTTTGTACTTTGAAACTCTAAAGAGTTTAATAGTCCACAAGAACTTAAACTTATTTTCAACACACTAGTAGGAACGGCTCGAAGTGAAGCGTGTATGGCATCCACACTCTTCAATTGGAAAAAGTGCAAAAGGCCTTCTTGAGGTTTGTATAGCGTACACATGGATATTACCCGTCTTCTTCTTCGTCGTGTCGATGGCTGAGTTAAATTTTATTTTGACTTGCCATCGTGGTGAAAGGATTAGCCAATTTGCTTTGGAGTATTCGCAAATTGCCTAGGTTGCGCCGGACGTAGGGAATCGTTGTGTACGTCACTCGGGGAGGCTCCTTTCATGCACCCCATTACCCGTATCTCTACCCTACTCAATTCCTGCTAGGCTATCTATGGTACAATTCGTTAAATTAAAAAGTTAGGCACTCAATCGACCAACTGTCAACTGTTAAATAAGTAAAACACTACGTGGAAATATAAACACACACACATATAGCGCAGTATTTCGCTTATTTGTGCCTTACAATTACACCCGTGCACAACAGTGGGACAAAGAAGTATAACCATACTCTGTTCGTAGTTCTTCTTTGTCCCACTGAAGCACGTTCCATGGCACCTGTACCCGAAGCCACACAGCGTCAACTTTCTTTTGGTATTCAATCCCGCCTGTAATTAGCCTTTTATATTTGTTTTTTTTTGTTGGTTTGTTTGATATTTTGTGAGAGGACGAAGCGATAGATTTTTTTTACACTTATAATGTTTGATTGTTATTTTATTTATTGTTTGCCTTTTAAAATAAAATTTTCAAGTCATTAATTATGATACAATAAAACATTTAAAATTACATTATATAATTAAATACGTGAAAACTAAATATATACCCAACTATATATACATCAAATAAAAAATAATACAAACTTATTAAATAAAATAGATCTAATAAAAAGTTCAGGTGTCAAAAAATAAGTCAGCATCGATGTCGACCGCGGGTAAAGTGCCCAGAAAGCTGGCGGGATTGCCACGTTGTATGGCAATGCTGATCCTTTGCCTTTTAATGTTATGAATACGTCTCTAATCTATTTTCAGAGTTAATTAAAACTTTTTTTTTTTACAAACACGGTGTTCACAAACATTTATTACACACACACAAAGCGCACCCAGAATCGAAACAAATATTTGCTGATCTCACAAATATTAGTCCCGTGAACCTACAACACCAGCGCGATAGAGAGCGGCGAAGCGAAATTATTAACTAGATTTCAATTTCACCATATCATATACTTATGACCTTGACTATAATGAGTGAATATACCATACCACAGTAGATGGTATCATCTACTGTACCATATTCCTGCGAATATGAATCTTGAATCTTGAACTAAGAAATAAATTTAAAGAGATAAATATTATGACGTTACATTCTTAATACATTTATGAAAATTTAATGTACGTACACAAAAAACAAACGAAGTTTAAGAAAATAGTGATCTCCATAAATTAAATCTAAGGAACAAAACCAAACTCGCTCTACCCACTACTAGGCTCCATAAAATCTCTAACTCTTTTCCAAGTACGCTACGTTTATACGCTTCTACAATAAACTTCGATTAGACGCGATAGAATTATCGATAGGTCTAAATCTAAGAAATATAATAAAGAATATGTCAAGAAGCTTACTACTGCTATGTATTTTAGACTACATAAATGATTATAGTATTTGGACATGAATTGGTTGCTCTTCTTATGTGATTTTTAATATGTATAATAATTGTTATATTTTTCAGTTTAAAGATGGTGCACATGAGTTTCTCACCAGCTCTTCTCATAATGCAATACCCATAATAATCTAAACAGTTTGATTAAAATTAATCAGTCTTAATCTAATCGGTTATTCAAATCATTGTAATTAGTATAATTTAGTTTTACTTATAATATATTTTTATATCATTGTTTGTAATGTTTTTACGTGTTTAAGCACCCCCTGGGGCCTATGAAAACAAATAATTTGAATTTGAATTTTCATTCTGTGTACAGATACACTCCCTGGTCCAGCGAGGAGTCCGCAACTACGACCAGCTCCCGAGCAAGCCATCTTGGCTCAAACCGGTTGAGCAAAAACTAAAACTGATTCCCAGAGTGCGGCCACAAGTAAGTGCACTTGTTTTATTCGTTGTTAGCCTTAAGCAAATTTAGAAACCCCATCTCCAGTAATCCCAAACTAAGCAGAGCTTTCTTACTGCTATACTAAAGATATTCTTATTATTAGGGCAGAAGTTAGTGTTCTATAATCAAAATTAACAATCTGAGAATGTAAACTGCCTCGCTGATCTAGTGATATTATTATTTTATTGATCACCACGAGGTCTCTGGTTCGATTCCTGAGTCATGCTAAAGTATTATTTGAGATTTATCTGTCAGGAAACTCTCAATGGCGGCACGAAGTTAAAATTGTTATCGGTGGACGGCGATAGGCCTACCCCATATCGCACAGGACCTAAACATAACAGGTGAAATTTTGGTATACCTATATATTCGTGATGTTAGAATAAAATACAATATTATATATATATCTATGCTTCTCAGAAACACGTGCCAGCACCACCATCCCCCGATGAAGTCCTGGACGCCCTGAGCGCGAAAACCTTGAAATGTGCAAACCTCAACGCGCCCAGCGCTTACATCGACATTAAAGACAATGTCATCCCTACCGCCAGTGTTGAGGATCTTCATGAGATCTGGTAACTATTAATAATTACTTCTAATTATTGTAAAGGACCGGCAAGTATTCATCTATAATGAAGCGTTGCAGATTCGATTTTAAGTTCGTTACTAATTGCCTGACAAGCAGTTTACACCAAGCGATGAAAGAAATTGACCTTTATTCCGACTGATATATAGTGCTTTATGCTATACCTACAAAGAAATGAAAGCCACCAAAAACAACAAAATCTAACAAATGTCTACCAAAAATTACAGAAACTACCAAAATTTGACAAAAATCTACCGAATATTACAAAAACAACCATAATTAATCATAAAATGAGAGAAAAATACTTGGCCTTCGTAGCAGAGGAAGTTTTTTTCTAATTTTCGTCCTTCTGCAGAGCGGGCGGCAAAGTAGATAAAGACCCGCTGTCCAAATCTCGCCAGAAAACACTAACTTTTTTTGATAGATTTTATTCGAATGAGATACTGCAATAAGTTTTTTTTACGTAGGTGTAGTATAAAATATTAAATTTTGCATCATCATTATAGATAGCACTGTTATGCTTGTTGTGATATTCAAGTCTGTAACGTTTCATTACAAACAAATAGTCTGGGATCTAGCTTGCGGTTGCGAAGTATTTTCTTGCGAGCTTTTTGTGTGCTATTTATAGCGAATTAAAACATCTTGATGCTCGCTAAAATCAATCCATTAAACTAGTATATCATCCATTTAAAACAACACGTATAATTGTAAAAAATAAGACATCATATGATTATTATTATTACAATAAATTAAACGTAGAATAAGAACCGCTAGTGAATTTTGTTTAAATCTTATGACCATTTCACTGTTAGTTACTTTATATTTCATTAATTATATTCTTTACTTCTATTTGCTAAAAAGCCAAGCTTAAATCTAGGCTACGATAGACGATTAATAACTTGTACCGACCCTTAGGCGTTTATGTTTATGTACCATGTCAATTTTCGCCTTCCAGCTCGTTCACAAGAGCTCTACCACCATCACACTAATCTTCCCCATTCGTCATACTCTCTTATACATATGTTTTCAGGTTCATAGCACAAAAACTATCAATGCAATTCCTCAAGCTATCAGCTCGCAGCGGAGACACTCATACCATTGCGCCATCAATTTTGCGAGTGGCAGACGCAGTTCTGTTATATGCTGTCAAAGAAATCCAGCTAATTTCAAATGTAAGTGAATATGGAAAATATTTTCAACATTTTAATGTTTTGTATCTAGTGTTTTTTTGCGCTAATTTTATATAAAACTTGGAAGATGGTTCACCTTTCCCACCTGGTCAATTCAATTCAATAAATATTTGCAAATTATGGGTTACAGAGTATCATAATACATTTAAGTAGTTTCACCACAATAAGCTTATTTATCGCCGGGTACTGTGTAACTGGTGTGTGTATTTTCTAGTTATGTCGTTTACTCCTCAGTGTTTCAAACATATCTAAGAACTTATTATTCTTGTATTTTTTTTTTAACTTTTTATTGTACAACAAACAATTTAACACACAATACAATAAAGGCGAGCTTAACTCAAATTTGAGTTTTCTTCCAGCAAACTTTAGAGTTATAGAGGAGAAGAGATGAGCATGCAAGAAGAGGGCAAAAACAGTATTACCATTATTATGGAAAAGATGAATAGAAACTAACTAAAGTTACAATACATTTACCTAAACAAATAGACATCAATATATTATTATGCTAACTATATAAAAAAATACTTATATAAATAATTAACCTATCAATATACCTAAATACACAGTTAAATAAACATACTTAAATATAAGTAAAATACGGTAAGAAGTAATAAATATTGATATGAAACTTTACCTAAACACTCTGAGAGAGAAAGTATTTTTTAACTCTTTCCCTGAAAACATCCAATGAAGGACAATCGCAAATCGCATTTGAAAGATTATTCCATAATCTTACGGCCTGAATAGTAAAGGGACCATCATACCAACTGTGTAAAGGAGTATTCTTATTAATTATCTATTTGCTTTTAGGAGAGCGAGCAAATGTACTTGGAGTCCGAAGCATTGTCCTTCCTATGGTATTTGGTTCAACGCCATGAGGTAGAACACCCCCAGAAAAGAGAGCGAATAAGGCGATGGCTGCTCGTAGGAGCAGAATATTGCGCTACGTAAGTACCTTTAGTTACAACTGGTTGTGCATTTAGAAGCTGTTTGAGATGGATAGACGAAGAGAACTGCATCGCTGGTCCCGCGGATTCGATCCCGAGTTGGGTAAAACTATTATTTGAAATTGTGCTCATCCTTGTCACATGGGATCTAAATATACAGGGCGGATATGACATTTATTGAAACTACCGTTTCTAGACAGGTCAGTGTTCAATGCCACAGTATGAAAAAAGTTATCACAAGCATACATTTCCAATACACAACGTAGAAACAAAGTTGGAAGTTCGGAACAGCCTTCACCGTTAGCGAGCGATAAGTTTATGATAACACACACATTGATACACACGAAAAGACGTATCTCAACGAGGTGTGTGCCAAAGGTTCGAACCCGAGACCTTTGACTTCACAGTCCTACGGTCTCCCACTCGGCTATCGCTGCTTATAGTCATACAGTCAATATTAATATTCGTTTTTTCTGGTACAGTGGTCGCCAGGTCTCCATAATAGTACTGCAGCGTCGCTGGTACGAGCTCAAGTTGCGCGCTCGTGAGAAGATTCTGGTCTGCTGGCGCATCGCCTGCCAGAACTTCCAGAACTATGACTACAAACGACCTAAGGATATTGAATTACCAATAAGGATATATTTGGAAATTGTGAAGAAGTAAGTAATTTTATAAAGATTTCAATTTATATTTTTATGTACTGAAATATTTAAACTGCCGCGATCACAGGTTCGATTCTCGGGTCAGGCAAGGTGTTATTTGAGAACTTTCCGTCAGGAAACTCACCATAGTAGCACAGAGTTGGCATTGTACCCGGTGGATAGGTACTGGATAAAATAGGTACTTAAAACTATAACGTGCAAAGGGCGGCCTTATCGCTTGACGCGATCTCTTCCAGGCAACCTTAGGATGGACATGATAGAAGAGATATATGCGGTAGTTTATATAGAATTTAGAATAAGTTATAAAGTATTTAAGTTAAACCCATATTTCGTTAGTATGGAAACACGGCGCTCGGGTTACGCTTAGAGACCCTGCGCACTAGGCAGCCGGGCTGCGACAGCCAATACAACGTGCTTGTTGGCACGGCAGCCAGAACGTGTGTCGGCGAATGCATGTGGCTGCGGTCAGTGTCCGCGCACTAGTTGCAGCAGCCAGACGTATTTTGCGTAAGAAAAGTTCTTCCACGTCCATAATCTCTGGACGAAAGGATCTGGACTAGCCGTTATTATTATTTTTTTTTTACCTTAGATAGAACGCCAGAAGCAATTACATTATCCAATGGTCCCAATGACAACGCCAAATACACACATTCACTCACACAAGCACACCCAGTCTCAGAACAAATCTTTGCGAATCACACAAAGATTTGTACCATGTGGGGATCGAACCCACAACACCAGTGCAGTAGAAAGCGGCAAGGCGACCGCTTAAACCACTACAGCACACGTGCAGAAAAGCAATAACTAATATAATTGGCTGCTGTAACTGGCTGCAGAGCCTAAAATCCAGTGTAAGTTGGCCCTTACACTTTATTATTTTTATTTTCAGGTACCCGAGCGTAGTGCTCAAGCCGTTTCCTAGCTGGCGAGTACTCGTTGATACCAGATACATCGTCACTGAGGAAAATGTGAGTATTGGCAGCTAATGCCATCAAACTTATAAAAACTCCAAGCAGTAATTAGCTGATTCGTTGAATTAGAACATATCCAGTCCTAAACATAACCCAGCATGACTGTTAGATGAAAGCTACTTAAATTTTTTTTTTTTTAACTGCCTTGATGGTCTAGTGATTAGCGCGAGGTCTCGGGTTCGATGCCCGGGTTGGGTAAAGTATAACCTGTTGCGAAGGCAACTTCTGTTTGATTATTTTTAGACTGTAGATGTAAAGTTTTATATCGATATTTATTACGAAAATTTAATGTACGTTCACAAAAACCAAACGAAATTTAAGAAAAATAGTGATCTCCATAAATTAAATCTAAGGAACAAAAACAAACTCGCTGTGCCCACTACTAGGCTCCATAAAATCTCTAACTCGTTTCCAGGTCAATGTATACGCTTTTACAATAAACTTCCTTTAGACACAATAGAATTATCAATAGGTAAATTTAAAAAATATGTTAAAACTAAATTATGTCAAAAAGCTTACTATACTTATTTACTATTTACTTTTATATCATTTTTTGTAATGTTTTGACGTGTTCAAGCGCCTCCTGGGGCCTATGAAAATAAATGATTTGAATTTGAATTTGAATTACTTCTTAACGTATTTAATTATTATTTAACTTAGCAAATTATACTAAGAAACGTTATTATTATTTATTTATTTACAAGAGGCATCCGTAGCTGGTTGATTATGTTACAGAGAAATTTAGGGCCCTGGCAAGAGGTGACCGTAGCTGGTTGGTAAAGTGGCTGCCCGGTTTGCAGAAGATCTCAGGTTCAAATCCTGCCAGTCCCATATTTTTGCAACTGTTTCTTAGTTAAATAACCAAGTTTGTAAATGCTGCAAGATTAATTATAATATTAGTTATTAATTAATTATAATTATAACACTTCAAACGAGAGAGTGGGTGAAAATACAGAGTGGCTATATGACCCAGCGATACTGGATTGAAATTATGTCTTTGAATCTTGCACAGATTAATGACTTCCGTCACGTCGGATCTACTGCTACGTCGCAGGGCTCCAATTCAGGCTACTACATCGGTGAGTACACTTTTACTATTCATACTTTTCTGTTTACGCCCTCCCATCGCGAAGTTTTAGGCTAGAATTCCAGGTTGGGTAACAGTGTTTTTTGGAAGTTGAAATTGTGCCCGATGGATGGCGATAAGCTTACTCTCTATCACATAGGACCCAAACATGACGGGTAAAATGTGTATGTTATGCATCTCTGCACCCTTCTGGGTTATATAAAAAATAATTACTGATATTAATAATTTATTGATTAGAACGAAAGGTGAACTTTGCCAATATTAACTAATGATTTTTTTACAGAAGAGATCCGTCCCCATCACGCATTGAATTTTAAACTGCAGTCCCTGACCTCTAGGCTAGAGAAAACTAAAGACAAAGCAACGATTAAAAAGACTCCGTCGAATTCAACACATGACAGAATTAATAAAGAACCCGAAAAACCAGCCAGTAAGAGAACTGTGTACCTTGATGGAAAGCAAACGGAAATTAAGAAAATGGACTATCAAGATGCGACACACGCCATCAAAGTGAAAATCAACCTGGAGATTATTGACGATAGAACGGAATATGAGACAATTCCTAGGGATAGTCTAATAACACAACAAGAATTCTGTTCGATTAAATTCGGTGAGTATTAATAACTCGAATAATTTTCCAAAAAAACCGACTTCAATTAGAATAATTTTAGACTTATATGGTTTTCTCATTGGTGCCATTGTCAGAACTGAACCTAATTGAAATGGGACTACAGGGGTAACAAACATAAAAAAAATAACGGCCGAATTGAGAACCTCCTCTCTCTCTCTCTCTTTTTGAAGCCGTTAAATAAATAAAGCCAAATATAATGATAGAGCACCATTTGATTTACTCACTCCGCTACCGACTACAACGCTTAAAAACGTCTCGCAAATAAAATGTTTTCTAAGTTGATTTTGAAAAGGAGGTTAAATATAAATTCATAAGAAAATCTTCGTTTTTCAGATCCCAAGATCTTAACAGAACCAAAAATTGTACTGACAAGTGTACATCATAATCCATCATGGATTAAATACTCTAACAGCAACAGATACATTAAAATTAAACATTTCACGCCGAGCATCCGCGAGAGAGAAATGGAAGATGCCAAGTGGAATAAAGACAATAGCTTAGATGGTAAGTTTTATTTATATTTTGATGAGTATTTAAAACTAGTAATAGCTGCCCCGTTGGTTTAGAAGTAGTGTATACGACTGCCGATAGAAAGGGTTCGAATCCCGAATCCCGAATCCCGCTGTATCTGCCGTATCAATTATGAAGGGCCCCCAAAGTGCGTTAGTAAGAAAAAAAAACCTAGGAACTTCGATGGGAAAGCCTGTCAGACCTTTCAGTATTAGCCACAGAGGCAAAAACTTTAAAAAAACTAAAGTCATCATCAGCTATAAATTATTTAATAAATCAGTTTGCAGTAAAAAAGGCTAGAAGAGTGTATATTTAATTTGAATTATTTGTAAAAATATTTGTAAAAAATATAATAAACGTGACAGTTCCAAATCTTTACCCTTCATAAGGGCCCTCTAATATTTTTGATACGGGGCCCCGCCAAGGCACGATACGCCAGTAATAGGAAAATCCATTAGCTGCCTGGCGTCAGACAGTTGACGGTGTCTACACTCCTGACGTACTTAGATGAAAAGCAATAAAGACGTAGCTTTGTGCTTTGGTCTCTATATACATCAAATAAAAGAAATAATATAAAGTTATGAAATAAAAACTCGTAAAGAGTTCAGGTGTCAAAAATTACGTCCGCATCGATGTCGACCGCAGCGCAGGTTACGTGCCCAGAAAGCTGGCGGCATTGCCTCATTGTATGATAATGCTGATCCTTTGTCTAAAGTAGAAGCCAGCCTTCTGGTCACGTGAAGAGTCAACTAATCTTTTGATTATTTCTATAAAAAGAGAACGAGCGTGAGGACCCCACGATCCCAGTTTCTCGACTCCAACTGGCTCAAATACATAATTTCCAATGAGATTATTGTATTTGCGCCGCTTGAGAGTCTCCGCCAAAGCAGCAGTAGCGCCGAAGAGCCTATTTAGCTTAATATTTTCTGTTCCTATTACAGATACGTCACCTTTTCATCTAAACACTAAAAGGAAAAAAATAAACATGTCAGTTTCTGAATACAATGTATCAGAGATCAAACCTATCAGAGGTGGGGATGATGATCAACAGAATGAACGTGAAGAAAACAAGACTGGTGCAAAATTACCCAAGCTTGTGGATTATAACAGTAGTGATGAATCTGACGCAGATTTCTCATCGGTAAGCAGTTTATTTATTCCAGAGTATTTTATAGGATGCGGGGAGCGTCTCATAACGTATAAACTCATTTGGCCTAATTTAATTTTATTATCATTCATAAGATATACACTCAACGTGAGATAAACCAACTGTTAATATAATTTATTTACATATTATTATAACATTTATTTCTTCTAAAACTTATTTAGTTTAACGTTGTTTGATATAAAGTTTATGTAATCGAAAATCATTTGGTCTAATGATTAATATACAAATATAATTTAACTTAGCATACTGTGAAGATGGCAGAACTACAAATGGTTTTTTTTGGGTCTTAGGAGTTGGGTAGGTTAGGTTAGTATTGTGATCAAATACAAGAATCAAAATGTTTGCGAAGGAATGCATTGACAAAATAAACTACAAGTGAAAGAGATAAATTTCAATTTTATATTCTCATTTAGCAAATCATTTTCATCATATTATACCAAATGAGTTGTATATCTTTTGAGTGGTATTTCAAACGATTTTATATTTAATGTATGTTATTTTTATAATAAAATCTTCATCGATTCCCTACGACCGGCGCACACTGGGCAATTCACCACGATGGCAAGTCAAAATAAAATATGACTCAGCCATCGACACGATGAAGAAGAAGAATAAAATGTTATTTTGAAATTATATCAACAGATAGATAGATAGAATAAACTTTATTGCACACCAAAAAATAAGACACATTAAAGAACATAATTTAACATTAAGACACGTACAATGGGCGACCTTATCGCTAAAAAGCAATATCTTACAGGCAACCTTTGGATGGACAAATAGATAGTTAGACTGATGTAAGAGATGAGATAGAAGGTTTACTATAACTAATATTTACATAAATTTACATATTTAATAGGTACATTTACCTACAAATTAAATACATATTATATAAACATATATATAGGTATACTTAAAATAAATATGTACATATCACTATTTATATATTAAATACATACATATTATTATAAATAAATATTATACATACATATAATGAAAACAGAGGAAAATAAGAAATGTATACACAAGTTTTACACATGCATCTGAAAGGACTGGCAACGTGAATAAATAATGTTAAGATTTATAGAGAGGATAAGTAATGATCTTTGACAATTTTTTTAAAAGAGTAAATAGTTTTGGCGCGTCGAATAGACACGGGTAATGCATTCCACAGACGTATTATTATATTAACTAATCGTTTTATTAAATAAAATTATAACTTCCGTTGTTATATCTTGTAAATATAAGAGATTTTGTTGTTATATCATCTATATAACTTACACGATGCGACATAGAGGTAAATATTCATTACTACCGGTTAATAATCTCGGTTGATTTCCGTAATTAAGAGTTTTTTAAGCAGTGAAAATTATAGATTGACCACGCTTTTTTAGATTCGAATCGGTTGTTTCAATAAATGTCTATACTCATATTTTTTAAATATTAATCTTGCGTATGGTCCTCTGTCCTGTAATTAGGACTTGATTTCCTAGAATCCAAAATGCATTTTTACAAGCTATCTGTTTTTCACTCCGCCTTTGTTACCGACTCCCCGAGTACTCCGCTTTATTACTGATATTCAGCTGAATCGGTTACACAGGAAAGCACGGCGAATGAGGATGGCATTTCCTGGCCATTATTAATCCCATTTGGTGGTGGGTCAGTCCGCCTGGTTTTCTATCTCCAGTTCGCTCTATCTTCAATAGAATAATATGAATAGGAATAACTTCAATTACAATAGTTTTAGACTTATGTTTTCTCATCGGTGCCATTGTCAGAACTGGACCAAAATAAATAAAAAAGAATCATTAAAATCGCTTCGCCCAAACGAAAATTATGACGTAACAAACATAAAAAAAAATACAGACGAAATGAGAACCTCCTCCTTTGAAGTCCATAGGCATGATGACTAATTTTTATTTTTGTATGTAATTGAAACACCTCTTGATATAAGAAACATCATTACAAGAATTACTTTGACCTAACATAAACTTCCTGAGATAATACAATTTCAAATTCACATTAATAATAGACTCGCCCAAACGCTCCAAACAAAAGGCTACTCAAGCGTGACGTCACGCTTGAGTATTTTGTATGTGAAGTTATGAATTTTGTTTGATAGCTATACGAAATATTGCGTTTATAAAAATGGTTTTATTACAAATATTGCTATAAATTGTGTATGTAATTTAATGATAAAAAAAAAATCGAATAATTTCGTATTTTAAAAATGAACTCGTCCATGAAACTTTGAATGATCATAAAATGAGTTAGATTTATAGTATGTAACAAAAAATTATTTCAATTGGTTTATGTTTACCTATAGTTTGATAAGGTATCCTATATTTTACTATCTATAGATCAGTTACCATGCCTATTATAGACAAAAGCCAAAAATAATTAAAGAGCACCATTTGATTTACTTACTCAGCTACAACATTTAAAATTAGCTTACTCAGCTACGAACTACAACCTCGTAATCTTTTGTTCCAGGACTCCATCGGCTGGGCCATATTCCAGTCTTTGACTACTAAAGGTATTTATTTAATATTATTAAAACCGGCGTGAGCTAAACACATTATTATTGAAAATACGGGTTACTCACGTTATTTTAGCAGGAGATATGCGAGACGTGGCGCGGCGGCGACGAAACGCGATTAATCGCCCAGCTGATGAATCTACGTAATAGATTCGAAACTAGTCGGCATATCCCGCTAAAATAACGTGAGTATCCCGTATTCTCAATAATAAGGGTATTTATTTTATATTATTGGCAGACCAACAGCATATTATATTATTTATTTATTTATTTATTGGTACATCAACAATATACATACGAAAATCTTACTGAAACATGCATTATAAAATCAAATTCTTATATGTATATCCATTATAGACGTACACATCATTGACTATATTATAAAGAACGGATAGTTAGTGACTAGACGTTATTGATATCATTTTATAAGCATATAGCTAACTACAGGTCTTCGCTGCTAAACAATTGAATACAATAATAAATATGTGTGGTTATAAACGTATAGGTACATGAAAAAAAAACATTATTAAATGTTTCAATGTGATACAATATTAGAAAATATTTATGACACTTCTTCTATTTAAATCAAAAATTGCAAGTGGAAATAAACAAGCGTTGGTCTGAAAACAACGATTTTATTGTTTAGTATCATACAAGAGAGTAATTGTACAATGTGATTATTTATTACACATTAAACTTATAAATAGGAATCTTAACTGAAAACAAAGAATTAAGTCTCTATTAGTATTACTCTCAATTCCTTTTTTATATTCACTTTTAGCTTATTGAGTTTTTAACAATAGTTAGCACAAACATGGCGTCCGTCATCTGCTTAAAACCACTGCGTGACACACAGCGCCATCTATAAGTTCACTTAAGAAATACAGTTTCTTTACATACCTATAAATTTAGTAAAAATCCAGACAGCACTTTTCTCATTGATTCCACTTGAGATACAAAGATATAGAAATCTATTTTTTTTGCATGTGAGTTTAAACAGTTACTCACTCTCCACAGAAACGCATTCTGGCGATAGTTAGTTGGATTGGATGTATAATGCCTTGCTGATATTGTTGGCACATTAAACGCAATTTTAGAAAGAAGGTCAGGACTGGCTATCTGTCCAGTTAATACGTTCATAAATTAAGTAATGACTGCTATTTGACGGTGCGTATAAAGCAAGTATAATTTAAATTCCAAAGGACAATCATTAGTCTTATACTAACAATAATACACTTACAATATTTTTCATCCTTTAGCAATATAAAATATAGGATGTGTCATAAAAATTGTCATATTCTTCACTTACAACTACCTACATTATATTTAAATTTAGTCCCCTGCCGCATTTGTGTGCTCGCGATTATATCAGAAACTACCGAACAGAATATCATGCGGTTTCAATATTAGCTTTGGTCATATCATTTGTATCTTACAAATGATTCGGTAGTTGCCTGGTGGGTGAAATGAAATGAAATGAAATATTTTATTTGCCTTTAATATGGTGGAAGCTATAATTGTAAAATTGATAATTATAACTATAGGTATAAGCAGCGATAGCCGAGTGGGAGACCGTAGGACTGCGAAGTCAAAGGTCTCGGGTTCGAACCCACGGCACACACCTCTATCAATTAATCGATAAGATTGGTATTTTCGAAGATATGTGTGTATTTAACATATAAAATATCGCCCGCTAACGGTGAAGGAAAAAAATCGTGAGGAAACCTGTATGCCTGAGAGTGCCAAAAAGTACTCGAGGTCGTGTGAAGTCTACCTGAAAATGGAACATTAAACAATAATTATTTATTTCAGAACAAAAAATTCCTAAGACCGAACACCTGGCAGCGTTGCTTGACGTGCTATTGGTAAGTTTGACTTTTAAGTAATTTGTTAATATTATTATACTGAATTTAAACAAACAGTTTTAATCGTAGAAAGAAGCAGAGTAGAAAACCAATTACTGCAAGAAAGTCGACAACGCATTGTGTTGCAAGTGTCCATAATATAAATAAGTGTATCAGAATCGCACATGCATTTTTAACCGACTTAAAAAAAAGGAGGAGGTTTTCGGTCTCGATTCCTCGAAGACACCTAGACCGATTTGAGAAATTCTTTTGTTGTTTGTAAGAGTATACTAGTCATGTGGTTCCACTTTCATCACGTCACGCTTTGATGATGGGATCCTAGAGAAAAAGAGGGCAACCCTCAAATTTTAAAGGCCTTATATATATTGATTTTCGTATATCCTAAAACTACTCGGATATGTACGAGGATATTTTAAAATATAGACCACCTTTAGCCGTTTACTGTATTCTTTCAAGTTATACACAGATCTGATGAGGTGTGACGTTGAATATTACATAAGTAGGTATTTCTAATTTTTTAGTGCATTTGTTGTATTGAAGTCGGGTTTTTTTTTGGAAAATTAATATTTACTTTATCACTTCATTGCTTAAACACACTTCAACACGATACATATCAACACATTTCCGCACACTTCATGAATTCAACAAACATTAACATATAAAAATTTTGAAATTGCCACACATTGCAAAATTGATCATTGAATCATTTTACACGTTATAAGAAATAGCAAAAAGTATGAGAATAACCTTGCTAAAAGTCTTTTAGAGATTAAGAACATGGTTTTTAGGGTTTCGTAGTACCTACAAGGAACCCTTATAGTTTCGCCATGTCCGTCTGTCCGTCCGTCTGTCCGAGGCATAGCGACGAAACCGTTGGTGCTAGAAAACTGAAATTTTGCATAAACATGTATGTTGACTATACAAAGAAAGTCGTAGAATAAAATTTGGAAAAATATATTTTTTTCGAGTAGCTCCCCTACATGTAAAGTAGGGATGTTTTTTTTTGTCGCCTACCCCATAGTGTGGGGTATTGTTAGATAGGACTTTTAAAAACGTTTAGGGGTTGCTAAGACAGTTTTTTGATTTAGAGATCCGTTTGCGAGATAATTAACTTTAAAGAGCAAATTTTTGTTCGAGTAGAGCGTCCCCGTGATAAGTTCACTTCATTAGTTCAAGAGGAATAGGGGTCCAAAGTGTAAAATGCAGTTACTTAGAATAATTCGTGCAAATTACAAAAACCTTTGAAAGTAATGACTTGTATGAAGATGTTACTTGTTTAATACAGATAGTAAATCCCTTTTAAGTCGAAATATGTTGTTACGACTAGCTACGGAACCCTACTGCGCGTGGCCCGACACGCACTTGGCCGGTTTTTTTATATGATAAAAATTTGGAAAGTCCCAAAATTGTAAATGTATTGGAATTGTCAAAGGTAACGTGTCTCTACCATAATCAGTCGGATGAAAATTTTCCTCGGATAAATGAATTGTCGGGTCAAAAAGTCGGCATCGGAGTCACTGGACCACAGATATAGATCTACATAGATAACGCAGATGCATGTACTTCGCGTGTCTCAACCTCGACCAAGCGTCGACGTTGGTCGCCTCTAACTTCAGTCCACGCGCGTCTTTTGTCAGAGAAAATCATAGCGGACGGCTCCAGTTGAACGTACTGGGCGGATTGGCATCGGCGGCATCGGTGTCTTTGAATCGGTTTGGATTTCCCGTCACTAAATTTCGGCTGTGACGTCACAAAAGGTATTAAAAAGTCGGCACGCTTGGTTTCAATACAAATCGTGATACTTGCGTTATCTATGTATATCTATATCTGTGCACTGGACAGTGGCTTCGCTCCTATGTGTTCACACTCTGTATACTACATGTGGTGATGCGACGAACCACGTGTCCATTTTAATTTAACTACAATTAATTAAAATTTATATGCATAACAGTAAACATTATTACAAGAGAAATATCAATCACTTTTTATCACGTCACCACTTTAACACTTCAACGCTCGTTAACACTTCAACACACCCTAATACTTCAACACACATCAACACTGTAACACTTCAACATTCTTTAACACTCCAACCCACATCAACACTTTGACGCGTCAGCTTACATCAACACTTCAAATTTGAATTGTACACGTGTAAATCTGATTCTGACACTTAGAAATCTGCCTTTCTTCAAGCAGACTATTTATTTGACTAATTATTGACTAGTCAAAGCTTCATAAAATCTGGTAAATACGAGAAATATTATATTACGTGTTGTGCCTTTTTTATTTAACATGAATATTTTTGTACTACAGGAGGCGACAGCAGCAAACCCCTTAACATACGAAAACATACAGTATTGCTGTCCCGCTCGCAAGTACTGGGATATGAGTGACGCTAGACAGAGACTGGCGACGATGGCCGAACATAATCGTGTGTATGTATCTCAATATTATTTTCAGTACTGATATTTAGAGTCAGTTTCACTTATGCCCAATGAAAGAGTTAACTGCCAGTTAGCACTATTCGAATTTGTTTGTATAACGACTTAACTAAACCGTTATAGTTAGTTGAAAAGTAATATGACCCTAAATTGTTAAATATTACGAGAACTAGAAACTATTGGCCAAATAGATAAAATATTTTTGTGTGGGCTAACCCATTTATTGAGGAAGGCTATAAATTATGAAGCAATACGCTACGACTAAAAGGAACAGAGCAGCCATTAAATGTTGTTGCAAAAACGGGTGAATTTATACGACACACGCGACGGGAGTGGGGCACAGAATAACGCGAGTTATAAATATAAATTTGGATTTTGACATTAAAAAGAACGCCAGAATCAATAACACTATCCAATGGTCTCAATGAGAATGCCAAACACACACATTCACTCACACAAGCACACCCAGTCTCAAAACAAATCTTTGCGAATCACACAAAGATTTGTCCCATGTGGGGATCGAACCCACAACACCAGTGCACAGCAGAGTGAAGAGGTGACCGTTTAAACCACTACACCACACGTGCAGACAGTAATATAGTGGTTAATATAAAGAAATCCACGCGGACGAAGTCGCAAGCAACCGCTAATATCATAATTACGATTACGATTTGATTGCAGCCACCCACGCTCCGATTGTAACTGCTGCTGCCAGGATCTTGTTACCGGCTTCTCGGCAAACCAGCTCAAGGGCAGTCTAGCAGTGCTTCATGAGCTTATTACAAGAACGACTCGCAAAAAGGTACTTTTTTGAATTATATTTATTTATCTTGTTGAAACTATCTTAATAATAAATACAATAATCTAATTGGGAACTATGTATTTGAGCCTTTTGGGGTCGAGACGCTGGGACCGTGGGGTCCTCACGCTCGTTCTCTTTCTAAAGAGATTACAGAAAGATTAGTTTGCTCTTCACGTGACCAAGAGCCTGGCTTCTACTTTGGTCAAAGGATCAGCATTGCCAAACAACGTGGCAATGCCGCCAGCCTTCTGGGCACGTTACCCGCGGTCGACATCGACGCTGACGTATTTTTTGACACCTGAACTTTTTATTAGATCTATTTTATTTAATAAGTTTGTACTATTTTTTATTTGATGTATATATTAGTTAGGTATTTCTTTTATTAGTTTTAAAGATTAAATTGTAGTTAGATTAGTAATGTAAATATTTAAATATTACAAAGTTAAATATGAAATAATACCTAAACCAAAAATATACCTTACTATGTACAGCTGAAAGAGAAATAGAAATAAAAATGTAAAATTTATGCGTCAAAAAATAGTTCCGCATCAATGTCAAATGCGGGTGACGTGCCCAGAAGGCTGGCGGCATTGCCGCGTTGGATTGCAATGCTCAACCTTTAGGCGAAGTAAATACCAGCCTTCTGGTCACGTGAAGTATCGATCAGTCGAGAAAAGGGACTTGCTTTTTACTAATATTCATACTAAGTCATGTTAAAAAAATATAGCCAATAAGAAACTGGTGGTACAAATGTTCAACAGAATGGAGTTGAGAATATGCTTGGAAGAAGTATAAGATTTTTTTAAATTGCTCTTTATAAATATTTTGTTAAAGATAAATTTAGTTTACAAATTAAATATAGACAAATAATATAGTATGACGTGTGAATTATTACCTTTTTTGCGTGTCTATTATTAATTTGTTACCTATATTACATTAATCTATTGATTAGAGCAACATTACATAAAAAGCTTGCACCGCACATTTCGATTGACCGAATTATTTATTTTAAGAAGTCAAACGTTTAGTTTGATAATGTTTTGTCTTCTTCTCTACAGCGCGATCGCAGTCCAGTGACCAATCATGACAGTAAGTGCTATTTCTATTTTATCGTTTAATTATATGTACTAATCGTAATAAAACCCCAAAATCTCTTTTGCCTGACCCGGGATCGAACCTGACACCTTACGGTGGGAGGTCACAGCTACCAATAATCCAACGAGGCAGTTTCAGTAAGTTTGTTTTTTAATTACAGGAAATCAAGAAATGCCGCGAAAACAGCCGCAAAGAAAGCGCGCCCCCCAGGCATATAAAATATCAAATGCTGCACGCGTTGTTCATAAATACAAACCTTCAAGTCCTATCTACGATATCGAGATAGATTCATTTAGAGACAAATTAGTTCGAGTCAATTCGCTTGACTATTTATTACCAGATACTGAAACTAATAATAACAAGTCAGCCAAACCTAATCTAAATATCATAAAAGAAACCGAATTAGATCTTACTAAAACTGATTCAGATGGGTTTAAAATGAAAGCAGTTAATGACCAGAAGATCATCAATAAGCTATTTAGTGATGTACAAGCTGATTGGGACAAAATAATCGACCTAACAGGAGAAGAAGAAGAAAACATAACAGAAACAGACCAAGATAAAGAAATTACAAATATAAAACAGATACAACCTATAAATTCCAAGCCAAAAGAATATCATAAAAATGAGTCTGATATATTGAAATTAAAGAGAGGTATGGAAGGTAAAGTATTACGTTTATGGCAAATGCTTCAACCAGGAATGGAATGTAATTATAATATAAATGATTTATCCATGCCTGAATCTAATTCACCTGAAAAGCCAATCAAGCCTTCTTTACCATCGACTTCGACGATGTCGGCGAACAAATTATTGAATACTTATAACCCCCCTGATAAAAAAACAATAGATCAATCGACTAATCCATTGACAAATAAAATGTCTAATAAAGCTTTAGAATATGAGTTGATTAGTTTGGTGGAGAAAATAAACCAAGATATGGCTAAATATTTCGAGAATGTCAAAGCTAATTCAAAACCAATTAAAGAAGAAACTGATCCCTCCAATAAATTTATTGTTCAGAACAACCAAAAAGCTGTGAATGCGCAAAATTCGACTCCTGTTTTATTAAAGAACCAAATAAATAACAACATGTCTATATCACCGCTTGTATCCAATCAAATAAAAAAACCAGTCGTACCCAAACAAATAACATCATTTAAAACTGTTGGCAATTTATTAAATTCACGTGACACCCTAATAGCCTGTATTAAAAACACAATTAATAAAACAAGCGAAACAAGCCTTAATGCTATAAAAACTGAAAAGGAATCTAAAATGGTAGCCAAAAGTCAAAGAGAGACGAAAAAATCAACAGACAATACACTCAGGCCAGCACCAGCATCATTTCTTTCTAACAATAAAATCCTCAAAGCTGACATTCAAATTACGCCGCAACAAACTGCTAAATTACAATCTAATAATCTTTTGAAAATATCTAATGACGCAATGGATATAGAATCGTCAAAGATGTTAGCAAACATGGAAAATGCAAAATCCAGCACCAAGTCCATTGAAGCAGGTGTATACTCAAAAAAACCTTTTTCTCAGAAGAATGCAGGATCAATGAAAGAGAAAGTAACCAATGATTTTTTAATAAAAAAGAACATAAATATTGATACTAAATTACAGCCTGCATCCAATGAAATTGTTAAACCAGTCATATCCCAACACAATCAAAAACCGGTATCAAAAGCTGATAGCAATTTGTTGAACATTCGTGCACCAACAAAAACTTCTTTTGAATATCTATATAATAAAACATATAAATCAGATCTTAATGCAATAGAAGCTAAGGAAGAGGAAATTAAAAAGGTAACGCCAAGTAACGACAATACACCGACGCCAACATCAGAATCTCTTGTTACGTTTACACAGCCAGCTTACCTACCCGATTTTGATAACCTTCAAAAACAAAAAGAAATGGAATCAATTAATATAATGATTGATGAAACTGCTGAAGAACTAGCTAATAATATTTCGAAAAAAAATCTACCTAAAGACAAAACTGCAATAGATGCAGAGTCATCAAAAAAGGCAGAGAGTGCAAATCCCACTATAACGCCCATTGAAAATGGCGAATCCTTAAATAAACCCTATCTTCAGAATAATGATGAATTAGTGGAGGAAAAACCACTGAGTGATTTTATAATAAAAAATCAAATATATAATAGCATTAATAAATCACAGCCTCCATCAACATCAGCATCCATTGAAATTGTAAAACCAGTAATATCGAAACAGAATCAGAAATCTGCATCCAAAGTTGATAACAACTTACTGAACGTGTGTGAACCAATAAGAAGCTCTATCAAAAACGAAACGGACCTGAATTCAAAAAAAAACAAAGAAAATGAATTCAAAATAGCAACGCTAAATTACGATGAGACGAAAAACGCATCAGGCAATAAACCCCCGCCGGCAACTAAGTCTCTTATTACGTTTACACAGCCAGCACATACATTTAAGAATGAAGTTCCTGAATCTGATACTCAAAAACATACAGAAAACAAAGCAATTACTGATGACAAACCAAAAAATCTTTCAAAAATACTGTCTGAAGACGTAATAGATGAAAAGTTACCAAAAGAAAAAATAAAGCAAGAAATAGTTGCAAATATGGAGACGGTTAAATCCGGCACAAAGTCCATTGAGAAAGATGTTCCTTCAAATAAACTTTTTATTCAAAAGGATGAAGAAGCTATTAACGAAAAAGGGCCGAGTACAAGAGCATCAAAAAAACAAACCAATAACAAAATGTCTACATTGCAACCTACATCAAAAGATAAGCTAGTCTCACACATCCCTGTTTCCATAAAAATTCAATCATCAAAATGGCTGGAAATAATTAAGCAGAAAAAGGCAGCAATAGAAGACAATCTGAAATCCAGCACGGAACCCATTGACAGAAATATGAGTGCGTCAAATAAACTTTTGATTAAAAATAAGAAAGAAGACTTTATGATCGGAAATGATCCGGAAATACCAAAAGATAGCAACATATCTTTATTACAACAAGAACCTGAAAATAAACTGGGCGTAAATGCCCCTGAATCTAAAGAATGTCAAAGACCATGTGTATCTTCATTGGAACCAGTTAATATTTTGTTGAACTTATGTGAATCAATGAAAACTGGTATTGAAAAGCCAAAAATTAAAGCAAACCTTCCTACCCAAGCTGTAACTGAATCTAAACTAGATGAATCCAAAATACTAGCTCTAAATCATGATGACAAAAATAAATCAACCAAGAAAACTAGTGCTATGATCGAAGTGTCTTACACAAGGCATACTTCGCAAACTTCAAAACCTAAAAAAGACATGGATAAACAAAGTAACAAACGATCTGATAATATTATCAATAAAGTGGCTCACCCAAAAAAAGCCAAAAACCTAGCGAGCGGACTTCTAAAAAAATATCAATGTAATGAAAATAAAGAAAAATCAATTGCATCGCACAAAATAAAAGAAAACGCACCTATCAAAGGAGTTATTATAACTTCAAATGAAAAACAATATCAGAAGAAAAAGGACAAAACAATAAAGGAGAAAAAAGGAACGATAAGTGTATTAGAAACAGATACTAATAAAAATGCAAGTATATCACATTCAACAGCAAACCATAAACTAGCACCAACCTGTTTCGAATCCAATGTACTTCATACCTCGCCTATGTCTCTACGTTCATCCTCAATTAAACATAAATCTCCTATAATACCAAAAACTAAAGCTGTTTCAACAAAAAAGAAGATAAAGGAAATTAAAAAACCTGAATATGAAATTGTGAACCAAAGATGTGGTGAAAGTTTAAAATTAAAATTAACAGCTAAAACACCTAAGCCGATACCTATACCAGTTAAAACGGACACACAGTCAGTTTCTAACAATGAAAGATCTCAATTCAACAAACTTCAAAAACCCAAAGAAGACGATATTATTACCAGCGTTGTCAAGTGTTCCAATAAAAAAGAAAAAAACTTTCCTCAGAAGACGATAAAAGAAGATGTGTTAAATTCAAAGCGTAAAATAAAACAAGACATTAAAGCAAATACGAAAAGTTATAAATCAAAGATAGAATTATTTAAAGAAGATAAACCTTCTGATAATACTTCTCCAAAAAAGAACCGAGAAAAAAAACAAAAGACTTTTGAGAAACCAATCAGCAGTAAATGTTCATCACAGCCTGGATCGCAAGAAATACCACCCGTTTCTAAAACAAAAATCCCAAGCAATGAAAATGGATTGAAAAAAACTCAAAAAACATCAACAAAATCGGTGCATAATGTTTTGAAATCATGTGTACCACAATTGAACAATACTGTAAAGCCGAAACTGAAAACAAAGATAACAGACAATAATGTTGTAAAGAAGAAAAAAAACAACATACAAATAATTTCAAAAAATAAAATAAAATCATTAGACAAAATACCTAAACTAGTTATTACGCCAGTTGATGTGGAAGAAATGAAAAAGTTAGCAAACAATTTTGAAAATTTTCAAATACTAAATAATACCAACATCCAAACTCATGATGCAACAGTAAATTATCAAAATGATAGTTTTTCAAAGAAAAATCTCTCTCAAGAGTGGAGGACCAAACAAAAGATTTTGGACTGTAAGCAAATGTCGGAACAAGAAATGGCACCAGCTAATAAGAACTTCAAATCCATTACAAAACCTTTTGGTGTAAAGGAAGATCTTTTAAAACAAAAACTGGAGACATTAAAAGAACAAGAAAAAATCAGAGAATCTCAGCCTACTACAAAAAATATACCAAATTCACCCATGTCTGTACCTAGACTTTTTTTTAATCCAACTAATATAACTTCAAATCCTGCTCATAATGACCTAAAAATGTCTACAAAACTAAATACCAAAGATGAAACAAGTGTTACAACAGTACTTTACGAAACTAGATCTATAGAAAAAGTTTTTACCATCGCATCCCAAGTTAATGACATGACTCAAAATGTTGCAGATACAGAAGCAAAATCAGTATCTATATCAATTACATCCACACATTCACCACTAATTTTAAACTATTTACTACCATATAACTTACTTCAAAAACAAGAAAATGAGTCTTACGCCAACATGATTCAAACTGATAAAATAACAAAAGATGAACCGGACATTTTTTCTAAAGACTCACCTCTTAAGAATGCCGGAGAATTCCGTGATGTAGAAAATAGCAAAGAAGAGAAATCTGGAACGAAGACAAAAGTCATATCTTACGCAGGTAAATTTAAACATCATCAGAATATAAAAGAAATAGTTACTTCTAAAAACTATCCAATCGAGGAAACTAGGGAAGAAATTAAGTTAAACTTTCTCCAACAGTTTCAGCTTCAAGCAGTAGAATCTGTGACAGAAGGAAAAGTCATGTCTCCCTTAGACACATTATTTCATCAGAATAAAAAGAAAGAAACTACAGAAGTGAAAAAGTCGACTTCTTTGATATTAAAAGAACAAAATAACAATGAAATATATTTATCACAAGCAACCTCAAAAGTTTGGCCAAAGTCACCAGTACCTGTATCTTATTTACTCCAGAAACCTGTTGAAATATTGAACTTACCAGCAGAAACAGAACAGGACATCAACACAGAAAGTACAGAGGAAGGTCAAACTGCCATTATACAAGCACCTCGAGAAAATAAAGAAGACTTTTCTTTAGAAAACACTGTACTCAAAAATATTATGATCAAAAATGCATGTGAAGAAAATAGTGCGTCAGTAAAAACTAAACTAAGACACCATGTACCGCGTATTCTACCCAAAAACGGGCATAAATATGAATTAAAAAGAAATAAAAATAATGATAATTCAATAAATTGCAATCATGATCACAATTATTTACAAGAGTCATTCATAAGTTCTTTAGGAGATGTAAAATGCTCATGTGATCCAGTAATATCAAGTATCCAAATAATTGACCAAGGAGAATTGAGTGATGGTGACAAGACACGTTTCGATGAGAATAATGTGGTACTAAATGAAAGTGTTAAAGACGAACCAACAAACATAACCGTTATAAAAAACGACATTGTGTTTAGACAAAATAAAGTATTATTACGTAATGATATCATAACGGAAAAAGGACAGTGCAATGCGCCATCATATATGTCAACTTCACCTCCCAAAGCTTTAACAGAGAACAACATACATCAGGAAAAAGCACATAAAAACGACAATCCAACGTTGTTGATTCCTTATACACCTTTAAAATCAACAGATGAAAACACAAGTGTCACAGATATGGACGAAAATCCAACACAAAGTATCAAAACTATCCTTCAGCTTTTAATAGACACAGAAACCAAAAGCACTGCGAATGAAGACCAGCCAGTAATATTAACACGTACTCAAAACAGCGATCAGGCTGAACAGTGTACAATGGAGTTGAGCGCCATGCCTGAGTTAATTTGTAATGACTTTCTAAAACCAGTTAGACAATCAGAATTATATACGTCTCAATTAACATATGAAAACATAAGTGTTGCAGATATAGACGACGATCAAACACAGTTTTTCCAAAATTCTTTTCAGCCTGTTATAGACACAGAAACTAAAAGCACTGCAAACGAAGACTGGCTCGTAATATCAACAAGTACACAAAACGGTGATAAGGCAGAACAGTGTAAATTTGAGACGAGCGCTGTTTCTGAGTTGTATTCTAATGACTTTTTAAAACCTGTGAATCAAGCAATATTAAATGTGCTACCTACTGCTCCTTTAGAACTTCAAAAGGCATTACTAATGTCAGAAACACATAATGAAACCCTGGAGAATAGAGAACTGTTTCCTAATGCTGTGTGGGTATTTGATGAATCAAATAAAACTGAAGCACAAATATCCGAAGGCAATAATGAGCCTTTGATCATATTTTCATTTCCTGAATTCGAAAATAATTTGTGTCATACCAAAGAAAATAACTTGACCGAAGTGAATGATGAATTATTCATTCAAATTTCAGATGGTATCCGAAAAACTCCCATGTATAGAATGCCATCATCATCGTCAGGAAAAAATCCAATCATTAACGTACCAGAAACAAAATGCAAAGAGCTAGAAACACAAAGCATGAGACAATCTAAAATACAAAAGTCTCCATCAGAATATAGTAAAAATAGTCGCATGACCGACGATAATCAAAATGATTCAGAACAGACTACTAGTAGCTCCAAAATATGTTTTAGCAAACAAAAAATATTATTGGAAATGATACATGACAAAAGTAGCCCTGATGATATTATAGGAGCTATAACTTCTGAGCATGTCACTCAGAAAACAACGTCGCAGGCAATCACTAAAGATAATATAGAATTAAATGATACAAATCAACTAAGTTTTATTGAACATAATAAGTCTTCGTCGGTAATACTAAAATCAACTCTAGAACAAATCACTGATGACAATAGAGACGCTGGAATAGTTGTTGATTTGCAAAAACACAACACAATGATCATCGATGATGACAGTTTAGATATTGACGTAAACAATACACAGGAATCTTTCAATATGAGGCGAAAATCTTTATGTATTGCTAAAGATAATAGTAATATAGACGACATTGTCATGATTGACGACGACAGCAATCCTGATCAATCACAGAAGCAAACGTCACTATCGGAAGCAGAACGCGAAAAAAGCAATAAGCTTTATAAAGACGACATAATCATAGTGGATGACGAAAGTATAGGTCTTGATATGTTTAGTGCAAGTGAACCACAGTCATGTTTGCCCATAAACAACAACATAGATGATAGAAATGATGATGTCATCATACTTGAGGACATCAATGAAGCAGTCGTTCTAAGCCAAAAGTCGTTATCTTTTGATAATGCAAGTGGTAATCAACCTACTACTAATGAGTGTAGAAGTCATCATGTCATGAAAGGTAAAAAAGAATATAGTCTAATAGAAAACATGGGGAATTTGTGTTTTAACGAATCTGATAAAAATGAACAACATACATTTATAGTTGTAGATAATAACAGTCTAGATGATAAAAATGTTAATGTATTTGAGCAATCAAGTCGTGATGTCACTCGGACTGAGAAATGTTTCGATAATGCGTCTAACTTAAAATGTCAACCAAAGAAGCGAATGTCTTTATTACAGGACATGAAACGAAATACGGAGAAAAAAAAAGCTCTGCAGGAAGTCACAATAATTATTAATGAAAATAATACAAATAGACAACAGTCATTTTTAGCTGAAGTAAATAAAAACGTAGGTGTAAATGTTTGTGAGAAATCAAATCCTTCTATCACTCTCACTGAAAAATCGTTATCTACAGATAAACTGAGTGGTGATGAACAAGCTACAAGTCTTGATAATATCCAAAAGTCCTTAACGGAAACATTAAATATGAAAAGAATAACTCTAAAGGAATACATTCAGTATAATATAGATGACATAGTCATCGTTCAAAAGTCGGAACATGGCGATAACAACTTTATACTTAATGTACCAGACAACACAAATTTCACTGTTCCTCTAACTAAAGAGTGTCTATCTTCCGATACTCTTACTGGTAAAGATCAAACTACTAGTACTGAATGCTGTTCTCAGAGGCAAAATTCTCTATGTTTTTCTGAAGATAATAACACTGAAAATCATAACGTTTCTAAGATATTACATGGTACAGCAGATCTACCACAAAAACCTCTACTTTTCGATAATTCGAATAGTAATAATGAACAAACCAACACAAAACCAGAAAATCACGATGAAAGACTACCGGAAATAGAAGGCAAGAAAACAAACTCTCTTATAGTAAATGTCGACAACGACAGAACTGAAATAAATGGTGAACAATCATGTTTGCTTAAAGATAATAACAAGTTTGACGTTACAAACACTACTAATTATGAAAATCCAAATCCTTTAGTCACTGTGATCCAACAGTCTTTATCTTACAATACACCAAGTGGAAATGGAAAGACTGTTACCAACTCAGAAAATATGGAAGGCACGATCACCAATAACGAAAATTGCGAAATGAAGACAAAAATGACACAAATCGATAAACTAAGCAATAACAAAGATGGTGATGTGATAGTTAATAATATGAATGCAGAACTGTCATGTTCTGTAGCAAAAAATAATAAAGTGGACGAAATAAATAAATATATACCTAAAGAATCATTTGGGCCTACCGCACTAGCTCTAGAATCTTCGTCTTTCAATAGTCCAAATTATAATGAACATTCTATTATTAATTCTGAAGGTGATTATGAAAAACACATTTTAATGTCTTTAATTGAAATGATACGTAAGAAAACGAAGAGTTCATGTTTAGATGATGAATTAACATTTTCAATTGATGAAATATGCAAAATAGTAAAAATTAAAAGAAACTCAACGCAAGTTGATATGCTTGCTGAAATGCATAAAACACTTAACTCAGAAGATAATAATTATGATGCATCACAGCAACTACAAGGTACTGTAAGTCCAATCCAAACGTCATCATCGGTTGATAATCTGAATGATAATGGACATTCTACTACTATTCAAAGTCATTTAATAAAAAAAAAGCCTGTACTGAAAATGAAACAAAAAAGAAAACGTTTTTTGTATCGCCGTGACCGTCGTAATAATATAAATACGGTTTTAAAGAAAATGGACCATGCTAACATGAATCTATATATAACTAATGGAAACTTAGAAATACCAAGTTCTATTGAAGAGAATAATAACAATATAGACGGTAGAGATAAATCTCATAATGCAAATGACAATTTACAAATTGTTAGTAAATCTAGAAATAATCGTATAAGGCGAAAGGCTCAACCGAAAAAAGAACGTAAGAAAATCAAGCTAGAAAACAAAATAATAAAAGTCTGCAAAAGATTCTTCAAAAAACAAAAAATGATACATATCGATGGTGGGAATATAGATATTGATACAAATAAGCAAATGTCACGAAGTGTTGAGGATGTATCTTATTTAGAAGGATATATATCAAACACACCTAACAAATCAACTGATGCTGTAGTTCCTATCCAAAAGTCTTTGCCTGCCGATAAAGTGAATGAAATAGAAGACGTAAAAAGTGGTTTTAAGAGGCGAAAGTTTTCACTAGCAATAAAATGTAATAAAAAAAGAACTTTGGATGTAAATGATGATAATATAGAAGAGATAGACACCGACACTTCTATTAAACCTAAAGGTAGAAAAAGAATGAAGCTTGATGGTAATGAAGATCTTGA
Source organism: Hypena proboscidalis (assembly GCA_905147285.1). NCBI lineage: Eukaryota > Metazoa > Arthropoda > Insecta > Lepidoptera > Erebidae > Hypena > Hypena proboscidalis. Next base: position 11,324,137 of record LR990153.1, on the reverse strand, counting down.
TCTAAATAATGAAAATGAACAACATTTATGTGTTGTTGAAGACAATACTTATAATGTAAACGAAAAAAAAAACTGACGTATTAAAAAAATCAAACAGTCTAGTCAAGTCTCTATCTGTTGATCGTCGAAGTGCTAATAAGGCAAATAGTTCATTAAAAGGTCAAAAGGGACGAAAATCTGTACCGAAACTAAAAAATTGTCTGGCAATAAAAAAAAGCAAAAATAAAAAGAAAAAGAAGTCAAAGCATACAAATCATAGTATAGGTCATGAAGAAAATATAAATTATAAAGAAGACATAGCAAATATATACGAACATTCAGATAAAGCCGAAAAATATCAAAGTAATGATCCTATGACAACGAATATAAATGACTCTGATATTATTAATTTGCACATTGATAGTGGCCCATCTAATAAAACCTTTAAAAAACGGAAACGTAGCGAAGAAAAAGATGAAACTGAACTCACCTCCAATGTCGTAAAGAAACGAAGGTCTGTTAGCAGAAGTAACAACGATGCATATAATGAAACGAAACCAGAGTCAAATAAAAAAGATTATGATGCACATGATACTACTACTGTATCTAATATAACACAAAGGAAGTTGTTATCAAGCTTTCTTGAAAACAAAAAACTAGCAAAACGTGAACTTACCTCCAAAATTGTTAATAGATGCAACACTGATCACGTTGAAAACATTGTCACCACAGATATAAAGGATACGTTAAATGAATGTAAAAATTGTAGAGAAATCGATTGTGATCATGATCATCAGACAACTATTTCTAAAGAGATACATGGAAAATCGAAGTACAAACCAAAAAAAAATCGAGGTAAAAATGATGAACATACAGAAAAAGATTTAGAAAATTTTGAAGTTTACGAATCTAGCACCCAGGATGATTCAAACAAGATCATTGATGAGTTGAATTCGCAAAATGATTTAAACGCATTAATTGTCCAAAAAACTATCTCAACTGCTACTAGTAATAAAATAATGGTTGCAAATATTAATTACGAAAACAAGCATGCAGTGATATTAAGAAACCCAAATCCTGCATCACAAAATGAAAATTCTAAAATATGTATCTTAGAAGATATACGAATTCCTCCAGTAAAGCTTACTGAAGCTAAAGAAAAGAACACAGAAGAGGAGAATAACGAAACTAATCAATTAGACTCTGAAACAACTAACTCCGAAGGTAAGTCCCACGAATTTGTTTTTATATGAAAGACGTTACGGATTTCTTTCAGAAGATACAGTCAACGCGCAAACACCTAAAAATCTACGGTTTTGTAAAAAAAGGCAAATTATGCGACACCTAGAATAAAATATGTTATCCTTTTATAATGTTTAAGGGGGAACAATCGGTATGGAATTCTCATACAAAATGAGTATCATCAGTATATATATATAATATATCTTTTACATTTTAAATCACAATGTTATAATTTTTGCACAGCTAATTTAAAACATCATTATCTATGTTTCTTCGATTTCAAATTATCTTTAGTCTGCTTATTTAAAAATTATAGGCATCCAAACATCCGTAGTTTTGAACGGCCAGATAAATGTGCCTTTTGTAGTATTATACAACAGGTTGTTACAAGTTTTCAAAACGAAGGAACCTAGTAAATCAAAATAGCTCATTTTCATTCATCAATTACCATATTACAATTTAAAGGAAATTACAATATCTATCTTAACCCATTGACGAGGGGTGAGGCAACTATTCGTTAGCTACTCGGAAGTGGGAAATTATTAAATAAACTAAAATTTGTAAAAGCATCAGGTGTCAAAAAATACGTCCGCATCGATGTCGACCGCAGGTAACGTGCCCAGAAGGCTGGCGGCATTTCCACGTTGTATGGCAATGCTGATCCTTGGTATTAATTATATTTTTTATGTAAATAATCGTTTAGGGGCTAAGCAGTACATGGCAGAATGAGTAAAAAAATACCAAAGTCAAAGTGTATAACAGAAATAAAATAAGATTCTTTGAAAGAATGATTGTTTTATGCATTAATAACTCAAATAGTTATTTAGATAATTTGTCAAAAGGAGCTAGAATCAAATGTACTATTGTTACAAAGTGTAACTGTTGGGTGATAAAAATAATCGTTAAGTGCTTTTTAACCCGAGACCTTCTTCATACATAATAATGATAATGCGGATATAATATTCATTCATAACACATAGCTCTTCGGCTAGCCGACTTGACTGACATCTATTGCAATTCGCTTGTGTCTATTATATAGACGCGCAATTTTCTTAGGCTCAACTCACATCGACTTGCTTGCACTTACATATTTATCAGTAATCACCGGCGTTTTTCATGACCTATTTAGCCCAAGATTAATGTGGATATATATTCAGATAAATAAAAAGTTACAACATATTAGAGGTGAGGCGTAAATACTGGAACAGGTTTTAAAACCAGGTTTTGTCAAAGAAGTATGAGGACCTAGTATGTATTCAACGTACGAACGCGTTTCGAGTATTTAGAAGTACCAAACAAAGTGCCAAATGGCCGCGATCGCAGCGCATCGCCTTTCACAGTCTTGCCATACGCGTAGGCACCTAAGAGAAGTACATCGAGTAGACGAGTACGCGTTCGACGTTCGCGTGTGTGAGTGACATGCTTACAAATGCCAAATGAAAATCAGCTTTATGCTGTACGTAATAAGACACTTTTTATTCGAAATACTCGCAACCGTCCAAGACGCGTTCGAGACGCGCTCGTTGTGCATTTGTGTGAGTGAAATCATTTTACTTATACAAATGAATGCCGAACGCGTATATTCAATGCCAAATGATAATAAGCCTTATCTTAAGCAATTACGTTCCATTTTTCTTTCTCTGTCGTTAGGTACAAGATTGAAAAAACTTTTATTGACTTTTTAAAACTTTATTCGTCTTAAAAAAATGTTAGGATAGATAATATCTAAAAAAACATATTTACGTTATAATTATATTTATGAAACACGTTAATATGACAGCAATTTATATTTTTATTTTAAGTTTTCGATAATAAAATACTCAAAGATTTGTTTACTTTTTATCGCAACTGGGAATTAATGGAATTTAAGACATTATCGGTTAGAAAGGGATAGACAGTCATAAATTCTATTGATTAAAACGGGATGGATTAACTTTCATGCCAAAATAAGTTCAATTTACGGCTTGGATATGAATTTCTTTCTGATTCAAATTGCTTGACCAAGTTTGACAAGCGCGCGAATTGTTATGATAATTTGTGTCTTAACTTACTACTATAATAAAAATAATAGCTGATTTCTATTAACTATAGTTGTGTGTTAAATTTCAAGAATAATAACTTTGTACTGAAGGTGGTCGAAATATTTGTGAACAGTTTAGCTTAGTTTTTTGTTTTTGTATTACAATATTTAATATTATATTTAATTTAATAACACGTTTTTATTTGCTAACATATCGGTAAATACTAATATCATAATATTCTCTGATTTAAAAGCCGACAGTCCTAAGCCTGTAAAAGTCTGAAGGGAAGTTTTCAAAAAATATAAAATACCTACTTTAATCTTAACCATTTCGATTAAATCAATACCTAAATAGTGATAATTCTAATGAAAACTCGGTAGTAACCAGTGTAACAAGTTTTTATTTGGTGACAACGAACGCGTACTTCTAAATACTCGTGGAGCTAGTCTTTGGAACAAGTATTTACACGTACTCGTACTCGTAAGACTCAGTACGTGTTTTAACGAGTACGACCCATCTCTACAACATATCCAAAATCAGCTTTATAGGTTAATTTGAATATTTAATAATATTTTTTTTTTTTTATTTTTTTTTAATATAAGAAATCAATTATTAAAATTATGATATCTTATTTTCATTACAATCTAGCCTATCAAGACTAATAAGTAATATTATGTTAACCTAAATTGCTACGTAATAATATAATCTAAGAATGCGTCCATTAACACTTTTCTTAGTTTTTGTTAAGGGGAAGAAGAATTTAATAATATTGGTTAATTTGATAACTGATTTATAATACTTCCACACGGGCCATGAGGCGCAAATGTAAATAAATAGAAGCTCGCGGCTAAACTTGTGCCTCGTCTCGTAGTTCGTGCACTCGCGGCACCAGGCAAATACAATCCTTATTTTATGGAAAAACTGACGCTCATTGAACAGCGTGAGCTCGAAAATAGAGATGAAACTGCAAATATACCGTTGCAACGCTTTAATTATCCAGCAGGCCCACAAAATGCAGATAAGTATAAATATGAATTACATTATTCGTGAAATCTGTAATTTCTTTAAGTTGCCTGCCCGCAGGTGACAACAGCGCCGTGAGTTCTTTGCCTGCATTAAGCCTGCATATAGAGTATCTGGGTGAATTGCACAAGCAAAAAAAATACACGGCAAACCTGAGAATGGTAGTGCAATGTACTGATTTTTTATTTTATATATTTTTTCTCAAAAAGACAATTACTTCTCTAAAGAAAAAAAATTGATTTCTACCCAATAATTTACCAAAAAAAAATTGCAAAGTGTCATTTTATCATCACGGTGGCCTGTCCCGAACCCAATTCCGCTCATATAATACCTTCCCCTGCAAATATATTCATAATATGGATTTAAATCGTTTGTTTTATCATTAAATTATAATATATAAGATCAAATAAAACCATTTTTGTTTGTTTATCTTCTTTCTCATGGATTTGACAGGCAGTCAACTTTTGTCTGGAAAAAAGTTATCATTTCAGAGGACAGTAAGTTTTAGTAGAATAGCCACGTCAACATTGCGTTGTTATGCCCTTCTCACCTTTCCTCACTTCGGATCAGGCCGGCTCAAGCTCTAGGCGCGAACGCACCAGTCCCAACGTCTTGCGGTTTTCCGCCACAAAAGTAAGTTTATCATTTCAGTGATATGGGGACAAAAGTAGGATCATTTCGGTGGCTGTTATAACTCGCGCTAGATTCGTTTAATTTGTTTCAAAATTGTGTATTTAATTTTGCCGTAAGTACTGATTTGCTTGAGTAGTGTTCATATTGTTTTAAAATTTTTATCACACAGTAAGAAACGATGCACATTTTATCATTTCAGTGGTAATTTTTTTTAATTTCGGTAGACACTTTTCATTTCAGTGGACTCTAAAAAAAAATCCTTAAATATTTATGTAAGTTTTGATGATATTTGATGTTCACTCACACACAATGTTATAAAATAGGCTAAAGTTTCATTTTTCACTTAAAATATATAGATAGCATTGAAATTAAAAAAGTCCACCGAAATGACAAAAAAAAATCGCTTGTTGAAATTCACCCATCTATATTTAGTCATTTTTTAGTCGACTTGTCGGTCGACTTGTGCATAATGCAGCTGACTGTGGAACAGTAAACATCTCTGTTCCACATACAAATCTCTCCATTGTTACTATAACAACAAAATTTTGTTGAAAATTGGCAGACTTATCAAACAACAAATCCGAGGTATTTTACCGTTGAGTAACAACTGAACATTACGTATTTTCACTCACAAATTTATATCATAGGCCGATAGAGACAACAATACCTTTATATGTGAGCGATTGTCTACCCTTAATGATGATTATTTACATTTAAAAAAATAACCAAATTCGGGCGTCGTATAATCCACCTTTTCCAATACCAGCGATTCTTTGGGCGCGAACTATATTTTATTTGTTTATGATTTTTATAACAATGTAAATAAGAAGTTCAATAAATATTAATTTTATTTTGCAGGATTTGAAGAAGACGTGCTTACGAACCTTCCCGAAGGAATCAAGCATGATGAGCGTACATCAACGGTAGATTTACATTCACAACTTGGATTTAATGAGATTCCTCTTCCTGTTGAAGCTCCGCAGTATATATTAAGCGACAGAAGTTTTAATGAAATACCATTACCGAGTATACCTAGTGATCACGATAATTCTCAAAACGAAGAGAATACTTTAGAAACATCTAGAACTGAAGTTGACAGACAACCTTCACCAATTATGCCTTCTTTGCCTGAGGGATCTCTATTACCATTTGATATAGACTCGGTTGAAATAGAACCAGAAAATAATGAAGTAGGAAATAATATCCCTGCTGCATTGACTGTGCCAGAAAATGCAAATAATGGAGTGGAAAATAATATACCTGCTGCATTGACTGTGCCAGAAAATGAAAATAATGAAGTGGAAAATAATATACCTCCTGCATTGACTGTGCCAGAAAATGCAAATAATGGAGTGGAAAATAATATACCTGCTGCATTGATTGAGCCAGAAAATGAAAGTAATGAAGTGGAAAATAATATACCTGCTGCATTGACTGTGCCAGAAAATGAAAATAATGAAGTGGAAAATAATATACCTCCTGCATTGACTGTGCCAGAAAATGCAAATAATGAAGTGGAAAATAATATACCTGCTGCATTGACTGTGCCAGAAAATGAAAATAATGAAGTGGAAAATAATATACCTCCTGCATTGACTGTGCCAGAAAATGCAAATAATGAAGTGGAAAATAATATACCTGTTGCATTGACTGTGCCAGAAAATGAAAATAATGAAGTGAAAAATAATATACCTACTACATTGACTGAGCCAGAAAATGCAAATAATGGAGTGGAAAATAATATACCTGCTGCATTGATTGAGCCAGAAAATCCAGATATGTTACCAGATACTACACCAGATACAATACCATATACAATACCATATACAATACCAAATACGACACCAGAATTTGTATTTAATAATGAACCGTGGGATAATAAAGATTTCCAATATCAGTATGCACATGAGCTGGGCTTGGCTTCAGCGATGGTTCAACATAATCAGTGCCGGATTAACTCTGCAACTAATTTTTATTACCACAGATGTAACCCTTATAATAATTATTATACCTCACGATATTCTGAGGTATCTTCAAGTGGCCAACACATAAATTCATCAAATTATAGTTACGGTGTAAATAATATACACAATAATGTATCTATCTGCAAATTACACATAAATAACAATAAAAAAAACTACTCTATCAGAAACAATTATGACGCTTCTAGTCATTTCAATAACTTAAAGTCTGGAAGATCTTTAAACCTAAACTATATATTGCCCGCGCCTCCGCCACCACCACCGCTACAGGTTAGGCCACTGCCGTCGCAGCTACAGCAGCCGGCACTGGAGCCCTTTCTACAGCGGCCACCGCCTCCACTGCCACTACTAACACAGCGATCACCACAGCCACAAGCACAGCCAACGCCAGGGCCACAGCTACAGGACCAGCAACGCCCACAACGGCAGCATCAGCTACAACGACAGTTACAGCCACAGCAACCAGCACAGCCGACGCTGTCACCACCACAGGCGCGGCCACAAATCGGTGGCAATACCAATAATTCAACCCTGGATCCACGCCCGCCACAACCGGCACCTTCGCAAAATAACAGCAGTGCCAATAACTATCAAAATATGAACACTCAAGAACCAGATGTGCCAAAACTAATATTAATATTTGAATTAAATAGCGATCCAATATTATTAATACAGGGTTATTGTATTTTAACTGATGCTTTCCTTGCTTGCGCTAAGCCTGTATTCGGTATACTACACGTTACGGGAAAGCTCACATTTGCCGATGAATCAACATCGACCGATATAAAAAATATGCTTGAAGATGAAAACAGGAAAAATAAAAATGATGAAGGCATTGCACAAAATAATGAATGTATTGTACAACGTGGTCATAATATGGGCAATAAAGAAGAATCGCCTCTAGCGAATATTGATGTAAGTACAGAAAAAACTATCACATTTTGGTAAGAGGCTCATATTGCAATTGGACTTAAAATTCTAAATCTTTAAAAAAAGAGTCGGATGCAATATGAAAAATGGAAGGAATATGCTGAGTTGCTTGCCAACAACCCTATGTATTAGTTTTATCGAAGATTGAATGCTCTCGCCGCACACGCGTAGCCACTCACTACTTCAGCTTCAGCGACTGTGCTATACTGCTGCTGTTGCGAATGCTACTTATGACTATTGTTCAGCAAAATGTAACAAAATGTAATGCCGATCACATTCGTTTACGCAGCTCTAAATTACAAAGGGCCATCACGTACAATGTCTCTTTTAACATCAGCAATTGGCAATTTAACAACTGTTTCCATCGAAACAATTGACTGATTCCATCGAAACTGTTCGATCGCGGAATCGAAATTCGTGTTTCAGCGACTAAAAGTATCGTGTTTAGCCCAAAGGCGCCAAGCACTGGAATACTGGCTGTGGTCGGTAGCCTGTTTTCACAGACCCCGACATTTAATCATGATGTTGCAATTTCAGATAATGACAGTACTAAACGACATGCAGCAGGGCCACCAGCTATTGTCCAGTGACGTGAAGATTAAGTTATATGAGCTGAACACTGGTGAAACGTTGCTGTTGCATCGCAATTCGTATCGGGATAAGATTATTCTTTATGCCGATGTCGACCAACAAGTTTTGGAGGTAAGAGAACAACTTTGAACCTGTTTTATGAACACAGAGCATTTTGCGACATAACCTTTTCACTTATTTTGGATATAGATACTTATTATACAAAGCTATAGACATATGGGGACACCCTAAAACTAAGACAATTAAACCAAAAGTGTATGCAATCTTATATACGAGTACTATGGATTAATTTATTCATAACTTGTTTATTTATTTATTTATTTATTTATTTATTTATTTATTTATTTATTTATGGCACTCCAACGACAATTCACATGACATTTTAGGCAGATAATCTTATGCATTCATATGCTAGGTGAACTTGTCACTTAAACGTGTGCACAGCACTTACAGTTTATTTTGCGATAACATTATAATTATAATATCTGTTTTAACTAAATAACTAAATAACATGCAATTGAATTTAATGAAAGTTAATCATAATAAAATGTGTTACATTTGAAAAGGTACATGATTAAAAAAAATACATAAAACATTAATACTTGAACAAATTGCAACTTTCTAAAACAAAGTAATATTTCAAAGACAAAGTGAAGTAAATATCATATTAAACGCTATCTAACACATGCATAAAAATTAACATAAATTAAAATTACACGTACATAAATTTATGATAACATTATTTACAAATTGAATTCATTACAATATAAAATATTAACAATTTAAATAAGTCTATTGGATAATTAAGATAAAAAAAATGGGATTAAATTATAATTTGTATAACATAGAACATAATTTTATTAAAATTGTATAAATTGATAAGTAAAAATGATCTTTTTTCTTAATTTAGTAAAACTTGTATCAATTTAATTCCATTTAGCCATTGAGTTTTAGATGTAATAACTTATTCTAAGAATTATTGTCAAAAAACAAACAAATATTGTATGAATTGGAAAAGATGATGCACATGAGTTTCTCAACAGCTCTTCTCATGATGCAATACCTATCGGAGCTGGTACTTGGATTGATTTTAATTCAAATTTCTAAGTTGAATTAAAGCCAATCTAAGCTACGGTGTCAAATCATTTTATGATTTTAATTTTAATTTAAATTAAGTTTTATTTTAATTTTTTATTTTTTGTATTTTGATGTTTGTTTTGACGTGTTCAAGCGCCCCTTGGGACCCATGAAAATAAATTATTTGATTTCTTCCTTTCTTGAACATGATTAGAAATTGTCGGGCGTCCCCCGCTGCTAAACATTAGTTTGCGTTTAGAAGTGTGGGAATCTATATGACTTTACACCCTTACTTTAATTTAAATTTAAATAAAGTTTCAATAACATCATGAATGTTTGATATAATATATGCAATGTGCAGTGATTTTATTAATAACGTCGTGGTCTTTTTTTCAGGACCTAGTGACGAAACTTAATGCCATCCGGCCGATATTTTCCACCGTTCTCAGCCACGATTTCAATGATTAACTTGGAAGTACGCTATCCACCCATCCTTACACATGCTCTGAACAGCTGAGCCGTTCCATGTGAACAAAATCTCCTTGACTCGAAGCAGTCAAAGTAGACCCGCGGCAACTCCGAGGTACTAATATATCTGTCAAACAATAATGACGTAATTGTGTGTTATTATTCTGAGAAAGATATAGACCCATAGAGCGTCTACAGACTGTGTCGACTCTTCCTAGACGATAAATAAAATTATTATCAGACAATTAGTTTATGAAATGTGCTCAAGGCAAGTGTCAATTGACAAGTGTCAATTTATCTATGGAATAACCTGCAGAAGTGTTTTTTACCAACGTGAAAATAGATGAGCAAATGGAATAGTGAATAATTTAATTTATATTTAATTCGCGGCAGTGACGTATAAAGTTTTATAAATATTTTAATATAGTCAATATATTTAAGTATTTGTTTATATTTATGTTAAAATAAATAGGGTAAAGTCGAGGGAGGCGCGCAGTGTTACGTAAGCCATTACGTTTCTTATAAGATAAAAAATATTTTTGTTATAAGATAAAGTTTCCATTACAATTCATTTTTAATTTATTTAATTATACAGTAAAGGTTGAAATTATATATTATGGAATATTATACATCTCTTTTGTTATTTTGGACGAAGTGTAATAGCTTTCTTTTCACTATATTTTCAAGCCTTTGCTGAACAGTCATGTTAGAAAAAAAAATAAAAAAAAACGTAACTACATGTAATGTTATGTTATAGTTTATTTTTTTTATCCAAAACTCGACTTTGCTGTATGCACCTTCCAAAAAGTGATGTTACTGGTCTTTTACTTCGTCCGCTGTACTTATTATATAATTATCTTTTTTAAAAGAGAATAAATGTAGAATTATATATTATAGACACGGGTCTTAATCGCGTAAATATTTTTAAAGTATAAATACCTCCTTGCTCGACTGTTTCGATCTTCTGTCTAAAATATATAATTATGTGTACAAATCGTGATAGTTTAAAATCATAAATGTAGAAGTTAAGATCTTTGTGATGGGACCATTCAGGTATTACGAAAGTACTATGGGGGATGGGGAAGTCATTGATATGCTTACTTTATAAGTAACTTCCTGACTAGATGGGGGGATGACGTAATACTTGGACAGCGCCTAAAATATTAGCATGTTTTTATTTTATTTTAACTTTTTACGTAAAAAATTTAAATTCTGAATTATGTACATCTTTGATAGATCCTTTTCTGCTGCTAAGCACATTTTTTGTATAAATACGTTTAATTAAGTACACGTAAGTAAAATATAATTAAATGTAAAAAATAAAAAAAAATATATAATATATAATTTTTCACAGAAGTCTACTATAGTTAAATTGACGTAAGCTACAAATTTCATGAAGTATACGAAAATAAATTTAAAGTTAGGTGTTTATAAAATAGTAGCATCCGCGCGCGGCTTCACCCGCGTGGTTCCGCGATAGATATAGCCGATCTAACTCAGGACATGTCTAGCATTCTGTTGAAGAAATTATTCAAATAAGCTCGGCAGTTTTTAATTTAAATCGTAGAAAACAAAAATTTTATCTTTCCTCTTTATTATAAATAATACTAATGCCTTAAATTAAGGAAAAATCCGAATTTATAGCATTGGTAAAAAATGTAAGTGAACACCCGGCCACTACGCAGTGTAAACTCACATATTATGAATTATATGATTTGTAAAAATATATAATAATACTTGAACAGTTAGAATCATAACATTATAAATGTTATTATATAATATAAAGGCTGCCGGCCGCGGTACAACCCGCGTGGTACGTCAATCAAAAAAGCCTACGTCATTCTTTAACTACACATATATTATATTTTTTTTTATCTTATCAAACAAGAATACTAGTAATTTGTAAATACAAATTAATAGTATTTTTGTTAACACCCTCCAGTGAAGCTTAATTCGCTTGTGTTAGGAGGAAGTTCACGTCCGTGGTGTAATGGCCAGGTCGAACCCACAACCGCTCGATCCTAAAACCGATGCCTTGTTCATTGCGCCACGGTCGCTTCAATTTGAAGTTTATTTAACATCTATTTTCAGCGTCATGAGTTGAAAATTCTAAAGGCAAGATAGTTTTTTATGTAAATTTAGGTTTATATTACGGTGCCCATAAAATGGTACATAGAATATAATTAAACTAGCCTAATAGAATACATCCAATAGCAAAATAAGGTATTACTACTGACTATAAAATTGAATAAGTATCATATAAGTAAATATTACATAAGATCTCACTAAGCATAGCGAGGTAATGCGCACAATTTGGCATGTTAAAGTATTATTTATAAAAAAATACAATATTAATTGCCCCCTTGATACAGGGCATAAAAACTATACTTCAAAAAAATAAGGTAGAATTACGTGTAAGGTGACATGGTAAAAACTTCAGTGCCAGCTTTGAAAGAAAATGATAATATCAGCAATTTAATCAAATCAAATCATTTATTTCCATGGGCCCCAAGGGGCGCTTGAACACGTCAAAATAATCATCAAAATACAAAAAATATAAAATTAAAATAAAACTTAGCTAACTAAATTATAATACTTATTGTAATAAAATGATTTGGCACCGGAGCTTAGATTGACTTTAATTCAACTTAGAGATATGAATTAAAATCAATCCAAGTAACAGCTCCGATGGGTATTGCATCATGAGAAGAGCTGATGAGAAACTCATGTGCACCATCTTTTCAAATAATTCATACAATATTTGTTTGTTTGTTTGACAATAATTCTGTGTGTAAGTTATAGCAACTTACTTTACTTTGAGAATGTAATAAAATATCAGACTGATATTTTCTATTGAACGGGCCCCTGGCCGCTAGTTAAAATGATCTCTCCCATTATATAGCTAGAAAGCTGCCGCCCTCGGCTCCATTAGCGTGGTGCCTAAATGTAATAAGATTACTTACCGCTAGTGTTGCCCGGCAAGAGTCTTACAAGCCACGAACAAGAGCACACGAACTTCAAAGCACAGGTGTTCCATCCAAAGAATAAAATAAGTTTCAGATGCTTATAATGGAAACGAATACATTATACTGATTACTTAAATGTTTATTAAGAAACAGTTACCCCCGTGCATATAGCTTAGTTGATTACCATGTGGTGGTTGATTTTTCGAATTTATCATTAAATCTTTAGACATTTGATCTGGTTGGTCTTTACTATGACTTTGTTAATTCAAGCTCAAAATGTTCCTATTATAATACGTTTTTCTAAGATCTAAAGAAAACTTTAATAAATAGCAATAGCCTTAAGTATAGGTAATTGCAAGACTTGCAAGACTCTTGCTGGGCAACACTACTTATATATATATTCTCAGACCTACCAAGTATACACAAAGAATTTCATACTCATTCAATTCATTATTTTGATGTTTGTTTTGACGTGTTCACGCGCCCCTTGGGACCCATGGCAATAAATGATTTGATTTCTGATTTATAATTACAAGCAGCTGTCACAAAACATCGTCTAACATACGAACATCATTTTGAATGATATACCTACCGCGAAAGGAAATTGTTATAAAATAAAATCAAGATTTCTTTCCATTGCAATTAATTTTTAAGTCGTTTGAAATTATCTTTGTACTAAGAAATTAACTTTTGAGTGATATACTCGTTGTTAAGGTGGATTATTGCAATTTGTCGGGCAAAGTGTTATTTGTGAACTCTCCTTTAGGCAATTTACAATAGCACAATAGCACGGAGTTGGAATTGTGCCCATCCCATTAAACCTAAACATAATAGGTGAAGTGTGGGCGTCGAATACCTATGCCACTGCCTTCTGGGTAATATAGGCGTGATGTTATGATATGTTATGTTATGTTTTTGTTTTTGTTTAGAACGAAGTGTAGAGAGTCACTTCACTTCGTTCCTCTTAGGCTGGCTTTTTTTGTAGCTTTAATTTCAACAACGACTCTTGTCAAACAATACTTATATAGGAGTTATTATAGGATAATATCCTTAAATAATAAGAAAAGTATACGAATGAGTGTCTATTTCTAAGCTTATTTAGATCTATTTGTAAGATTATGTAATTATATAGAGCGGTGCTTATAAGTTGTAGGGAGTGGGACTGATTTTGTATTGATTGCACTTAGGGTGAGACTACCGACCGCCCTTTTTTCATACTTTCGTATTTTTTAGGTTTCCGTTGCCGAATGGCAAAAAACGGAACCCTTAATGAGACGTCATGTCTGTCCGTCTGTCCGTCCGTATATCACAGACACTTTTTCCGTAACTATATATTTTTTTCATCAAACCCATACGTGTACCAATATCAGTTTTGAAGACCTATGCATAGATACCCCATCTATGGATAGGTCTTCAATAATGATATTGAGGTTTCTATTTTTTTTAAATTGAATAGTTTGCGCGAGGAACGCTTCCAAAGTGGAAAATTTGTGTACCACCCCCCCCCCCCCCCTCCCTCCGTAACTGCTAAAATAAGGGAATGATAAAATGAAAAAATTCCACTTAAAATTGGTTTGAACGAGATCTAATAATTAGTTTTTTTTAATACGTTTTAAATCGTAAACCGCATTTTACCTTTCATTCAATCAACTCAAATATAATAAAGAATTAAGAAAAGGTCGAGTTCGTGTAGAGTCTACCAATCCGCACTTGGACAGCGTGGTGGACTATGACCTAATCTTTCAAATGATACAAAGAGGCCAGAGCCCAGCAGTGGGACATGTATTAGATACAGGGCAGCTATTATTATATATTGATTACGAATACAGGGCGGTCGGGAGTCTTCTCTTAAGTACTTTGTATTGGGTATAGTTAGTAGATTAAAAAAGAAAAAAAAAAGTTAATGTGTAGTACATTCTATCTATAGGTCTAAGTGGTAAGATCATAGATTTAAGAATATAAAGTGCGGAATATTTGCTAAAATCAATTAATTTGATGATAAAGATTAAAAAAATAAACTTTCATTAGTTAGTGACAATACCAGAAAACTATTTTTGTTACTTCCTTATATTTTTGTACCAAGTTATTTACTATAAAAAATAATAGATATATCTAAATTTGTGCGCCAATTGTGTCGCCGAATTATAGGTATCATAAAATAGGTATTATGTTGTAGTTGTTTCACAACTAAGACCTACCCTCATAAACTATAATTTATACCAAACTAAACGATGATTTTAATAAATAACTTCTCTCTTTTTTTGAACTTTCTACACTCAAATTTTTTATCAAGATCAAGCAAACAAAAGAATAATGGATCTTAGGTTACAAGATGCACGATTAATGTTAATAACACTAAATATATTAAATTAAACTAAATGATAAGAAAAAAAAAAGTAAAGTAGTTAGACAAAGCTCTAAGATAAAATATAATCTCAAATCAAGCACCGAAAGGTAAATAAATTTAATCACGTTAATCATATCAATAAATATGCAACGTGGAAATCTAAAAAATATTATAATCTCATCATTAGCGTATTTTAAACACTAGTTTACCTAACATAGCAGAATATAATAGTTATGTACACAATATTCCCTTTGTGAATACGGTTCTTGGGTTCCTGAGTACCTACAAGAACCTCATTTTAGTTATTCTGTGTCCATCAGTCCGAGGTATAGCGTCGAGACTTTACGATGGAGATATTTTGGCTATAGTATTTCCATCATATTGTGTATCTTTAGATAGGTCTTTTAAAAAAAATGTTACTAAGACTTTGTTTGTTTCGAGATCCATTTACAAGATTTTTTAATTGTAACTATTTGTACGTAATTTATCGTAGTTAGCGTTCGGTCCTTTAGGTACATAAATTTAAGTGGTCTAGTCCAATCTCATCAATAGTACTCTAAAAACAGAGCTTAAAAACTTTGGCCCCAAATTACCTCCCTGAGGCATTCCGCCTAACTTAGATAGACAGGTAACTGTTAAATTTATAAATGATATTAGTTTGGAACTACTATATTTCTAATGGCTATAAAGTATTATATTTTTAAATATTCTTCTATTTCATCATCTGTATAACAAGCGGATAAAGGAAAGTAATGCAGTCAAATGCTCCATATATTTTTAAATTTTATGACTAACTAAATTTTATGTATGATGACAATAGAAATATATAAAGATTTTAAGTTGTTATATCAAAGATAGCAAAAGTTCATGTAATCATTTTATACTAAAAAAAATAATTTAATCCCATATCAATTTACAAAAACAAAACCGACTTTAATCACAAAACATGGAATAAAAAGTAAGAAATACTTAAGTAATACTAAACAGACGTTTCATCGTAAACGTAAACGCTTCATCTGTGTATCACTTAAAAGAATTCAGTAAACGGCTTTAAGCTGGCTATATTTAAAGTCAAAGTAACTATTTCATTTGTAGACATAGGTTAAAAAGTTGTTACAAAAATTACAAAATGTCAGCTATGTTTGGCCTAAGGCATACAAATACAGATATTTTGATTCTAGTAGTAATAAACCTAAATTTAAAAATGGAAATAATAATAGAAATAACAATGTCAACAGTTAATTATCTATGTCTTAATATTTTTTTTCAATTATTGCGTAATAGCCCTTCTATATTAAAATGCCATGAAGTGTTTTTTTAAATGTCAAATCTAGTTATTTTTAGTAAGGTCAAATGATTGTATAATTTAGGAGCCATACACAATACATTTGCAAAATTTATTATGACCTTCTTATGCTGTTCTGAAAATGAAAAAATGATAATGAAAATATTTATTTAGGTCCAAGGAAAACAATGAGACACACATACATTCAGTAAAAAAAGAAAACAAATAAATACAGTAATTTAAAAGGCTGTAGGCCCCAAAGCAAAAATTGCCCTAAATGGAAATAGGTTCAGCATATGCCAAACTAAAGCTTGGCGCTGGTTTTCAACCAATCCCCCAGTGACTACACGGATGACAATATGTTACTTAAATAATAAATAAATTAAACAAACAAAATAAAAGAAAACAATGATAACACATAAATACAATTATGGCGTGTATGT
Source organism: Hypena proboscidalis (assembly GCA_905147285.1). Taxonomy (NCBI): domain Eukaryota; kingdom Metazoa; phylum Arthropoda; class Insecta; order Lepidoptera; family Erebidae; genus Hypena; species Hypena proboscidalis. The sequence goes on along the minus strand of LR990153.1, from coordinate 11,307,150 downwards.
ACCTACAACATAAAATAAAACGTAAAATAAAATCATAGCAGTTGTGCATATGCATTAGATAAAAGATAAATTTATTTATATTTGACATGCCCATCTGTCGCTGAGCATTATTCCCGAACCGTTTCGCTTACCTGAGATAAAAATGGCGATATATTAATGTATAGTTTAATAAAATTGCCATCTTGACCCGTCGCATACGAACTATACTTACTTTTACTCATCGTTAGATCATTACACAAGTTAGTATTAAGTCACACGCATACACGTTGTGGAAGTAGGTATAGATGTTATTTCAGGGCAGAAACCATTACTTCCTACATCACGGCACCCTATGTAATATTATGCTAGATATTAAGTCTTTATTAATATAGTAGTTTTTCATAATAAAGGGTATAAATAACATTGTGACGAAGCCGAATTTAACACGTCTTTAAAATTTAAAGAATATGATGCGAAATTCTGCATCGATAGTCTAGTGGTTAGCGAAGTGTTATTTGTGCACTTTCTTTCAGGAAATTCACAATAGCAGCACTTAGTTGGAATTGTGCCCGGTGATTGGCGATAGGCCTATCCCATGGGACCTAAACATAACGAATGAAATGTTGGTGTATTAGGATAAACTACGGTAAACTTACTCATCCAAAATCAGTTGAAAAATCGCAAAAAAACTAACAAAAGATTTGAACAGGCTCTCAGAATCATATTCTTAATTGCTGATACGGCTTTGTCATGTTGACATTTACACCCTGTATATTAAGAGTTAAGTACTATCCAAAGCAACTGGAGGACTGAACTCAGTTTTAAATGTTTATGAATATAGTGAAGTAAATGCATGTTTGATGTGATCTGTTGTTTTTATTAGTAGATTTGATACCTTTCCTTGAAATTCTTATAATCATATATAATATTTATATGAAGAAACGACGCCCGCACTAGGAATAACTCCTGTGTCGCGGGGGTGTTTACAAACATACATTTCTTGCGGATCACACAAAGATTTGTCCCGTGTGGGGATCTAACCCACAACAGCAACAGCGCAATTGATTGGCCATAACGCCAACGCACTTATCAATTAATGTCAGCCTACACGAATTTCGACTACGGCGGGCAGTCTCAACCGTGATTAGCCACCTGTGTTGGACACACTAAAGTGCTTGTAATATTCTAAAGCAAACAATAGGAGATGGTGATAAAAGGGCAATAAAGGGTTGTATGTATTTTTAATGCCACATTATAGAAAAATAAAAACAAAAAATGTTGTCCAAAAATTAAAAAAAAAAGGTTAAGGGTGAACAACCCTTATCGCTTAGGGGTATGAAAAATAGATAGTAGCCGATTCTCAGACCTATTAAATATGCATATAAAATTGGTAAAAATTAGAAAAGCCGTTTCGGAGGAGTAAGGTAACTAACATTGTGACACGAGAATTTTATATATAAGATTAAAGTTATAGTAAGTATAAATACATAAATATGACGCGGGCACAAAAAGAGTTGATTAATTTTGAGTCGAGCAGCATACGAATCCATAGCTAAATTGACAAAGCACTTGAGGCGTATACCCAGGGGGTGCAGGTTCGAGCCTTGCTGGATTCTTAATTATTCAACTTTAATATTATATATAACACACTAAAGTGATTAAACGTCTGCGCGTAGCTCTCTCTTCTCTCACTCTTATAGCCCGATGGATGGATCGGATGGATAGACCGACACGAATGGAAAGGGATCAGATGCAGGACAGGAGCCAGGGGTTGTTGCCAACACAATTTTACATTAGATAGAACGCCTAAAGCAATTACACTATCCAATGACAAGACCAAATACACACATTCACTCACACAAGCACACGCAGTCTCAGTACAAATCTTTTCTAATCACAAAGTTACCTAATTACCTTCTTGTGAAGAATAAATAACCAAAGCAAGGTTGAGAAATAGCATCCTAATCACGATTTTATGATATAGAAAAGGGAACCTCCTACCTGATTTGGCTTTCATCCACGACCGAAAATCGGTGACCAAGTTCGACATTGTTGCGCAAAAACCTTACGCACACTGTAGGTCCTACAAAAAAAATATATCAAAAATAGAGTATGATAATGACAACCGGCACGATTATCGGTCCTTCAATAACTAGGTCGTGGGTGTGAGCCTTAAAGATGCTTCAGTGCTGTTTCTTAATTTTTAAGAAATATTGAGGTTATGGATATATGGATAACCTGTTTCAATTATAGATAATCGCACATGGTGCATAAAATCCTATGTTGGTTCCATGTACGGCACTGCAAACCAAAGAGAAATATATCGATACAGAAACTTCTCAATACCATAAATCTCAAAAGAAGACTAAATTTGACATTTGACAATATCACTCAAAACAGCGCAAACGAAATACAATAATTATTGTGGTGCGAGAAGTTGATATAATTTGTTATTTAGATATCGATATTTACATGGGATCATGCGAAAATCGGCGTTGTACATAACTAGAACATGTTATTTATTCATTTTCTATGGTAAGTCATGTTCCTTAACAGAGCTTTTGTGAACTGGCCAGAGAACGGTAGCATAGTTGGTTGGAAGGGCCCGGGAGTTAGTGCTGGCAGGGCAGTGGCAGCCCTCAAAGGGCCCTCGGTGCTGGCGGGGAGTAGAGCCAGACTCCAGGAAGGCCCGGGCTCAAACCCCGGGTTAAAGATTCCGTTTCGAAGATACCAGCTACACGCTCCATCTAAGGTTCTATACGCTCAATCTTATTTGCACAATCAGTTTGTGCAAGGTTTAAAACAACCGGCAAAACGACCTGTTTTTTTATACTCCTGCAGCAGACGAACGTGTAGTCCACCTGATGGTTAGATAGATAGATAAAACTTTATTTGCATACCATTCCATTACAAACTAAAGATAACTATTAAAAGATAATAACAATATACAAAGGGCGGCCTTATCGCTTGATGCAATTTCTGCCAGGCATCCTTTGGTTAGAGTAGTACAGCCCATGGACATCAACAATCCTCAAAAGCAGATTGTAGTTGACTCACTGCAGCTGAGGACTACGGTGTTATGCCTTCTATGCCAGTAATTTCAGGGCCTAATCTTATCACTAAACCGGAACACATGCAAGCACTACCATTTGGCGGTAGGTTAAAGGTAACACGGTGGTGCTGCCGCCCTCGAGCTCGTTCACAAGATCTCTACCACCAGGAACGATGTTGTCGTAAACTATAAAAAAATCTGTCACTTCTAGGAGGCTAAGACGTGCCTGATAGGCTTACACTTAAATGCTTAACAGGTGAAATGTAGGTTTCATACACTTATGCCCATCGAGGTTATAAACGCGTGATGTTACAGTTTATTATATCTGACGGTGCTGGCCAGCGGACATCGAGAATTTACAACAAAATCTGACGAACATTCATCCAAGTTTGAACCACTAAGAGTGAATCATATGTCGTGCTTGCTGAAGAGGCACAAAATTGCCAATATGCATCCATTGAAAACTGGAAAAGGATTTGGTTAGCCATTTCTGATTTGATAAACTTCTGGGACGGGTCAAACTCAAAGTCGTAGGACCAGGACGGGTCAGAGACGAGGCGCCATTTCAATAAATGTTCATACAAAATGCATAGAAGCGTCGAAAAGACAGGGTACAACAAGACACGGGCACGACGACTGTGCTCTATTCAAAAACATACAGAAGAAAAGGACGCAGACAAATTCGGTCACGTTGCATCCGCGCGCTCGTGCAGTACAGGTTTAGATCTATAGGGCGTACTTAAACTAATTTATTTATATATTAATTAATAATACAACTGCTTAATGCACTAACAGTTTCCCAATACGTGCAATTAACCATTACAAGTAGAAGATAGAGTACTTATCGCCTGACTTAAATGCTACTTAATAGTAGATACTTAAAAACAATTTGTTAAATTTATTTAAGGAAATAAAAAGAAAAGAAAACAAAATTCCTATTAACCTAAAAACAAATGACTACATCTAAATTAAAATTTTGAGTAAAATATATCAATATTTGGAAACTGAGTTATAAGGGCGTTGGTCAAAGACTGATTTGTTGGAGCAAATTTTGCAATGCACGTTCTGACTTGGCTAAGACTTGGCATTAGTGACAAAAATACTAAAGTAGTGGTTCGTTTAATATAATTTCTATAGATCTCAGCCTTTGTTCGTGTCTCGATCGTACCCCGTGCGTTTCATACGCGCGCGACGCATCCTTGCCCGGGCAGCGACGACGCGTCCATATCCTACGACTTTTGCGTTTGTCCCGCCTTTTATTGTTCAACAGACTGCTGCATTCAAACTACATTTCAAAAGCATATAGCAGTTAAATTGCTTTTTCCAATACAATGAGCACTACTGAAATAAATGTATTAAATAATTAGAACTTTATAAGCAGCGATAGCCGAGTGGGAGACCGTACGACTGTGAAGTCGTATCGGGTTCGAACCTACGGCACACATCTCTGTCAATAAATCGTTTAGATTCGTCTTTTCAAAGATATGTGTGTATTAATCATAAAAATTATCAAATCGTTTAGATTCGTCTTTTCAAAGATATGTGTGTATTAATCATAAAAATTATCGCTCGCTAACGGTGAAGAAAAACATCGTGAGGAAACCTGCATGCCTGAAAGTGCCTAAAAAGTGCTCAAGGGTGTGTGAAGTCTACCAACCCGCAATTGGCCAGCGTAGTGGACTATGGCCTAGCCTCTTCTCATGAGAAGAGGCTCGAGCCCAGCAGTTGGACATGTATTAGAAACAGGGCTGTAATTATTAATAAATTAATTACAGCAATTGTATTAATGCAGTTCGTCCATCAGTCAATGAGCTTCACAGGTCGATACCAAGCTAATTTCCATTAATATTTTTACAGCATTTCAAACTGCAAAACCTTCACCATCTTTTGAAGACTATTTCAGAGATACCGTAATATCGACAAAAGCTTCGACGTCAATACAGAATAGAAGAGCAAGAGCCTTTCAATTCATACCAAGTATGCATAATTTATCATAGACAACTTTCATCGTCGTTCATTCGTCGTTACGCACGTATCACCTTGTCACCTATGGTCTTGGGTCGAGCAAAACTGTTATTTGGAATTTTTCAATCAGAAAATTACCAAAAGCAGCACGGAGCAGAAGTGCCCAGTTCATTGCGATAGGCTTCGCCTCTTCCTCGTGGGACCTAAACATACCACACGTGACAAAACACTACGTCACACGTGACGAAACCACACAGCACACGTAAACCTACCAAACATCACTAGTAACGTAACCTCAAATCATACATACGAGACATAATTTTAAATCACGTGACTCTCACATCACGTGATCTAAACAGGCACCACATTTGACCCATCCTTACATCATACGTGCGTGACCTTTAGTGTGACTCAACTTCAAATCACATGTCATTGTGACCAAATCACACATCACTCGTCCTTAACTTTTATTCAATTTAGGTCCAGTTTAACTATAACTAAACTAGCAGTTAGCAATCATATTTTTTATTAGGAAATGATAAAAATGATCTATTAAATCTACTTTTTAGTTTGGTTTATTTATAAGAGCGTTTTTTTTTTATTTCTTTTTGTCGAATTATTGCATTGTCATCGATCTTTGACAGGTGTGCAAATTTTAATGAAATCTGTCCGTTTAAAGTGGGTCAAAATCGAGTCCAAAATACATACAAGTGAAGCTAATATAAGCGTGTTAAAAACAATACAACCTTTTTTTTTATACTACGTCCACAGCGAACGAACGTGTAGTCCACCTGATGGTAAGTGGAGTACAGCCCATGGACATCAACAATCCACAAAAGCAGATTATAGATGCGTCGCTGCAGCTGAGGACTACGGTGTTATGCCTCATGTGCCAGTAATTTCAGGGCCTGATCTCACCACCAAACCGGAACACAGTAATGCAAGCACTACTATTTGGCGGCAGGTTAAAGGTGAGACGGTGGTGCTGCCGCCCTCGAGCTCATTCACAAGAGCTCTACCACCAGTACTAATATAATTTCAGACCTAAAGAACAAATTCAAGAACCTGAAAATTGGTGGCAAAGACAAGCAGAGAGACGGAAGCACATTCACGACAACAACGAGCAAGAACAGAATTGAATCGTCGAAAAAATCAAAGCTATCGAAGAAGAACAAGACATTTATAGCAACGGAGTTTATACCTGGTAAATACAAAATGTAACATGACATCACGAAATTACCCAGAAGGGTCTGGCATTGGTGTATATTTGCTGGTAATTGTACCTATCGTCTGAGCAGCGGGGAGTCGCATCGGTCAGCTAATACGCACAGGATGCTGTTGGTACTGGATCTCAGTCGTTTAAGCAAGGAGGCGCAACGCATACTATTTATTTATTTATTTAATAGTTATACAACTGTTAAATGTACTAACAGTTCCAGTGGCGGATTTACCAGCAGGCTGAGTAGGCTGGAGCCTAGGGCGGCAGATTTTTGGGGCGGCAAATTTGGGGTCCGATTTTTTTTTTTACTGTATATAATTTGCTCACAGAAATGAAAAAGATTTCATTACGGTTTTCTGATGTTTTACAGATAGAACTCTGCAACAAATTTTGTCGCTTTACATTCGGTATAGCATAGAGCGTAAAAATAATCTAGGACTTGACAATTGTAGAGGCAAGGGCGGCAAAAACTGCCCAGCCTATACCTTAAAAATTTGTTAATCCGCCACTGTACAGTTCCCCAATACAAGTAGAAGAAAGAATACTTATCACTTAACTTTTAAATGTTACCTAAAAGTACTTAAAAACTTACGCATAATTGTCACAGATTGTAAAGCACACAAAGATTTATCTTGAGCGAGAATCAAACCCGCGACTTCGGCGTCGCAGGCAGGTGCACTACCGACTTCGCCATCCGGTCGTTTAATTATGTTATTTAATTTATTACAGCACCCGTCAATCTTATGTATCGCACAGTGACCAAAGAAGAAGGAAATAGGAATGACCTTTTTAATCTATCTCCGAATAAAAAAGCCGAGAAAGTGATGAAAAATTCAAATGATGTCAAGGTAAAATCCATAACATAACATTACGCTTATAATCATCTTTTATTTTTATTGCAGGCATCAAAGGCCCCATATACATAAATACCTTAGACTAACATACATAACATTTAATTATTATTATTTTAATGTTTTGCACGTTGATTCGGCGACGCGCGGCGCGGTGTCATGTAGCGTTCCTCGGAAACGCCGGCACACGACACCTCTCGGCCAGAAGTCCACTTTTGTGTATGTTTCTAGCCGTTCCGTCGGGATTCGCACCACAAACGAAGTAAAATTAACGTTGTGACGCGATTTCAGCTTAACAACTCTCAACATTAAGGTGGTCTTCACCCGAATGTATTCCACAATATCTTCAGCCTTTGTGGAATACATTAATCTTGAGACGTACAACGCAGAATGCAGTAGCATGTTCGGGCCGGTCGGTGCTGTACCGCACTCGTTTCGGCAAGTGGGCCTCTTCTTGCGTCTTTTTTCGACGACGATGAAACCTTCCTTGTCACTCTTGTTTGAAACCGATATACTACCGATAATACCCAGAAGGGTGTGTGCCAAGGGTGTACAACACCCACTTTACATCTGTTATGTTAGGTCTTATGGGATAGGGGTTGAGCCCATCGCCCTCCACCGGACGCAAAATTCTAACTTCGTGCTGTTATTGATAATTTCCTAACGGAAAGTTCACAAATAAAACTTTGCTTAACCCGGAAATCGAACCCGAGACTCCGCGGTGAGAGACGCGATGTTATGTTTATGCTCGCTATGAGTTTTAATAACGATTTACTAACGATACCGCAAAGACGATTCTTGAATTTTAAACTATTGGTTAGATTTGGCATGATGGCCAAACGATTACCAAACGGTATGTTAAAGATATAGGCTATGTATATAATTATGTTATTACGATATTAGCTGCTTGGGATGAGCAGTGCATTGTGATGCAGGCATAGTATTTTTGCTTATAGTTTATGGCGCCCTTATCCACCATCCATAGCGCCACGTGGACGTGGATGACATAAACGTCGCGGGTGGCAGCTTCTATGCCATAAAATTATTTATATATTATTTGATATTTTATGTAGTTTGTAAAGTTACTAAGTTAATAAAGTTTTCAGTTTATAAATGTAGTTAAGTTAAATTAATTTTGTTGATACCGTCGTATATCCGTCCGGTTCCATCAGAATTTTAGCGCTGCAGGGCTTTAAGCACTGCAGCATATGGCTGAGAGTCCATTTCGGGTAAAAGTATCGTACTTTTCATTTTTTATGTATATTTATTCATTGATTGTTACCCTATACACCGCTGTATTAAGTAAGTTTTCCTTTCTTTTTTTTTTCTACAACACAGACATCTTCAACACCTCACGTTCCTCCGTCAATAAAGTCTAAAGAGCTGCGCTGTCGCAAACCACCTTTAAAAGGCTCAGCGCGTTTGTCTTTCGCTCCAATAAAACGACCCCATGGAAAATGGAAGACTCGGGTGTATTTGAAACCGGTGGATACCACGAGGCGGTACGATGATATGGACCTGACTATGGATGACAAAACGATGGATTGGACAACACCGAAGAAGATCAACGTGGATTGGATGAAGAAACTTGAACAAAATGCATTGGATCCGACCGATTTTAATACAGAAGCTACGTTAAATTTTATAGAACAGGTAGATTACTTTTTAAAAGAGTATTTTTATGTGTTGGGGGATAATATCTATATTTACTGACTGGATTCAAAAAAAAATGTTTTAATGATAGGCCTTTTAGAGTATCATGCCCTAAAGTATGACCTACATAATATACGAGCGAAGCTGAAAGAAACAAATATATGTAGTAAAAAGACAACCCCTTGTTATGATCAACACTCAAGCCATATACGAGTAAATTACTGATATAGCTTACATAATTTTCTTACTTAAAGCTGAATAATGTAACACCTTCTTCAATTTAAATTGATTTTTTCAGAGTAACAACTTCAACGATATTAAAATGAAAAAACACAGAGGAACAACAATAAAGCGCAACACATTCACTACAAGATTACACATTAATAAAAAAAGAGAAGTTGAATCTGAAGTGTTCACTGCCAAAGATGTCGCCGGCCTTGATGTCGTAGTAGATTTAATCAAAAGCAACGATGAAAAAGATGTAGCTAATGCACTGCCCAATAACGTTTTGCTACAGCAATCGGTAACGCGACCACGTGACAGCACAAGTACCATTCAAGTACACATTGCTATTCCATTCGATCCCACCAGTAAAAAAAGATCACCAGGCCAGGTAAGAGTTCGAAAAGTTTTCTCAGCAAAAATGTCCGTGCCTGTTGATTTGGAATACCAAATTCATTCTTTTGAAGATGTTGAAACAACCACTTCTTATTCCACGGAGGCTTTCTCTGACGAGGGGTTATCGCCAGGAATGTATTTGCTGGTCGATAAACCAAAAAATAAGTATGAATTGAAACCGGTCAACGCCAATATAAATTTTAAAGAAATAAAACTAAGAAAAGCAGAACCCACAGCTGCGATAAACTCAGTAGATACAACAACTAAAGAAGATATAAAAAATGTGACTCTGAGACAAAGTTTATTGAAAGCCGTCAACAGGCAGTTAGCAGCGCTATATGCCAATCTGACTAAAACATCTAGTGAAAGTCCACGACAAAGAAGAAAAAGATACACAAAATCTATGGACGTTCGAAGGCTAAGGAAATATCCACTTAAAACTATGAACTATAGAATAAAACGAGGTATAGATTGGGATGCGGTTAAAAAGTTTTTTGGTCACGACAGAGTCTGTGATTGTAAATGTCGGGAAAATAGAACAATGTGTCGAGCTTGTGCAGCGAGTGACGCAGTTATAGATGAACTCATTTTTGAATTTGACAATCTCGAGCGGTACATGAAGGACCACTGCACGGAAATACAGACATATTTTTGGATGAACCCCAGCGGAGGGAAGAAATTAAGAGAGGCCGTTCGCAAAGTTGATAAAAGTTTACAAGACTATTATAAGAGAGTCAAAGGAAAATGCAAGGGTAAGACTTGTAAAACGTTGACAAATACTTATATTGATAAAAGACGATTTGCTGATAATTTAGAAATTGTAGAACAAGGAACGGGACACGATTTTTTGAAAGATTTGATTGATATAGGTAATGATCTTGATAAATTAATAGAAATGAAAACATGCGTAAGACCCAAGTTGTATGCAGCGGGTACAAAAATGATATTTGCAACAAATTCATGTGTGTCCGTCGTAATGAAACCTATCATTAAAAGATCAGATCACGAAATTAAAAATAAATTGGTCAAGAATGTTTATTCTTTAGACAATATCAATGTTAATATTGTGTGCAAGACTGACAGACGGAATGTGGATGAATCACATAAAGATGAATTACAAAATAATTTGAAGAAAAGAAGAGGATTTAAGCATTTTTTCCCTAAAAGAAACAAAAAGAAGAAATTTTGCACATATTCTGGAACTGAAGATCCAAATTTTAAGGCTCATTTTAAACGTGAAGCTAATGGAGGCAAACATATCGAGTCACCACTGATCTCTGATAGCGGTGGCTCTTTCTGGTATGACTATATAAAAGCTGGCAGCACAAAACCCCAGCTCCCGAAACAAACGGAACAATTTATAATTGTTCCAAAACTCGACTTATCTATCGTAAAAGTTAAAGATTCTATAAAAAAAGACGTAACCACTCAACTTTTCCTAAGCACTTTAAATGATATTAAATACATGAATAAGAATTCAAACCGTTCCACAATGTTTCTGCAGTCGATAGCTGGCAAAACTGATAAATCGAATGTTTCAAATGAAAAACCCTCTCCTGTTAAATCTGTAACTATACAACCTCAAAAAAATAATTCAACACTAAAAGAATTAAAATCATCAAGCAATAAAACGACTGAAGCAAAATATGTATCACTATTTGAAGTCATGCAAAAACATTTCCATGGTCTCAATAATTGTCGAATTACAGGAAGTAATTTGACAGATCCGACAACACCAAAACCTACAGCAAAGATGTCTATATTACAAGAGTTAGAACAACTAATAGATGAATACTCAGGTACTAAAACTACCCACCAACCGGAACATTTAAAAGAAAGTGCAAGTAAGGCCATGTCAATATCAGACGACATAAAAGATTTAGAAAATAAAATACTTGCTATAACACGCAAATATTACGATAATGAAATAGATACTCCACGAACAACTATGGAATCTGTGTCAGCAACTATCGAAGATATAGAAAAAAGCTTGCACGATAAAATAAACAAACATTTTCCTAGAATCCAAAGTGAGCCACTTACAGAAAGACCCATAGGAGGTCAAAATGAAACTAAAGACAATAAATACCAAACCAAAAGTAAACAAAAAAAAATAACTACAAAAAAGACGAATAAATCTAAAGGCAGGAAAAATAAAATGAAATCCAAAACAAACAAAGCTAAGGCCAAGACAACTAATATTTGGCATCCAAGTTTACACAACACAACTACACAAAAAAACTATTTGCCAAAACTATCGGATAAAAATGAGTTGCCACAATTAAAAAAGGGACCTTATACTTCGAAGTCACTTACACCGAAGACGCTTGACACTTTAACAACTCTACCACCAATGGGGATCGATTCAACAAAATCAACGAAAACAACCACAAAAAGAAATGAAGGTTTCTTTCAACAACTCAAATCCGCTACTCTAAGCTTTTTCGGGATTCGCAAAACTACAGTGCCTGCTTCTAATAAAGTAAAGGAAAGTTATGCACCTCAAGTGATCAGACCTGTTGATCTTGAAGAAGACTTACATTTCAACGAACTGGAAGGAGTGACTGAAGCAACGATTGACACACCTATTGTTATCAATGATGGTCATACTCAAGCGGTCAGTAAGAAGTATAAAGATTATAAAAGTTTGTTGCTGTCTATAATACAGTTTGAGACCAATAAATTGAATGAGGAGTGGCATAGAATTGCTTATGGAACTGATGACACCTGGAGTAACGAGTGAGTAATCTGTATAGATATTACAAAGCAGACGAGTATGTTCATTTGATTGATTGTTTGTGTTTTGATTGAAAGCACTAAGCCGACTCACTAATGGATCGAATTAGCCCATTTATTGAGCAATGCTTCGGTCGGCAGTTGGATGGATGGTTTTCCTCCGTGCTTCGAAGTGCACGTTACGTTGTCGGATCCTGTTTTCATATGAACTTCAATAGTCACGAGGTCAGAAAGTCAGACAAATAGTCACACCTTATCACCTATAACATTGTAAGAAGCTTCAAAGAAAGGTTTACTTGGATTTTTTTTCATAGAGACCAAATTTGGACTCTCCGCACATTAACGGATAATATTCTACGGAATCCGTGAAGCTGCATTTTCGTTGATGCGGTCCAGTCCGCTCAACTCCTCTCTGCCCATCTCAAGGCCGCGTGTTTATTTTCGTGTGCGATTGGCCAATTCGCTCCGCTCTGCCCCGCTCCTCTTCGCACTTCACCCTAAGACTAGAACTCATAAAACTTGAATGTTTCAGCTCATCAATAACATCGGATTCGCCACAAGACGTAACAGGAGAGCCCAAATATGAAATGCCGCAAGATATACCGGTAACAACCAACTGCATACAACCCACGAAACATAAAGGTGCAGGTCTACTCAAACGAATGGGGAAAAGACTCCTGTGTCTATTGAACCCCCATAGACCGACAAATTCGGTAGTCCGACATCGCCCTGCTCAAGGTTTGTCGGATTACCGGGATTCAACTGAATTACAAACTAATCTGTACCGATAGAGCTATCCAATTATGTATGGAAACGTAAAATTTCCTGTCGAAAAATTGTCACTGTGGCATGTGGCAGTATACTTTTTTTTGACATACGACGCGGCTGAAGCCACTGGAGAAAATTAGTTTTAAACACAACACAACACACACACACACAGTTATACTTGAATTTATTTAAAATTTTCTGCGATCATAAAAAAACCTTTAGGGATCACTAATTAATAAAATTTACATAATTATTATAATTCGAAATGTTTGATAAACAGCGATATTTTTACCACATCATTGTAAGCATCACTTCTTCCGCGATCATGGCGCTTGTAATACTACTGATATCTATCGAAAAATCATACTACAGAAGTAGGGTAAATACCCGGTTCATCTAAGTCTTCGGGCGTGTGGGAGCGCTGGCTGCACACCCATCACACAACAGCAACACGCGACGCCGCGTTACGTGTGTGCAGCCAGCGCCCCTACACGCCCGACCATCGCACACGCGTAATGTCGGGTCAGTCTATAAGTATTAATTACACTGGAATCGATTGACGTTAATTGATTCCGATCGATCGCAATGATGTGCTCTTATTGTCTCTAAACGTCAAACGTCGATGGATTTCAGCGTAAAAACACCATTATATTTCGAAGATCAGTAAATTAGCCGTATCAGATCTCATCTAATGACACATCTTGTTCAAAGGCAGCTCAGCATGATAAAGGCAGAACAACTGAAGCTCATACCAAAAAAGCTAAAATGACCACCTCAAAGAATAATGGCATAATACTTAAAATAGGTACGTATCATTCGAAGCCATATTTTACTAAGGAACAGTTGAAAAAATTATAGGACTGGCATGATTTAAAGCTTTTTTTTATAAACCATCATAAACCATTTAATATTATTATTATTTTACACACCATCGATCCGGGTAGAGTCGCTGGTTATGTCCGAGTTGCACGGACTAAAACCCAACGTATATGACCGGGGTCGCCAGGATTTGCACCTGCGAAACTGTGGTTTCAATAAATTTCGCTTCTCTTTATTGATTATTTTTATAGCATAGCAAAATGCTTAGCAAAAAATTCTCAAATCGGTCCTTGAGTGTCTTCGAGTAAACAGCGAACAAAATGAAAAAAATAAATAAAAAAACAATCGATTTGAGAACTTCCTCCTTATCGATTAAAAATATACACATGTAAAATTAAGAAAGCGCACATTATTTAGTTTACATTCGACACAATCTAATCCAAAGCCTTTGTTGCAAGAGGCGAGTGACTCCTACCCCGCACCCCGCACCGTCTGCGACCTCCAGGCCACCCTCGACCACGTCCTCAACCTCCAGAGCAAGCTCACACACAAGAAATTCCAAGATTACGTAAAAAACATTACATGCCACAAACGAAGAAGAATGAAAAACAACTTTTATATCAAAGAGAGAAACACCTCTTTGCAATGGAATTGGATTCGTAACAAAAGATTTACAAGTTATTGTAATGTTTATCCAGGGTAATAACATTACATAATATCACGTATATACCCAGAAGGGTGTGGCAGAGGTGTACAACACCCACACTTCATTTGTTACGTTTAGGTCCCATGGCTAGGTGGTGAACCTATCGCCATCTACTGGGCATTTCCAAGAATTTCCTAACAGAAAGTTCACAAATAACTCTTTGCCCGACCCGTTAAAGGAACCCAAAATTTTTTTTTTATATATTTTTTTACTTTTTGATATTTGTCATTACGCTAACCTCAACGGAAGCAGGGTAGTATGGTGTAACGCAGGTCCAAGCGCGTGAGCAGCTACTACATAATTATAACGAATTCCACACGGACGAAGTCGATGACAAAAGCTAGTTCAATATTATAATAATGATAGTGCCTTTTTTACAGACACAGATACTTCTTAAATGTAGAAAAAATATCAGATGAAGACGTCATTTTACAACGCAATGGTAAAAGTTTGGATGAAGATAATAGAAACATAAATATTGACAAGTTTGTATATCGCGGCAATGAATTCAATAGTGAAGAGTTTGAAACATTTCTTAAAGGAAAAGGCGGTGTTTATAAAATTGAATATAATAGAAGGAAAAGAGATACAGTGAAAACTTTAGCTCATACGTTGTCGCCTTTGACAACTACTGAGGTGAGTAATGATGGGGATAATATCCACAAGTACTGGTTTGTCACTTTGTTCACTTGGGAACCGCTAGTCCACGAGACACTAGGAATATCACATAAAAACAACGGAGGACGGGTACACCGTAAAACGCGCGCACTATTCGTTACTTCAGTTTTTTAACACACCGCTAATGCAGCGCTGCGGTGCCATCAGCCAATCGAATTGCTTAGCAATTTTTCGATGAAACAAATGGTGGACCAGTCAAATCCACTACTCTGATTAGAAATCTACACATAATTGAGGTAATTAAAGGAATGAAAATAGGGAATTTATGTTAAGAAAATCCCTACCAAATTATAATTATATTATATAGGAAATTACCGATATTAAGAACTAAATTACCGCCATTTCTAACATGTTATATTCATCACAAAAACCTCCTGCAGGACAGGCTAAGCCTAGTGCAGGAGATCTTTAGTCGATTGCACACTTCTTTACATTACAAAGACCTGTCATTTATACTGATATATTTAGACTGTAAAGAAAATGTAAACATCTTGGCAGTTAATACATTTTATTTTATTTTTATTTTTCATCTGCTTGCACCACTGTTTTTTGACTCAAATCGTCGCTGCAATGGAACATGACAACTGAAAGTGTTGACTGAGTGTTTGTGTAGCAACCTTAATATTTAACATTATATGACAATGTTTAAATAATCAACTCAGGATGTAATAACAAAAAAAGCAAAAATTATTGTCCAATAAGTATGCAATATTTTCCATTTTCTTTTTTTATTCTTTAATTCTAATTCTGTTAGTTTACATAACTAACAATAAATGTAAGAGTACAAAAAAATCAATAACGGTTTTTTTTTAAACCGCGCATCGCAAAAAAAAATGCCTGTTTATTTAGCAACTATAGACTCGAAATATATAATTACCCGTTATAACCTTTCAGAGCGAAATCTACGTAATGGCGGGAGAATCCACAATCCTCTACTGCCAAGATCCAAGGTCTTCAGACCCTGATGCCAGGTACACGTGGCAATCAGAACGACCTGACATGATGGATCAGAACAACGTAAAGATGCATGGATACAGAATGGTGTTGAAGAAAACGGGGCCGAAAAATGATGGAAGATATAGCTGCTATCGGGTTAGTTTCTGTTTAAATACAGGCAAGTGAGATAAAGGTGAGGCAGTAACTCCTCAACCTTAGAGCTCATTCTACCACTTCTCTAAATTATCAAAATCATTCAATTACTAATTATTAATTTTAGTCTATCTATGCATATTTAATTGTCCGTCCGACTGACTTGCTTTATCAACTTGGATGGAACTCCGTCATTTTTAAATTTTGAAGACCGGCAATTCGTATACTTGATCTTTAATTTGTAGTTCATTTCATTTCTCTTCTTAGTTATTAGAAATTTAGGGTCCTGGCAAGTGGTGACCCTAGCTGGTTGATTAAAGCGGCTGCCCGGTGTGCCGAACATCGCAGGTTCTATAATAATTTCAACAGTTTTTTAGTATAAGTATACGTTTGTTTTAGAACAAGGAGTTTTGCAGAGACATGTACGTCAAGATCGTGGCCTTACCTGAGTATGATATTGTGTTCCTGCCTACCTACAGAACGCAGAAGGAATGCTCTTATGTAGTAAACATTACTTTTATTTGTCACATCTTTAAATAAAACTTCAAGACTCGTTTGTGGAGCGGTGGTATAACGCTTCAGATGAAGCGAAACATCTACAATCAACTTTCGTGCATCGTTCTTGTCCGTTCGATTACATAAGTTGAATTAAAAAAAAATGCGATCGCTCCCTGCGAAGTCTTTTGTTTGATCCCCAAGTGATCGGGTTTTTTCGGTCGTTATAAAAAAATACTAGTAATTTGCAAATACAGATAATATAATACTAGTACAGATACCCAATCTCATACAAAAAATTGACGCCACCCTAAAAAATATTATTCTGGGGGCTATTTTAATTCATTTTTATGCCAATAGATGGCCGTACTTGTGAGTAGTCTCAACCGCGCTACCTCAACGCCATCTAGCTTTTGCAAAAGGTAACATCAGGTACATGACGTCCTTGTGTGCGTGAGAATGTGTCTGTGTGCGTGCCAAAGCTGCCAATATATTATTATCTGCATGTGTGCGTGTCAGTCAGTATGTACATTACCATTACGTTTGACCTTCTACAACGCTATAACACTGCTGCATTCAAAATATCAAACGATATTTTAAAGTTTTAAAATTTAAAGTTTTTTTAATGAAATGTAATGTAATAAAATAATGATTACTTTCTATTGCAATTGATTTTGATTTAGACTAAACTAAAAAATATAAGGGAAGTGTCGCTAAAACGAGCAAAACAAAGGTATCGCGGTAAAGGGCGTCCTTGTCGCGCTCACTTGGCGTGAGTCACAAACCTTTTGTTCAAAACCTTGAACCTTTTTTATTTAGTCGTATTTATTTCGGAATGTTAGTACTCAATAAAACTTTTAAATCAAATTCAACTCTTTTATTTTAAACGGGTACAGGCACATAGTTATAAATAGATTTTTTTTTAAATAGAGAATTCAGAATCTATGTCTGTGCCACTCGAGGAACTTTAACTTTCTGAAGTGTCTGTTACATGTATAATAAAGCGATTGGCTGTTTTGTCTATTTGATGGTCAAGACCTCTAATCACGGCTGCTCCTTTTTGACGTGCTCGACACAATTTTGCCATTTTTCAGGCGTTACCTGATTGAAGGCATCATTAAATAATGTTTTAAAATCATTTAATTTAAATGTAGTAGGTATTGTGTCGAGGTATTTGCCTATACCTACTTCAAATAAAACGTCTTAAGTCAAAAAAAAAGTTGCAAAAGAAAATCTTTATTTATTTCTGGTAAAGTTTGATCGAAAAATCTAAAATCTGTTTATAAAAACGTGCAATCATGTTTGCTTAGCATTGTTCCTACAACTGTCTTCGTTCGCAAAAACGTATTTTTGTAGCAATCTTATTATCGAAATTTTTAGCTAGACCTAAGATTGCTTTGAAGGAAGAAGACAAGGGAGGTTTTAGTCATATCACTCAATACAAAAAACATGTATGTAAATACCCACTAGAGTATCTAGGGGTGCGCTTTGTTTTTCATAAAAAAAAAATCTTCATAAAATCGCAATTATTTTCTGAAGAAAAATGTTATTAATAACAAATTAATAACATTTTTCTTCATACTCATTGGCATTAATAATATTGTTTTTCATTCACATCTTTTATCCTATTATTTTCTTATATTATAGTTTTTCTTAATGATACCGATCATTCTTTTCAACTCCTAATTATTTTTATTTATACATTTGTTTGTTCTTTTTTTTATGAATTTCTTCATTTGAGTGTTACGTTATTTACTTTATTGATATCCATAATGTCAATATAAATATATTAATTATTTATTTATTTAATTGTAAAAAGATCTGAAAAAAATCTCGCATAAAATATCCACAAGAGCACACAAACAATCCGAAAACTTCTACCGAAGTGAAGGAAACACGCGCCCGTTCCTTTGTAAATAAACATTGAGTAACATTGCAGAAAAACATTTTGTTTCTGTTCGAAGTACATCACATGACAATAAAATTGATATCTATATTATTTTAGATTAATAAAAAAATAAAATACATTTGATTACTTACATTATTAGAAAAACATGTATTTAATAGATATATAATTTAAAAAGTTCGATGATGATTTTATATCTAACTATTATTGGAAGGCAATCGTAGCCTCAGAAACTAAACGCGTCATCGTAAGTGAATGTCCATTAAATTAACATGTTGAGTGACAAAAGCGTCGAACTCTAATTTGTTTATAACTCAATATACACTCACACACTCATACAATGTTAAAATAAAATTGAAATAAGCGCCATCTATTAGCCACAAATAACCTAACCGCATGAAATTTTTACATTTTGTGCCGTATCCAAGACGGCGACTGAAGAGTTAAAGACATTGATTTCTTTTTTCTCTCAAATCACTTTGAAATAATTGAAGAATGCTTTTAACGTTTTATATATACCTACGTGCTTTATTTTTTAAAAATCATATTTTGGTCAAAAGTTGAACAATAGCGTTTATAACAATTTATTATTTTTGCATTGCTACACATAACGCCATCTATGGAAATTTTTAAGAAGTAAAAATCTAATGTTCCTAATGATACCCCATGCTAACATTACTAGTAT
The DNA here is from genome assembly GCA_905147285.1 of Hypena proboscidalis. NCBI lineage: Eukaryota > Metazoa > Arthropoda > Insecta > Lepidoptera > Erebidae > Hypena > Hypena proboscidalis. The sequence continues at coordinate 11,287,931 of LR990153.1, read as the reverse complement.
TCTTGTTAACCCTCCAGCTAAGCTTAATTCGCTTGTGTTAGGAGAAAGTTCACATCCGTGGTGTAATGGCCAGGATTCGAACCCACGACCACTCGATCGTAGGACCCAGGATTGTAGGCTTATTCATTGCGTCACAGCCGCTTCAATTCATCCGTTTTTTTTTAAATCTTTGTTGACTCATAACTTTCGACTGGGGAAAGCGATTTTAATGATTCTTTTTATTTGAACGCTGGTGCTTTCCGTGTGGTTCTATTTAATTTGGTCCGTTATTGAAGTGGTTTTTTTTTCAAAAATTTTGTTGGTTCCCTTAATTAATGCATTCTTTTCTACGAGGCGTAGGCACGTGACGCGTTGCGACCGCTTCTATGAAGATAAACTACTCGATACATATCGTTACCCTGGCCTCACCCTCAATCAGTCTTTCTCAGCCATAAGAAAAATAAGTATTATAATACATCGGAGTAATATGATAATGTATATTTTATAAAATATTTATTCTAGCATCTACGTGCCATCCAGCATTTGGATCGGTTGATGACAAAAGAAGCTCTTTGTGGAGATGTTTGTTCCATCAGATTGAATGAGCCGGTCTGTCAGAGAGATAAGGTATAGGCCATAATAACATCTATCTAGCTTTACTGTATACAATGATATTTATATAAAGACTGTAAATTATAAAGAGGAAAAAGATTTGTTTGTTTCTATGTACTAAATAGGTTCGCAATGTTGCCAATGCTGCAACTGCAACTAAGAGTTGTGCAGTGTAGGCAGAAGTTGGGCAGGCGCAAGCTGCTTCCATTGATTGAATATTTGAAAGTGTCTAATAGAGTAAAATTAACTTTTAAACTTACGCGTTACATGATTAAGTTAAATCTAACGGGAATTAACGCGATCATGCATTATTTTGTCTAGAGTAAATTTTAAAATAATTCTTATAATTGTAATGTTGCCTACAAACCGATAAAAAAGATAAACTATATCTACATAATACCATTGTAACTCTATTTTGTGTGAATAAAATGATCTTTATCTTTAATGCAGTCTGTATTTAAGCCTAAAATTATTTAATTTCAGATCACAAACACGTCCTCATTGCGGTCCACAGCAGTCCTCACATTGTCTGCCCTTCCGATCAAATGCAGTGTACAATGCAGGAGAGATGTACTGGCTTCATTTGTCAGGCTAGCTGCTGGTAATGCCGGTGCTTTGATGGAGGCTAACGGTGAGTGACAGAATAGCCACAGAGGGGTCAAGATGGTGCGAAAAAATTGTATGAGGGTGGATTTCCCAAACGACTTTTTTTTCTGTCCTCGCTGAAATTCGTATTTGAAAAGAAGAATATTGTATTGAATTGATTTTTATAGTATTCTATAGGTAGATATAGGGTGGGGGCAAAAATATTAATGGGCTAGGATGAAATTTAAAGGTAGAAATAAATTCCTAAAGTCCAAATTTTCGCTTGTCGGTGCTGTCCCCGTACTTTTTTTACAAACAAAATGGCTTATAAGTTAATGAATATTAGTAAATTAAGGTTACAACCTACCCTATTTCGTAGGATATTAGTTTCATCATTAATAAATAGCATATTTTATTATTTATCTAACCATATTTATTAATGAGAGGCACAAACGTACTTGTCCCCGAAATTCTTGGCTTATCGGTGCCAAAAAGTAATTTAGACATAACTTTACATAGGCAAGTCCGACAGTGTTCCCTCCCTGATTATTATTTCATGTTAGTACCGCCCTAATGCGCAGTGAAGACAGACGCGTTCTACATCGCTGCATTTTCCCGCAAAAAACGTAAGTACACCATAAAAATTGCTAGGCGACAAATATTTTATCATATCGGTGAATGATTTTTTATATTGTAATATTTTGTTATTTTATATTTGTTTGATTCTTACAGAGAGAATAACTGAATTAGCTTTATTGGCTGTAGTTCAATTTGTCCTAGTTATTATGGTTTCTTTGAAATTTAAAAAAAAGTGTGCTTTTTATCTCGCTCGCTGTACCGTTATCGGTGGAATCGGTGGTCATTTTACCCACCGATACGATAATTTTCCACCTGATCGGTGAAAAAAAATTATCGGTGTATAATTTATCTGCGCGGTGTATAATTTTTTTGTATATTAACAGTTTAAAGACATCGGTGGATTGCTTAATCGTATCGGTGGATAATTTCATCGAGTCGGTGGGTCGGTTCATCACATCGGTGGACTCTGTGTCATTTATTTTTCTCCTAAATCATTTTATTGATATCAGTAATTTTGTTAGGTATAGAAAATGGGTTTCCTATGAGTTTTCGAAAGTTGCTGATGTGATTTTTACTATACCAAACACACTGTGTCGATAGTGAAATTGTACGGTGTTAAATACCTTTGTTTGTTTGTACCCAAAATATTCAAATTTACTAGACCTAACTTAATAAAAATTGGTGTGGGAATAGTTCAAGTAGATAACGTAATTTTCATAGCCAGAACGCCTGTCGCAAAAATTTACGCAAATTTAAAAAAGATGCAATATATTGTCTACATTAAACATAGTATTTAAAAAGAAGTCATATTATTATTGTATTAGGGACAATTAGCAAATTTTGAAGACCGAAATACTATCGCATCCATAAAGCTTCGATGGTAAAAGCATCGCACAATTGAACTTTCGACATATTGTGATCGGTACAACAAAAATCGCGTCACCAACTTTCTAAAAAACACATATAACCCATAAGAGATCAGTCCTATGTCGATTGATCATTCTGTGCAACCCGAGTACCTAGATCGCGAAGTGATAGAATCAAAAGACTCAATTGTTGGGTGGGTCACCGGTTCTGCGGCACATAGGAATTGGGTTCAGTAGGTAGAGAGCTACATTTATCACTCATTTTACGCAACTCTTTAAAAACAAACACAAAGGATTGCAAAGCCATTTTTTTATATTATGATTAGTGTTTACATTGTGATATTATAGCCCTCTGAGCAAAATAGTAAACGAAACAATTATGACGAAAAAATATATAGTGATGTCAATAATATAAATGCACCGTTATGAACTACTAACAATTTGTACTTCAACGTTCATTCAGTGAATGACATAATAATATATAAATTCATCAAAATATATATAGTTTTCAATGACAGGTCATTAACTAAATTTGTGACCATTACGACCATATTAAGCAAAAACGAGCAAAAATATCACTTCTTTTGTAAGGGGTTCTTAAATATTTACTTTATTTAGTTTTAGTATTTGTTGTTATAGCGGCAACAGTTATACATCATCTGTGAAAATTTCAACTTCCTAGCTATCACGGTTCTTGAGATACAACCTGGTGACAGACGGACGTACGGACGGACAGCGAAGTCTCAGGGTTGCATTTCCTTTGGGTAAGGAACCCTAAAAAATGTTAATTTCATAAGCTTTTAAATAAGGTATAAAACTCTGATGTAACTGGAATATGACAAAGTTATTGACGAAACAATGGTGCAAGGTGGTCAGATTTACCATATCAGTGGATAAACACACCTTTTCGGTGGATAGGCATAACATTTCGGTGGATAAACTTAACATTTCAGTGTTCAAGCATTTCATATCGGTGTACAGAAAACTAATCGGTGGTTGGCTTATCGTATCGGTGGTAACCCAAATTCAAACTCAAATTTCTCCTCAGTCTTAAATGATACGTTCATGTGCGTAAAATTGGGGACATTTAGTATCCTATAGATTACAATAAATCTAAAAAATATCCAAAAAAGCTATAAATGAAAAAGTTCACCGATAAGGTACAAAAAACACCACTTGTTGAAATTGACCCATGAATACATGTCGGATTCATTCTTTCTCAAATACAAATTGCTCTAATAGCGATGCATCTAATGCAAGACTTCCTTTCCGATCAAATGCAGTGCACAATACAGATAAGATATACTGGCTTCACTTGTTAGATTCTCTGCTAGAAATAGCGGTGCTTTGATGGAGACTAATGGTGAGAGACAGGATAGGCGCGGTGAGGTAGAGGCGCGGACAATGTAAGACAACATGGTGGATAGACTGCTGTAGGCTCAATCGCACTGCTTAGATCGTACTCTCTCGTAGCCAATACAGGAGGAACGCATGTCTTTATCGCAAAAGCCCATCCACCAGGCATGGCTAATGAGCGCCTCACTCAAGGCACTCGGCTAGCTGAAGACGGCCTTAATCATGGTTTATACCTTCTATATCTGGAGTTTCAAAACAGGTAGACACAAATTGTAATATTTTTAAGCATACTAAGTTGCATAATAAAAAATAATAGTTTAAAAATTAAAAACACGCTTTTAAAGTACTTCTAACTAAAAAGTGAAAAATAATTCCTAATATAAGCTGAAAATGGTAATGAACAAAAAATACTAGTATTATTGTGAAAAAGCGTAGGGCGCTCTGTGCCATGTTTTTCGTCCATCGAGCAACCCACGCTTTTATTTATTATTAACGCAACTATTATTTATTTTCTACTTTTTAGTATGGTTTATTATATATATATATTTATAAGAGCGTTTTTTTTAAAAAAAATTTATTTAATTTTTTTTTTATCGAATTATTGCATTGTCATCGATCTTTGACAGGTGTGCCAAATTTTAATGAAATCTGTCCGTTTAAAGTGGGTCAAAATCGAGTCCAAAGGAGTCGGTTACATACATACATACATACATACATACAGGTGAAGCTAATATAAGCGTGTTAAAAATCCAGCAGCTTTCGAACTAGCAACGCCTGTGAAAACGTGCTTTGCCAGTTTAGCCATGGATTCGTATGTTGCTAGATTCGAAATATCTTAAACCTTCTTTGCTGACTTGTAGACAATGCCTTGTCTGTCTTATTCTTATCTGTGTCTTCTACTTCACTACGTCAATACTTGTAATATAAAAAAAATGCTTTTTGTATTTTGTACAATATTTAGCTTGAAAAATAAAGAATTCAGCACCATTTGTACCGCCTGGGCAACGCTCTAAGTGCTTTTCTAGTTTAGCCATGTTTTTTTTTCAACCTTAATATTGTGTTTTAAATTAATAAAATCATTACTTTTGGCAGATAGTGAACCTTGTTCAGTTCATTAATAAATCAAGTACTTTTTGCAGTGGTGATCTCGAAGGATGGTGTTAACGAGACATTGAAGCCAACTAAAGATGTCGCTACTTCTTTGGTAACCCACGTGCTGAGGAAAAAAGGTAATTGACACAAAATACTAATTTAATTCGTTATTGTTAAATTTATTCATAAAAACATAAATAAATCAAAACTGCGAGGTCTCGGGTTCGAGTCATGTATGTCACACCACACTGTTATTGTAATAAGATCTTCTTATTTGAGAGAAAATCTTGTAATTTGTGGCGTTGAATAAATACATTCTTATCATCTTATATCGCATTTCCTTTGAGACAACCTTCTGGGTGATATAGTCGTGATGTTGTGACGATGAGAATTGGTCTCCATTGGCTCTGGTTGCTCTTGGTCTATTAGCAAATATTTATTATTTTTGTTGTACAGATTCTCGCAACGTCCGCGAATACCGCAAGCTGACCTCAGCGATGAACCCCGGCACGGTGCAGACCATCGCCATTTGTGGAGCTGGCTATTATCTACTGCAGGATCCAGAGATTTGTGGTAAGATAAACACATACATGTAAACAGTGTGTGACCGACCGTACGCTCGCGTATTTTGCTGAATTTTTATAAAAAAAATCAGTAACCAGCGTAAGATACGCACCGACGCGACGGTCGGCAACTAAAAAATGCATATTATTAATATTAATTTACATAAATAAAATCTTTTATAACAAGCGGTTATTATGTATGTTTTTATAACGACTCGAAGAAAATAATGTTTTTATAAAACGTTATTTTCTTCCACTTACGTTAGCCATGCACTGTCCTGACTTGACATTTCCCTCAGGCGTTGTCCTAGCTGAGATACAAATGCGACGCGACGCGATGCGGCTCCATATAATGCCTTTGTTTCCATAGCAACAGTCTTTTTCCATAGCAACCGTTGCGTGCCATCACGTGCAATGTATGGATCGCGTCACGTCTCAGCTAGGACAACAGATAACCCAAGTCCCATTCTTACAGTGCCCTGCCCCCCGAACACCCGTTCCTCCCGCGGTGACAACTCCTGCACGGCCTGCCCTCGAGGCTCTGCGTCAGACGTGGGAGCTGTCCGGTGTAACTCAACCTTTACGAGACTGCGCAGGTATCAAGTATGTAATAGGTACTAAACATCCTTTTTGTGGTGGTCTAAATATTAATAAAATAGTAGGGGAGGCCATGACGCGCTCAATTAAATCCACTCCTTTTACCTAGATGATAAGTATTTACAATTAAAACTTAATAGGAGAAAATTGGACAAATGTATTTGCACGCCATTGTATGGTAGAATATGTAGAACTTTAAATTTCTATACTGTAAGATCGTATTGTTGCTTTCAATATAATATAATATATTACAATTTTTTTTATACTACGCTTACAGCGAACGAAAGTGTCGTACACCTGATGGTAAATGGATTTATTTTATTTTATTTTATTTCATTTCATTTCACATTTAGCATCATGGCCTCGCCTACTATGGTTCATAATACTATCTGACGTGTTATGTAGGTTATATCCTATCAGCCCTTTATTTCTATCTTGTGACCCAACAAAATCAAAACAAATGTTCGACAGAAATACTCTAACGAAAACATCGAATAAAGGCAAGGTACGAGTAGGTTTAAATTTGACGATTTGAGCCAGCCGTAAAGGCGTTGGCAGCACACACAACTTGCAAAACAATATTTAATTACAGATTGTGGGCTTATACTAAATTCCGTCAGAAAATTGTCAGTCAGTAGCAGCGCAATGAAATGGTAAGGGATAAAAGAAAAGAGCCACACTCTTTTTTGTATTAGATACAACAATATGGGTAAGGCGTGATGTGTTACTAACGGCTGTCTTTTGTTTCAGTGGTGGTGGTTTCCGCCGTGCGGGTATTTGGTGGCGAGCGTCGCTGTGGTTTGTGCTTGCGGTGTGTGTGTGGTCGTGTCTAGCTTGATGCACCTACTGTCCAGGGGAGCCCAGGGGCGCAGGGCCGGCGCTGGCAAAGGTGAGCTGTGATGTTTGTGTGATGCATCTGTTGTCCAAAGAGGGCGCAGTGTTGTCCAAAGGGATCCAATTTGTTACAGACTGAGTCCATCTTTGCGTTTCGAGCCTTTGAATATGACCTGCCCATCGTGTCTATGGTGGCGGCATAGGTGAGAATATATGGCATAAAAAACATCGAATATAACAAATCTACTCGAATTTGTCCACAGTTTTACATGGATAAAATATCGCCGAAGACTGGCGGCTGGTTTCAATTAATGTCGCTATATTGCATCCAGCCTGTATGTTTAGTAAAATATGTTTTCCCTTTATTCAGCTAAGCAAAAACATCACATACGTTACGCGCACTCCACCCGAGGAGGACCACTGTCGCCCTCTCGCGTCATCCTCGCGAGGTTCTTCAAGCCTTCACTTACGTCTTCAAGAGCTACAGGTTAGAAAATTATTGATTAATTTTGCCAAATAACTCATGAAAGGTGGGCAAAAAAGATTAGAAATTAATGGGACCACTACTGTACTTGTAATATTTTAAAGCAAATTTTAGCTTTGCTATGCCTTTTTGTATTTTTTATATAATATTAAAGTTGAAAAATTAAGAATCCAGCAGGACTCGAACCTGCACCCCCTGGGTATACGCGCAAAAGAGTTGAGAAATTTCGAGTCCGGCAGCATACGAATCCATAGCTGAATTGGTAAAACACTCCTGTACTCTTGTTATTTAGAAAACTTTACTTAAACCCCGCATAAAATAACGTGAGTAACCCGTTTTCTCAATAATAATGTCTTCATCTCGCGTCGGTTTTAATAATATTACTGTACTCTTCCACCCAATTACAAATCAAGCAATCGGCACAAACCAATAAAAAAAATAGAGTGCAAATCTGTTTACCCGCTAATTACGATATTAAAAACATAGTATCGTACACTTAGCTTAATTTATATATTGTATTATTTAAAATTAAATTGCCTGGTTAAGTTGATTCATGCATTGTATTTGTATTTGTATGTATATTTTTTATTGTAGATGCAACAAGTGGATATTTACACACTACCCACGCTCTGTAAATATAATAGTGATTTACTTGAAACCATTGTCTTATTACTTGCCCGACCCGGGAATCTAACCCGAGACTTCGCGCTGAGAGGCGCATACGCTAACAACTAGACCTCCGAGGCAGTCGCAAAAAATAGTTGGCGCGAAATATTACCAATCGTGAAACTTCCTTTCATGAAAAGTCATTACTTTGACAATCTTGTCATTATGTTGCCAGCAGACATAAATCAGTTTTCGTTTCTGAAACATTTTGCTAAGCTATAATTTAGTTAGTGAGTCATTTTACTATCCCAATTTATATAAATGCATAAGTTTGTGAATTGCTGAATGCTGAATGTCTGTTTGTTACTCTTTATGCAAAAACTACTTGATGAATTTTGATGAAATTTGACACACGGGTAGTTTATATAATATAGCCTATTTTTTTACGTATTACGCAGACGGAAGCTTATAAACCAAAGTTAAACAATAAATTATTAAACTGGCTTCACATTTTTCAGATTCGCAAGAAACGAAGTTCGAGATTTGGAAAGGAAAGAACAACCCTCCGCCCCTCCCCCCGGTTGATTTCGAGATCGACACCAGCTGACAGCTGATAGAGGCCAATATAGATATCTACCAGTTTATAGATTGGATATTTATGACAAACGGCCTTAGCCCGCGGTAGTCTCCTCGATTGTAGGTGTTCTGACTAGACTAGTACTATGTATCATGTGCCAGCAAAGGGTTTTTGGAAAAGACGTCCCACTAGGCGGCAGCACTGCGAAGCGTCAAATTCAAATTCAAATTTAAATCCTTGATTTTCATAGGCCCCAGAAGGCGCTTGAACAGGTCAGGGCAGGTCTTGTCAGGTCTGGAAACCTGTCAAAAGTATCAGATCCCCTATATTTTCATACAGATATAATAGATACTTCTAATTGATTATTTTTATAACATTTAGCTATGCTTAGCAAATTATACTAAGAAACAGTAAGGCCGGTACAGGCGACCGTAGCTGGATGGCTAAAGCGGCTGCCCGGTGTGCAGTAAGGTCGCAGGTTGCTACGAAAACTAATCAGTTTATTAACTCTGTTCTTGAAATTTCTTTTGTTTTTAATGTCTCAAATTGTTTAATGGGATGGAAACCGCTATTAACTGTTTTATGTGTCCATAAAACGTCAAATAAGTTATTGTGACAAGGTTTAATCCATAGAAATCTTATTGACTAGTTATTAAGATTTCTATGGTTTAATCCCATAACACTGGCCGTAAAATTATTCCAAATTCAAAATACTGCCACCTGCCACTGCCATTTTTTTTTTTTAAATACTGCCACCTACCTACATGTATGTAACTCGATTTTTCAACAATATTTCAACGCTGTACTGAATTTTCTTAGACAATATAATTTATATGTAAGTGTATATTTTTAGATTTAATGTATATGTAAGCCTTTATTACAGTGAATATTTTGTAAGAATTATTGAGTTTGGTCGCTTGTAATAAAGTACAGTGAGTTTTGTCTATATTTATATTGTTTTATTAGTGCATTGTTCCAAATGTGGGTCGAAATAATAATATATGAATGGTAAATAGACGAACTGATATGAGGTTTGAATGAAGGGGCGGAGTGGCGTGGAACGGAACGTATTGACAAATCGCAGTGCTTGAAACCGTTTCAAGTTCGCTTCGCTTTCTTCCCCGCTCAGCCTGCGCGGACTTTCAGCGTCGATTCATATTCGTTCGGTAGCGTCGAGGCACGCACTTTTAGTGTCATTGAATTTTTTACTTTATCTCTGTGGGGGTGCTTCATGGTTGTATATAATGATGTTGAAGAGAGATGAGAGAAACGATAGGTCACTATTCTAAATGTTTTATATTTACTGGTACCAGGAACATATTATTATTAAATACTTATCGACTACATTATTCTATCTTAACTACGACCTATCTCTAGCGATACGGGAAGGCGACTGGCGAACCGGGCGACTAAACTTAAGTATCCAGTGTATCCACTTAAATACATATGCGCCGGTTGCCCTGTGTCCCTACAATCTCTGTAGCCTCTAAAGCGTCCCCGGGCGTAACCGTAAAAAACATACTTCTTAACCGTCCACGGGTACGTAATCCCTTGCATATTTGCAGTTTTTTTAATACTTCAAAATATTTTCAGTTTTTGATTATCCCTTTCTTTAAGATTTATCTTCTATAGTCAGAGATGTGACTTATCTAAGATACAAGTATCTGAAATACAGATACAAGATACAAGATACGTATTTCCATCTTGTATCTAAAATACTTTTCCAAAAATCATTTTGTATCTTGTATTTAAATACATTTTGTTAGGTATCTTAGTATTTTACAAATACTTTTTCTGACAAAATACTTTTAGGAATAAGTTACCAAAATTTTTTATGAAATATAGGTAACACCTGTTTGCCGAGCTCTGCCCCTGTGGAGCGACTCTTTTCTTTTGGATTCTAAGGCCACATAGAATAAAAATGAGTGATCAAATATTTGAAGAACTAGTTTTACTTAAGTCTTTTTAAAATACTTAAGTAAAAGTAGTTCTTCAAACATTTCTTTTACATGTAAATAATATAGGAGTCATGTCATGTATGTCATGCATGTCTTATATCTCTGTTCTCATATATTATGCCAACAATGACAGGAATAGGTTTTGTTCCGGTTTCAAGTAAGGACATGTATCCACTGGGGGGGGGGGGGGGAATATGTCTGTATCTCTTGCTCTCATACGTGCCTTATGCCTTAGGGGGACATGTGCGTTCTCGGTCACTCGCAATAATGTTGTCAACAGACAACCTTAGAGAACTGTCCATCTTTCTATTTCTGTCATGTTATTGTTGATTATGCCTCATGTCTTATGTCTTATCTCATGTTGTATCATGTCATGTCTTTTTGTATTATTGTCTTAGAAAATCTTTAGGGTGGTCAGAAAAAAAAGTAACCTTATGGCCAACCAAGTAAATTGATGGCTTTTGATATTTGGTTTATTATTTTACTTAAAAATATAATATTTTGTCTTGTCACATTTCAGCGATTAACATAATATATTCGTAAATAAATAACGTTAATGTTTATTAAGATAATGTCAAAAATAATCTTAAATTCAATAGAACAAAATGTTGTTTTCCCACAAAAGTATTTTCATCTTGAAAAGTATTTAGAAGATACGTATCTTGTATCCAGTATTTCAAATACTATTCTCGAAAGTATTTTGTATCTGGTATCTGAAATACTTAATTTCAAAGTATCTTGGATTTAGTATTTCAGATACTTTTTAGAGGGTATTTTGTACATCTCTGTCTATAGTTAGCATAAAAGTGCACGCCTCGTCGCTGCCGAACCAGTGAACCGACGCTCAAAAAAAGAATAATGATCACGCAGCCTCAAGCCGGGTAGAGCGGCGTCTCAAAGTCAAGTCAAACTCAATAAACACTCGGCTCGGCTCTACTCCGCTTAAGTGGAAACGTGGCCTTAGGATGCGTTTCACATTCAAGAGGATTCGAGCGGGCGAGGCGGACGCCCACTTTTACTTATTTTATTTTAAAGCCCGATCCGCTTACACTTGTTGTTTCAATATTTTTTTTCCATGGTTTCAAAGCAAGAAATAAAACGCTCATATACTTTACATAATGTTTAATTTAAATACAAAATCTATGATACATGTTTGGTACAAATCATTCTAATACAAAATCTAACGTATCGTAGGCGTGCGAATACTCGAGTCGACACTCGATTCGCAATAACAGAGTATAGCACATAGTTAGATTGAACACATTAGTGTTACAATTACTAGCCACATTTCACGTAATCACAAACACTTACAGTCCACCCGATGGTAAGTATTCCAGTATAGCGCTTGGATAACATATCTAACTACAGCATGGCAAAATTGTCTAGAAACGGAACCATTCTTCATTCTTTTTTTTAACGACTACCGCACTAGTAATAACTCCTGTGTCGCGGGGTGTTCACAAATATATATATATTTCACACACACAAAGCACACTCAGAGTCGGAACAAATATTTGCGGATCACACAAAGATTTGTCCCGTGTGGGGATCGAAGCCACTACATACAACTCTTTTATAGCTACATAAGCATACATAACAAGAAAGTATTTACATTTTTGCACCTATGAAAGTCAAAAATGCTTACATGATTTCTGTATTTCTCTGTGTGGGTGGAAAAACGCTGACGTTTCATATAAAATAGACATAAAAAACAAGCCGTCCGTTCTATCTACTACTTCTTATATAAATAGAAATAAATGAAAATTCCTTCGCACTGAATGTGTGGACGAATTTGACAGTTTTACTCGATTCGAGTACTGTATGCGAGTATGGACCAGTACTCGAATGTAGTAAGAATATAAGAATTTACGCTGAAACGTGACTAGTTATTGTATTTTATATAGATAAAGCGTTTGGAGGGTAATACACCATGTACAATGCTTAATCAATTCCTAACCTGTGGTTCGTTGTCGATCAAATTCCAATGGGATAGATCTTATGCGAGTTATGCGACCCATAAAATATAACCCGACCGAATTTAAAAGTTACACGTGATAAAGGAACATACTGTCACTTTCATTTATGTGTGTTATATGCAGAGGTCGGAATTAGGTAGTTTTTCATGTACTTACACTGATTTCATACAGCGAAAGAATAAAGTGGATATGCCTCAAATCCCGAGATTAATTTTAAAGAGCAAAAAAAAATCCCATGATTTTTTAAATAAAAAGTGATTTACTTTTATACACAATTTAAACTACTGCACGCGCGACTAAATATATTAATTTCCACAAAAGTTATACAGTAATGTCGGAAGCGCACACTACAAATCTTACTGGTAATGAATCAGACAAGGAAAAAGATTCTGATGGGCCGTTTGAATAAGCAAAACCTCACGAGTCTAGGCTAGAAGCAAAAGTATTTGCTCGTATTTATAAAAAAAGCCGAAATATGCGTATGAGAATTTACTACAGACTATCAACAATTTGTATTGTGAATTAATGAAAACTAATAAAAAAAATATGTTAATTATCTTTGTTTTATATGTCTATCTCTGTGAGGATTTTATTATTATTTATTCGTAATATTGTTGGCCACACGGGATTGTCCATTAGAAATCCCGGGATGGTCCACATTAATATCAACATTTCGATGCAAGTACATAAAAATGTCTACCTAATTCCGAGCTCTGGACTTATATGCTTATCCTGCCACTAAAATTATTAAAAAGCGCACAGTAAAATATATAATCGACTAACTAATTAATTTATTATTTAAAGAATGTAGTGTTAACTGTATAAAGTTAAAATCAAAAATCTTGATGGTTTTAACGTTGGTCGCAAATGCAATGTACTGAGTCGGGATCGGTCACGCTTGAATCGGTCCGTCCATTGGTTGAACAACCATCTGAAGCTTACATCAAAACCGCTGTGGCGGTATCCGCACATAATAAATGACTACTGACTAATGACTGTCACTTCTTGACATTGACAATGTCAAGAAGTGACACACACGTCACAAATGTCAAAGAGCGCTGAATCGCGATAACGAAATGTTCACAGCAAGTATTTATAAATACTACTTCCAATACGCTACCGTTGGACAGCTGTCCGCCAGGCAATACCACCGAGCCTGGTCGAAGGATCCTCCCTTTGTGGTGGAGGAACATCACAAACCCGTTCCTCTACACTATAATCACGAAACTTGAAATAGTAATAAACGATAATTTATTAGTAAGAAATATAATTTTAGTACCACATGTGCTGCATTGATTAAGCATTACTTATATGAACTTCCAAGTCTAGAAGCCAAAGGGACAGGTATTAATATTATGTACAGAAAACACGTCGCAGTTAAAGTACATGAAAAGGACAGGGCGCGGACGAAACGCGAACAACTGAACGGGCGCACGAGACATTTGTTTTATGTCCATACTAAATAATAGCAGCCCTGTATCTAATCCATATCCCACTGCCGGGCTCGGGCCTCTTCTCATGATGAGAAGCGTTAGGCCATAGTCCTCCAAGTGCGGATTGGTAGACTTAACACGACCTCGAGCACTATTTAGACACTCTCAGGCATGCAGGTTTCCTCACGATGTTTTCCTTCACCGTTAGCGAGCGACAATTCACATGATAAATACACACATATCTTCGAAAAGACGAATCTTAACGGTTTATTGACAGAGATGTGTGCCGTGGGTTCGAACCCGAGACCTTTGACTTCGCAGTCCTACGGTCTGCCACTCGGCTATCGCTGCTGACAGACATTTTGTATGAAAATGTATGATACGGGCCGTCTTCAAACGTCCTCGTCATACGTCGCCCCTAAAATTGAATTAAAACCACTAGATACACTGTCCAGCAAAAAAACCGTTCACAATATCTAAAGGAATGTTTAAGTTAGTTTATTTTTAAGTTTGAGACCATTTTTTATGCAAGACAGTGTATCTGTTTACAATTTATTGTTAGAATTAAACATTGTTGATGAGGCTTATGTAATATTGTCGGCATTCCAATTATTAAAGGTACATACATAAACCTTTTATTTTGTAAACAAATCATAACATAAAATTAAATATTCAAATAATGTCTTATAAATATAATGATAGTATGAATAACTATGATTTTTTTATATTATACACTTTGGGACATAAAAATATGTCCTACGTCCTCCACCTGCGTGGTACTGATGTATCTGTTGATTTTTGATATAAAGCGTAGTCTATATCTTAATCCAGACCATAAGCCACATCTGTGCAAAATTTCATCGAAATCAATCCAGTAGTTTCCTGTAAGAGTAACAAAAATCAACATTTTCACAAACAATCGCATTTATGATGAATATAGTAAATGTGAAAAGTTTGTTTGTTTGAACGCGCTAATCTCTAGAACTACTCGTACGATTTGGACGATACTTTTAGCATTTGATAGTCTAATTCTCGAAGAAGGCTGTAGGATACTTGACATCACGCTACACCCCACGGGTGCGTAGCAGTAACGTTAAATAACAGACCCATATTTGTTATTTCTCTAAGTGTACAATATATTAATGTATGTGCGTTTTTATAATAAGTACAAAAGTCTATGTTTCTGGCACTTCTTAAAACACTTTACTCCACTATAACACCTTAGTACCACGAGACAACCATCACGCTTAAGCCCCAAACGGGTAGGCAGATACAACACATTACTATAATAATAATAATATGTCGCTACTGAAAACTCAGTAATCAGTATCGAAATTAATATAATATGACATAACTTCACGCCTATATTACCTAGGAGGGTGTGGCAGAGGTATAATACCCACATTTCACCTTTGCTTTTTTTGGTTGCCTCGTGGGTACAGCATATTAGTAAACCTATAGCTTTACAATTTTAGTGACGAAATTTAAGGTAATTTTGTTAGAAATATTAGGCTAAGAGCTCACGACGCGGTTTACTCCCGCAAATATGTATGAAAAACCGTGGAAAATTGATGTTGTTTTTTACACTACTATCCGCATCCTACGGAAGCTGCGGGATCGAACGGCATGCAAAATTAATGTAAAATTTCAATGAAATCAAAGATTGTTCTGAAATAAAACTACTCCATCCAAAAATTATTAAGAAATGAATAATAAATCAAATCACCATCTTCACAAAACGACCACAATATTACTTTTGATTTGTGAGTCGCATAATATTAATAGTAATGTAAAACGTATGTCTAATTGTTCTTTTAATTTATCTTTAATTGTTACTAAAATCACTCTCAGAAGATAGAAATAAAAAAACTTATTTTGAAAAAAATCCAAACCAAATAATCTCAAACTGAGCCTCATTTTTAAGTACGAAAAATTAAAAAAATACTAAAAATCATTAATCACACATTCAACTTAGCCAGAGAGTTAGATCTAGCTAGCAACCCCCATCTCTATTTCCTCAAAGTATCCAAAAAGCTCCGCCTGTTTCAAAATCTCCAAGTGAGAGTTATTCACCAAGTAAATCATAACTTGACCAAATATAAAAGTGTCGGATTTCAATGTAAAGTAGGTCGTCGCGGAGGTCGCGAGTTTGATTCTCGATCAAGACACATCTTTGTGTGCATGAACATGGAGATTTGTCTTGGTATGAATGTTTCTTAAATATTTATTTACAAAACAAAAGTATATATTTATAAGTATCAGTTAGTCTAGTCCTCATAGTAAAAGCTCTGCTTAGTATGGGACTAGATGAGGTTGTGTGATATTTATAACGCTTCGAATAACGTTTACTTGAAAATTGTGAAACTGGAATAATATGTCCTTATTGTCTCTGTCCTGTCATCTCCCCTCTTCGACCAACACTCCTCCCCCCAAAAAAAACCTGAATACGAATCTAAGGAGCATCTCAATGTCACCTGACATTTTCGATTACACCAATCGATCGGGCGCTGATTGATTGTCGATTGATGCACTTACGGTGCGGCGCGGTGAAATGGATTAGTCGCCATCGATCGACAGTTTCCATTACACCAATCGATGGAGCATCGATCGATGTCGATCAGTGGCATCGATCAGCGGCCTTGCAATTGTTTATCGCCTGGCAATGGTCGATGGCCAACGCCATCACACCAATCGATCGCCATCGATTCCTTGAATTTCGACACTAAAGTAAGTCTATAGCCAACAGAACGCACTCAGGAACAGCTTGGTGACCGCTCGCGTAGAGCGTGACCGCCATCACTGCGCCTCCTCCACTTCCGGCTCCGGGTTCACTTCTGGGACCTGTAACCGTAATTATGTTAGAAATAAAGAAAAAATGCCTCGTTGGTCTAGTGGTTAGCGTATGCGCCTCTCACAACTAGTTCTCGGGGTCGATTCTCGGGTTGGGCAAGGTGTTATTTGTGAACTTGCCGTTAGGGATTTCATCAATCAATATCAGCATGGATTGTTCCCGGATGGCGATAGGCTCACCCCCTATTCCATGGGACCTAAACATAACAGGTGAAATGTGCGTGCTGTGCACCTCTGCCACACCCTTGTGGGTAATATAGGCGTGATGTTATGTTCCTCTCCATATTGATTAAGTTAAGTGCTCTTTGGTAAAAAAAGTCAGATATAGTCTCACTACGCTCAAAATTCTAACCTAGAATCACTCGCCAAGCTCGTGATTCGAAAGAAAATACGAACTGTTGAAAATACTGCTCTCTTTTTCTTATTGATTATTTTTATAGCATTTAGCTATGCTTAGCAAATTATACTAAGAAACAGTTGAAAAAAAGATCGCAGGTTCAAAACCTGCCAGTCCCATATCTTTTACAACAGTTTCTTAGTATACTGCTCTCTTGTTGCAAAAATAACTATTGTAAAGATTCTAATCAAAAATATACCAACCTCCTCTTCTCGAACCCTATTCGGTTCCAACTCTATGACGGGGTCGGCCGTCGCCTCCGCGAGATTCGTCACAGACTTGGACTTGAAACACTGAAAGTCCACGTGTCTGCTCTTGGCTTCCTCCTTCTCCCAAGACATATGGATGAAGGGGCGCTGCACGTAGTTGTAGATGACTTCGGCGCGGCCCCCGGGGCGCTTGCGGACCTTTTCTTTGTAAGTTGGGTACCCTTCAACGCCGAGACGGATCTTTTTTAGGCCCCGCTCTTTCATTACTTGTTTTGCTACGTCCCTTTAAAGAGAAAAAGTAAAATATTGATCATTGATAGCATAATAAACTCAAGATCACATTCACAGCTCCAATTATAATGTTCTTTTTTCATTCATTTAGTATTTTAAATTCTTTTTTTCATATATGCTGGAGCCTGGGCAGCGCTTGAACACATCAAAACATAACAAACAATAACATAGACATAAATTATAAGTAAAACTAATTATTATTATTTATTTTTTTATATAATTTAGCTACATATATAACTATTGTAAAGATTCTAATCTAATATTATACTAAATAATAAAAAAAAAAAAACTAAATTATACTAA
The DNA here is from genome assembly GCA_905147285.1 of Hypena proboscidalis. Classification (NCBI taxonomy): domain Eukaryota; kingdom Metazoa; phylum Arthropoda; class Insecta; order Lepidoptera; family Erebidae; genus Hypena; species Hypena proboscidalis. Next base: position 11,269,784 of record LR990153.1, on the reverse strand, counting down.
TTACAATGATTTGAATAACTGGGCTTAGGTTAATATCAATCCAACTGTTTATATTCAGATTAAAATCCCTCAATGTACCAGCTCCAGGCATTATGAGTAGAGCTGGTGAGAAACTCATAATATGTGCACCATCTTTTAAAATAAAAAAATATAACAATTATTATGCATATTAAAGTAACATAAGAGCAATTAATTGTCAAATACTATAATCTTGAAAATCAGATAAATTATGGAGCAGGATTCGAAAAACTAGTGGAGACGACCATGGGTGGACCACGAAAATGTCAATACCATTTTATAACACTGCCACCAAGATACATAGTGTGTCAATTTTCAACTTAATTAATTTTTCACCACACCAGCACGAAAAAGATCGTTTGCTTGCCAGAATTCAGTGAGTAAAAACCGTTTTTACTCACTAGTGAGGCAAAGTGATTCAAATTTCGAAACACAAAATCCTTTCAATGAATAGGCGCTGGAAAAAAAACAATGCAGCCACCATGTAGGTTAGTAATAAACATTGACATCAATTTTATTAAAAAACTACACACGATACGTTTTAATAATTTTAAATTATATAAAAACGCGCTTATTTGATATTTTAATGGTTTTATATTCGTGATTAACAATTAAATTAATTAAAATCAGGTAATTAATATTAGACTCTATAAATAAATGTTACGGAACGAATTTCCGAACGCACGATTTAAAAAAAAAGTCTGTGTGTTGTCTGTGTCAGTCATCGCGGGCAACTATAAATTCTTTTCAGTTTATGTTTAATTGTTAACTGGCACTTTTTAACAAAAAAATAATTAATACAGTGATGAAGAACTTTGTGGAACTCCAAAAGAGTTGCGACAACTTACTTCTAACACAGAAGTTTGCTTTTTTACCAGAAAAATCACGTGAAAAGTATTTGAAAGCGTACGACATATTTAATTAGTGGCAACTTACAAAAGGTCCTAAAACGCGTTCTGAATTGGTATTACTGTCGTATTTCATGGAATTATTCCAGGGTAAGCAATCGAGTACGAGTTTATTTAAATCTTAATATTTTCTCACTGGAAGAGGTGAAAAGTTTTGTATGTAACGCGTAAGAAAAATTTAATTTCCAGTTCGTGACCTCTTAAAATCTTTCGCTTGCGAAGTAGTCTTTATTAGAATCACTCGCTACGCTCGTGATTCAATTTAAGACTACTTCGCAAGCTCAAGATTTAAAATTGGCACTCACAACAGAAATATAAACTTTTTCTCACTTGTACCATAAATAACTATTACGTTTACATTTTTTTATAAAACCAATATATTTTACATAAGGCTATATTAAGTAGTCTTACAAAACCTATTGGTCCCTGGCTCTTAGAGGCTCCAGCTAAGAAATGACACTAAAGTCCCATAAAAGATGTGATGATGTTTTTTTGTACAAATCATAGTTATTTAATTATAAATTTGACTTCATTCAAAGCTCTTTTTTGCGCAGAGTTTTCGTTTAATCACTTACCTATTCTCGATGTACTTGAAGAACCTATAAAGTGGCGTGGACAACACGGTCTGACTGTACTCGTCTCCCATCTGCGGGGGGTACTGCTCGTCCCAGTCTACCGAGTCGTCGTCCAGCAGTACTACCACGTGGCACTCCCTGTCTCCCCGCTCGGCTGACTCTACCATTAGTGGGAGAATGAGACGCTCGAGGAATGACTCGAATTGCCGGCGCGCGCCCTCGTTTGAGAGTTCGTGGAGGAGGCCGCGGAGATTCTGGAAGGAAGGAAATAGGCAATTAATAATAATATTTACAGGTTTCACTACAAGTTCGCGGGAGGATTGATTGTTTTACGTTGATCTGACGCTAAATAATAGTGCTTAAAACAGGGTGTAATTGATATCGTGATGAAGCCGCTGGCCACTGGCCAGTGATTCAGTAGGCACATAATTCAGAGACCCTGTGTGCAAAAATGATTTTATCGACTAATTATTATGGCAAACTCACATTACCGGTCCCAAATTCATATTCATACAAAATAAATATCTTTCATCCTTATTTTCCTTTATCCGTTTTTTTTTCCGTTTGTAGAATTTTCCGATCAAAAATGTTCGCACCTAGAACTTCAAAATGATGATTTTAATCACTGAAAAGTGTTACGCTAGCAAATATTTTCCCAATTTTCTTATGGCGTGTTTAATTTTTTCTTGACCGATTTGCCCATGTGTGGCCATTTCCGATGAAAATTTTTTGCACTCAGGTCATACGGAACACCGTCGTGGATATAACTAAACTGACATCTGACAGTATTTACATCGAACGGTACCGGCACATAATTATAAACTTCTCTCAATTCTTGAACAGACACGGTGGGCGGACAGCGGATGGACCCGAAGCGGTAGTACTCCAGAATCGTACAAAATATCGTCGCGGAGATAACTTACCTGACATCTGACAGTATTCGCGTCGAACGGCACTAGCAGAAAATCACAGGCTTCCCTCAATTCTTGAACGGACACGGTGGGCGGACAGCGGATGGACCCGAAGCGGTAGTACTCCAGAATCGTACAAAATATCATCGCGGAGATAACTTACCTGACATCTGACAGTATTCGCGTCGAACGGCACCAGCAGATAATCGCAGGCTTCCCTCAATTCTTGAACGGACACGGTGGGCGGACAGCGGATTGACCCGAAGCGGTAGTACTCAAGGATCGCGCGGAAAACCGTCGCAGAGATACCCTCCGCTACTTCGTATTCACCACGCTCGTTTGGATGCGTGAATTCTAAACCTGAAAATGTAAAAACATGATTTTTAGGGGTTGAAGTCAAATGCCAAAAAAAAATTATTTAGTTAAAACAGTTAATATAATTATAATGTTATCGCAGAATAAACTGTAAGTGCTGTGCACACCTTTAAGTGACAAGTTCACCTAGCATATGAACGCATAAAATGTACATGTGAATTGTCTTTGGAGTGCCATAAATAAATAAATGCCAAAAACTTCTTATTGATTATTGTTATAGCATTTAGCTATGCTTAGCAAATTATACTAAGAAAAAAAATTATGGGAAATTTAGGGTCCTGGCATGAGGCGACCTTAGCTTAGTGGTTAAAGCGGCTGCCCGGTGTGCAGAGGTCACATGTTCAAATCCTGCCGTTTCCATAATTTTCAACTGTTTCTTAGTATATAAGCCAAAAAGTTTAACAATTATACTCCGTAGTCTCGAACGTGCGAACGCTTTATCGAACTTTTGTTACGACTTCATGTGACATCCCTTTGGCCAAGGCCGGACGACAGGATGGCTTGCTAAGCTGGTAGAGCCTAGTGGTTTGCATTGTTAGCTAGACGCCAAGTTCAGACAAAAAAAGAATTTCTCAAATCGGTCCAGGCGTCTTCGAGTAGTCGGCAAACAAACATAATAAAAAAAACTACAATCGCATTAAGAACCTTCTCCTTTTTTTGAAATCGATTAAAAATATGTTAATAAAAAAAATCTAAATTGTTTATTTGGAACCAGAAAATGCTTAAAATCGAAGGCTAAAATTGAAACGATGAGCATAAGTATAAAACTATGGCGCGACAACCAACGCCCCTCTCATGTTTGGAAGATGTTCCAAGCACAGAGTTGAAGACAAATGAACTAGTTCACAATAATATTATAATAAATATAAAATTAATATTTATGTACAGTGGGCCAACGAGTTAGCTATGCAGGGCAAAAACTTTAAAGTCATCGTAAATACTTAATACGCCAGTTAGGGAGAAATGATTTACATATCTGAATAGTGAGTATATTAAACTTCTTAAATATGTAATTCACACATGTATATCTATTGCATTCAGTTTTCACAATGGCGTAGAAGATTTTGCCCTGCATACCTAATTGCTTGGCCCACTGTACATATGAGGAGGTCTTTTTATTTTATTTTATTATACAATACTAAAAATAGTCGTTGTTGGTTGGTAGTTGTGTGGTCATTGGTGTATGGAGGTTTGTGTGTGTGCTGACGTGTTTGTGTGAGAATGTTTGTTCAGTATGTTTATTATCCTATCTTTCCATACATTTCTACGTAATCAAGTGATTTTAACAATTCATGGAGTTTCTTTATTAGAATATGATCGGATAGTGGAGCCTTATTGATTGTATACCCTATAGAAAAACGTATCTACGAGTAAATCCCAAATCAAACTATTTCAATTAAGTATTGTTTTATAAGTCTAGAATTGTAAAAAACTCGTTAGCACCAAATTGCTAAAGATATTTTTCGCTTAGCATACAAATGGATTTAAATCAAATAAAGTGCGCGAAACTTTTCAATAAGTATGTTAGCGAGTCAAAGCTCCGGTCACTACCCATAGTGCATAGACTTAGGACAGATGGCCTGCAGTCTAGTCTAGACTAGACAGGAGTCAACGACCGCAGCTGGCTGCTTTTTTATGGCTTTGGTTTATTTAAAAAATAAATATATTAATTTAATAAAATTATAGGTGTTTAAAAAACGTAAAAGAGCTTTTTGTGCTTTCAAAGAGTATTTATTTCGTTTTATGTTTGGAAATTTTAATAAGAGAATTCGAATAAAACCTCTTTTGATTGAAATCATTATTTATATTAAATATTCAAATATACAATTATATAAAAATGTTGGGGTGCATGAAAGAAGCCTTCCCGAGCTATGTAAACAATCAACCCCTACTACGTCCGGCGCACCCTGGGCAGTCTGCAAATTTCCACCCAGCAGACTGGGGAATCCTTTCACCACGATGGCAAGTCAACACCATTTGAATATGACTGCAGCCATCGACACGAAAGAAGAAGAAGAAGTGCAGTTTTACACCAATCGAAAACATATCATTATCAACATAATATTTATTACAATAAGAATATCCGAAGGGTTTTATACCAAAAATCAACGTACACACTAGGAAAAAACTATTATTTTGCCGAGGTATGTAGCGAACGGGCGTATATATTATGTATTGTATGTATTTGTATATTGTATAGTGTATATTTAAGTGCTTTGGCACTCAATTTATTACCTACCATTGAGTAATTTTTTAGTCTTTAATTTTGACAAGTCTTAAGGAAAATGTAAGAAAAAAAAACATAATATATATAGGTTGCCTGGAAGAAATTGCTCTTTAGCGATAAGGCCGCCCATTGTGCATTTCAAATAATTTAAGTTAGTTTCTATAATGTTGTCAAACTGTAAATTTGGTGTACAATAAAGTATATTCTATTCTCTATATATTAGATTTTTGCTTTCTCTACCGATCTGTCTAGTTTAGAAGCCAATCGGACACACAAAATTCTATTTTTTGTAAAAAAAAAGTACAAACAGCTTTGCTGAACAATTTGCCAAATGGCGTTTAAAGTGTTTCCTTTCCACCGTCGAATTACGAATCATATGACTCATGTGCCAATAACTGCTACCAAACCAGAACACAGTTATGCAAGCACTTACTACTATTTGGTGGCAGGTTAAAGGTGAGACAGTGTTGGTTGGGAGTTCCGTCCTCAATCTTTAGAAAGCTATCTACTATGCAATAACGTTATATTGATAGAGGATTACCTTAATCCATATACGACGACCGGATGGCGGAGTGGTAGCCTGCCTGCGATGCCGAGGTCGTGGGTTCGATTCCCACTTAAGACAAATCTTTGTGTGCATGAACATGGGGATTTGTCTTAGTCAGGGTGTTTCTATGTATAATAAGTATGTATTTACAAAAAAAGAAAAGTATATATGTATTAGTATCAGTTATTCTAGTACCTATAGTACAAGCTCTGCTTAGTTTGGGACTAGATGGAGTTGGGTGTGAGTTGTGAAATATTTATTATTAATTTATTATTTTTATTTCTGCCAAGACTATGACAAACTGGGTGTGCTTGTATGAGGGCATGTGTGTATTTGGTTAGTGTCATTGCTTCTGGCGTTCTACGTGATGTAAAAAAAAAAAAAACTGCCTCGATGGACTAGTGGTTAGTGTATAACCGCGAGGTCTCGGATTCAATTCAAGTGTTATTTGTGAACATTTCGTCGGAAAATTCACAATAGCAACACGGAGTTGGAATTATTGTGCCATCCCTATCCCATGGGGCCCAAACATAACAGGTGAAATGTGGGTGTTGTACACCTCTGCCACATCCTTCTACGTAATATAGAGTGATGTAATGTTACTATGACAAACTTGTGGTGGATAACATTATTATCTGCTTACGATAAAAATAAATGCAGCATCTAATCATTCAGATGACTCTTCTCCGAGCTAGTATGAATGACATAGCTGACCAGACTGGGCCAGACATCGAACCTCTCAATCGAGGCTCTCGGTGCACTGGCGTCAGGCATTGACCTATAGTCTGACTAGACTGCAGGTCGATGCCTCGGGACATTTTTCTTATAAAGTTCAAGCATTTTTCTTTTTAGACTGCAATGGCCGCGTATATCGTATACATTTGATTTAACAAAAATAATAATAAAAATATAGATGACGCGCGCGGTTTTACCCGGGTCAAACGTTATTCTAGTTAAAAATATTCACAACGCCATCTATTGATTTTTTTGCGTAAACTCACTCCAAACTAAAATTCCCTAAATTCATCCTCTCGGGAATAAATTTAGAAGAACCCCGGTACAGCAATAACTTCTAAAATAACGTGTTCCATACAACCGTTCATCCCTCATTTTACGTCCTTCGGAGTGGAATTGCCAATTATCCCTTCTTAGTGCGCCCCTACGTCAAGTAAGGAAACTTCATGCAAAATTTCAAGTTCTTAGCTCTAGCGATTTAGGCTCTGCGTTGATGAATCAGTCAGTCTATCGGGCGAACAATTATATTATTTAATATTTTATAAATTACTCCCTAAACTAAAAACTATTTGTCCTAAAGAAAAATAATCTAATATTTTTTTGGTGCAATTAAAACATCGTTCAATATGATTTGTTTGGGTGTTTAGTAATTTTTTGAATTTACGGTGAAATTGGGTAGTTTCTCTCACTGAACGACGTAAATTTATAACAAGAGATTTTTTTTTCATATTGTGTCAGGTCGTGACAACGAATGATGCAAGTCATTTCGAAACGTCGAGCATAGGTATTTATTTACTTTTATAATAACTACGCGATTTAGACCCGTTGTCTATTTTTTGAAAAAGAGATTTTTTATTTCAGAGAATTTAGAAAGAGATTTTATTTGTAAGACATGTCGACGTTATTAGCTTCTTCCAAAGGTTAATTGTTTAAATGATCTACAATTACTTAAGTTTTTTTATTAAAAATATTTTTAAAATACTTTTACGAATTGAGTTTGTTTTAGATCTAATGATAAGTTACTTTACCAGTTCGAGTTTATGTTACTTCCCGTGAATACGAGACCAGCTTATACTAAACTGTCTAAGTTGATGTGACGGCGTCTGTACAATGAAAAAATGAAAAATACATTAAGAAATGTTATTGCCAAAGGTTGAATTCCTTTTTCAATTTGCAGACGACACGTTAATAGTAACGGTCTCTCAGTAATTGGTTTGGGAAATTAAAGACAAATATACGATTTTAGATACATACACACATAAAATAATGCCTTTATTCCATGGGGGTAGAGACCATGGAACGCCATGTGCTTCGCTCCTAACATACTACTTTCGCTTCCTCAACATGCAAAGATCTTTCCTCCTCACTTTTGCCGTGCCCATCAGGGTCCGTAATTGACACTGTACCTATTTATAAGACCATTTTAACATTGAGGTGTGCAATAAAGACTTGAATACATCTCGTGAAATCTCACCGGGCTAAAATTTGGAAATGGTTGCAACAGCTGAGACAGACAGAATGGCCTTCAGGTCAGCGCCCTGGGACCCTGCAACGCTTGCAATAAGAGCACTACATATATACTATACTACATATATTTACATATATCACCTCTATCTCTACGATACGTTTCACACCGAAACTACACGACCGATATTGATAAAATCTAGTATGGAGACTGCCTCTCACCACGACGTCTTGGGTTCAATTCCCGAGTTGGAAAAAAAGTGTTATTTTAGTATTTTTTGTACTTTGATGTTTGGTTTGACGTGTTCAAGTGCCCCTTGGGGCCCATGGAAATAAATGTCGGTGGGACACTGTTTTATAAATTTTTAAATGTTATTTGTTAATTCTTATAAATCATAATAATATGTTAAAATACATAATTATACGAAATAAGTTAAATAACAAATAAAGAAAATAATATAACATATAGGTGTTATACATCTCTGCTACACCCGTCCGCGTGATGATACGATGTATACGTTACAGGCGTACGCATCTGGGAGCACCATTATCGTCATACAACGCATCTTTATATAATGCAGTCAGACAGCGTAATCCGACCCAATTTGTAAAAACCCAGGGTTGATCGCCCCAGACGGGGACGCCCTAAGTTCAGTGTCCTGCGAGCTGCGAGTCCTGTGACCCTGCATGGATGCACGGCCGCTTGCAGGGCCCCGGGTTCACGCCCCGTCTGGACTACAACGACCTTATAGAGATCGTAATGTATTGCAGATTATATATAACTTCGAATTGATGGATTGTTTTTTTATTAAGTGAATTTAAAGAGATGAGATTTATTTTTGGTTTTAGGTTATTGAAAATAATATGAAGACACGGTCCGTTAGACACTTTATAGGATTGTTTCACAACTTTTAATAATAATAGATCTAAGCAGCGATAGCCGAGTGGGAGACCGTAGCACTGCTAAGTCAAAGGTCTCGGGTTCGAACCCACGGCACACACCTCTGTCAATAAATCGTTAAGATTCGTCTTTTCGAAGATATGTGTGTATTTATCATATAAATTATCGCTCGTTTGTGGTAAAGGAAAACATCGTGAGGAAACCTGCATGCCTGAGAGTGCCTAAAAAGTACTTGTTTAAAATCTTCCAATCCGCACTTGGCCAGCGTAATGGACTATGGCCTAACCCTTCTCATCATGAGAAGAGGCCCGAGCCCAACAGTGGGACATATATAAGATACAGAGCTGATATTATTATATTATTTAAGAATCAAAAATTGAATTTAAACAAAAACATAAACCGCCCGAAACAGAACTTAAAAGTAAATGCAGAAGTCGCAGCTAGGTTCAAATCCGTGTTGTTAATATTGTTATTTAGAATTGAATATAATAAAATTCTAATTTGTTAACTATAATGCATGTTTAAATGTTCGCATGCCCACAGACTGGCAAAATAGATGGACTGTATATTATATATTTTAAGAACTATTGTTACTCTGTTTTGTGTGAATAAAATGATATAATTTTTTGAACTGTTTCTTAGTATAATTCATAATATTAGTATAGATTTGCAATAATGTTGTTTTCATCTCTATTTTAGAATATAATTACGCACATAATATTGACTCTGAGCGGTAATATGATAGCAGTGATAACAAAATTACATAATACAAATTTCCTGGTTTTCATTATTCAAACAAGGACATTGCTATTAAACAAATATTATCTCACGATGTGTGTACGTACGGTTACACATTAAGTTATAAATTGCCCGTATAAGATGTTCTTGCATTGTACGGAAATCCTGTACTATTCGAGATCATTTTATACTAGAAATGTCATGTGTACCTATTGTTTGACAAAATAGTGACGTGTAATGTAAATGTTCTTGCTAAGTCTTTAGTAATATTGTTAATGCGAAAGTAAGTCTGCTTGTTTTAAGTTGTGTTTGTCTTCAGAACACCCTATACTTTGACCATTCCTTTATTTTCTTTTTGACAGATCACGCCTATGAATTACCGTTTTTTTTTGTCAGATTAATGTACTACGATAATAATGTACTTTATTGACAAGCGACACTTTTTAGGGAAGTTCACTGTTTGTAACAAACAACCACAGACTATAAATCAAATCGTGAAATGAAATAAATCGATCATTATGAAAAAGAATAATTTGACTTAACTAATAATAATAATACTTAATTTTGTCTATATTATAATATATACCTATTATATTATTTATAAAATGTAAACAAAGTGAACTAGGAAACCGTCATAGACTAAGTATGTGACATTATTATTATATTATTATTTTGTATATTAATTTCATCTAATAAAAACTACTAATAAACGAATAATTAAAAATGAACTAAAACCATTACGATGTAATTAATCGATTGAAAGTTCTTCTTAGACAACATCAATTATGATTTCATATCGAATCAGTAACGTGTGAAGGCATCCCTAAATGTAACCTGTCAAAAAGAAAATAAAGGAATGGACAGAGTATAAAAAACTGTGCCTCTATAGCGTAGACAGAGAATAGTATAGACGACTGATAGCTTCGATCTCCCTCACACAAGACAAAGATAAACTTACGCCAATTTTGTGTAAAAAAACAAGACAGGTGATAAGATTTTTTGTTTCGCCATGCGTGTCGGGTTTTTGAGCAAACCTTGAGGTTTGCTCAAAACTTTATCAATCAAACTGACAACTTAAATTTACAATATTTTGACAACGCTGGCAAAATAATTTGGTATTTTTAAATTTTAGTTAGTTTAAAGCTATAAAAGTTACGTGAAACCTGAAAAATATTAGCAATTTTTTAACAATAGTGTCTTTATTAAGCATTATTGTAGGAAATATGGTGCGGTGTAGTGTTTTAGGATGTAAAAGTGATAGTAGAAGAAAACTGCCTGAATTATCGTTCCACTCGTAAGTATAACACATTTTGGCCTTTGAATCATATGCCAGGTTGTATTTTCAATGATTTTATCTTGTGTGAACTATGTTTGTTTATAATTTGATCGACAAAATCATCTAAAATATGAAATTTTAGTATTCTTATCCTACTATAAAATATTGTTAGATGTTGTCAAGACTTCCATATTTTTTTCCCCAAAATTGTGGGTAAAATTTTATGTTGCATTTCTTATGATAAATAAATCATGTAGTATTTTAGTCAGTTTCAATATCTTAATTGCATAACTGTTTCCCGGAAAATATTGATTTAAATCCGAAGTGGATTGAAGCTACAGGACGAACAAATTGGGCTCCGAGTAAATTCTCTTAAGTTTGTAGCAGACATTTTGGACGACATGAATTATTAAAAAAAGAGAGTAACTCTTTTGTTAATGAATGCTGTGCCACACAGGTAAATTAATATTTAACCTGTAGGATACATTATATACAGCGTGTATATATAATATTAATTATTATTTGAGATTTTCAGTTGAGTATTTTAAGGGGCTATTTATTTATATATATTACAATATTTGGGTATAGTCAAGTTGAGATACTTTGAATTGATGCGCAACACTGAAAGGAAATCTACGTTTTTTACGGTCCTAAGGATTTTACGTGCAATATACACTTGAATATTTGATTTCGTTTTAATAAAACTAGCTATGGTCCGTGACTTTTGCTCTGTGGGATTCGTTGATCCTCACGTTTTTACCTGTGGCAGCCGTAACTGCCCGTCCCCGTGCGTGAGTTAGAAATTATGTTAAACGCCATCTATTTAAACTTTTGCGTGAAGTTACTATTAAAAATTTTACAGTTTCAGGCAAAAGAAGCAGTGGATGAGCTAGCATAGTAATGCTGTCAACGAGTAGCCAAGAGTATGTGTCTACTAAACTCAATACTATGATGCCAGCAGTGACTGTTCAAAAATCCAATATTGGTTGATCGACTTAAATTCAGTCATTACCTATGCAGTATTAACATAACAGTACATCACGCATTATGTTCAATAAACCGAACAATTGTTCTTTAGATCTGTTTTATTTTCATAAAATAAATACATTTTTCATTTTGGAATTAGTAAATAATATATCTTAATATTTTGGCAAATTTATCCAAAAACTAGGGTAATTTAATTTGCACTGTCGCCACACTGTGCCGAGATTCTCTGTCTCGCTGTTGACCACGCCATTCCCTTATCCAGTACTATCCTTCATCCAAGCTCTATAGACACTTATTAATTCAATGACCGCAAATAATGACATTTGACATTTTGAAGGCCTCACGTCAACGATGACAGAAGTATAAAGATACGCAGTGCCATTGGGCGCTTTGTAGACAAACTTACACATACCGCGTTACACAAGGGTGAAATTAAAAAAGAAAAAAAATAAGAGCGACAGAGAGCGCACTCGTCTCGAGTAAATTAGTAAATACGAGAGCAAGAGAAACGGACGCAAACCGCGTTCCACTACCGTGAAATTAATAACGATGGAATTTTAAAGAGCGACAGGGAACGCACGTGTCCCCAATGAATTAGAACGTATGAGAACAAGAGAGGTGGAAGAAGAACTACTAGTGAGGACATGTCCCTACTGAAATCGGAACAAAATGCTCTTAAAGACAACACTTCTAGGTACAGTCTATTCTCAATGCTCACGTTACCCAAGCACCCCTAGCAGCGAATTCATACGCGATAACCCGATCATTGAGTTAGCAATCTAAATTAAATTACTCGAAACTGTAATAAGTGCCTTAACTCTAGACAGTTTTAAGAATCGTCTCAGAAGATGGCTTGTTATGCATGCATTCTACTCTGTTGATGAATTGATAACATTTAAAAATTAATCTTGACTTTATATCTGAAATCTATGTTAATTATTTATTTAAATTTTTGAATTTTATTTATTTGTGTAGTATTGACTTGTGTATCTCAATCACGATTGTATTTTGACATTTTGCATTGTACTTATTATTATTAATTGATTACTTTTTTCATAATTTTTTTTCTAATGCTGAAAATATTATGTATTGACGTGTAATATTTTTACCAATAAATAAGTTATGAGTTATTAACTATTACTTACTCTAATCTACTTTCATCTTTCTACCGTCAGACTAAACACATTCTGACGCAAATCTGACGTACATACACGTTGATATTGTAATGTACTTACACACGACTGGACATCAAGCTATACAATTTCCATTATAAGCTGGTCTCGCAATGCACAGGAATGGCCTACATGCAAGACCATCCTATACTGGAGATGTATCGATGATTGATGTGTACTTTATATTGTAGTGATAATATAATGTACTACGCGTGTTACAGTCGGGTCATAGATCGGAATTATATTTAGCTAATCTATCTTCTATACATATTATGTAAGCGGCCGTGGCGCAATGGATAAGGCATCGGTCTTACGATCGAGAGGTCGTGGGTTCGAATCCTGCCCATTACACCACGGACGTGAACTTCCTCCTAACACAAGCGAATTAAGCTTAGCTGGAGGGGGTTAACAAAAATACTAGTAATTTGTATTTGCAAATCACAAGTAAGCTTTTAAAAAAAAAAATTGTTCGCTCCACTGACTGACTTATCAACGCAGAGCCTAAACCGCTTAGGCTCGTAACTTGAAATTATAATAAACTTTTATACAAAATTTACGTACGCCCTTACTACTACTACTACCGAAGGGGGTAAACAAGGGTTGAACGGTTGTATGGAAGTCCGTCATTTATTAAGTTAGAAGCACGAAATTTCGTATAGTTGAACTTGAATAAAAATAAATAAATAAAATAATAAATAAATATTTCACAACTTACACACAATGCCATCTAGTCCCAAACTAAGCAGAGGTTGTACTATGGGTACTACTATTACATAAATACTTTTCTTTTGTAAATACATACTTATTATACATAGAAACACCCAGACTAAGACAAACCCCCATGTTCATGCACACAAAGATTTGTCTTAAGCGGGAATCGAACCCGCGACCTCGGCGTCGCAGGTTCAGGTACAAAATAAAATTTGACTCAGCCATCGACACGACGAAGAAGAAGAAGGCGTCGCGGGCAGGTACACTACCCACTCCGCCAGCCGGTCGTCAAATGAATTTGTGTATAAAGGTTTTTCTGTATTTCATTTCCAAGGGGGTGAATAAAGGGGTTTCTGTTTATTGAACGTTTACGCAAAAATATCATTAGATGCCTGATGCCTCACGATGTTTTCCTTCACCGTTAGCGAGCGATAATGTATATGATAAATACACACAAAGGTGTGTGCCGTGGGTTCGAACCCGAGACCATCGACTTCGCAGACCTACGGTCTACAGCACGCTGCTTCAATGATTGATTTGAAATTATTTGATTTGATTTGAAATACGCAAAACTATCCCCCCTTTAGCTTTGTCATAATAATAATAATAATAAAGCCTTTTTAATCCATGAATAAATAATAAATTACATTATAAATGATATTAGTTATTTCCTTATTACTATGTTAGTTTAGTTTATTTATTTATTTTATTTTTATTTTTTGAGGCCTTCACCCAAAGCTTTGTCATAAATAAATAAATAAATTTTGGATTTTTTACATTAGATAGAACGCCAGAAGCAATACCACTATCCAATGGTCCCATTGACAAGGTCAAATACACACATTCACTCACTCAAGCACACCCAGTCTCTGAACAAATCTTTGCGAATCATGCAAAGATTTGTCATCTGTACGTACATGTATAATGTGGGTAAATAATATCATACCTACATTGGATGGCTTCTGTTTAATACTTTTATCATCCTGTCATAATAGATAACATTGTTTGACTGTAATATTTGTTTATTTATATCATACCATTACGATCATATGATGGAGCCTTATCTATGTTTAAGTAAAGAAGATAATTTGACCGCATTGATTTTGTAGAATGAGATATACTGACAGATTGACATACTCCATATTTAAAAGAATTGGAAACATAATACTGAGATCTAACCGTAATCCTTTCTAATATTACAAATAAATGCTTAAGCAGCCGTGGCGCATTGGATAATCCATCGGTTTTTTACGATCAAGAGGTCGTGGGTTCGAATCCTGGCCATTACACAACGGACGTAAACTGCCTCCTAACACAAGCGAATTAAGCTTAATAATAATAATAATAAAATTTGAAAGTATATAATAATAAACCACCGGCAGCTTGGTCCCTGCACCTGATGTCGGTGGGACACTGTTTTTTATATTTTTAAATGTTTTTTTTGTATTTTTTATAAATCATATTTAAAAATATATAAGATAAGTTTAAAGATAAATAAAGAGGAATAATAATAAAAATGTTTATTCATCTCCACAAATTACAACATGCTTATACAATATACAGTTGACAAGAAAAATTTACAAGAAATTCGTAATTTGTGGGAGATCTGGAGTCTAAACTAAGCCGAAGCCTGTACTATAGATCTCCAGGCCCCAATTTAATAACATTGTTCATTTGTCAACGTCGTGTGAGGAGCGTAATGTGTGTTGTGTGAGTGAGTAAACGAGGGTAGGCTTGTGGTGTGTGCGTGTGTGTGTTTGAGCGTGTGTTTGTGTGTGTGAATGAGTGTGTGTTGTATATATGTTCTACATATTAAATGACACTGATTAATAGATAGATAGATAATATGTACATACATAAATGCAGGGTAATAAGTGTATAATATAATTTTAATTTTATTCATATTATTATTTATTTGCATTGAATGAGATATATTAAATGATATAATGTTTGATATAAGTAAGACCTGTTATATTTTTAGCTCTATTAGTCCTTCTGTTTCCGAATAGTTTAGTTTCTGTAACCAGTTAAAAATTTTATTCTTGCACTCAGATTTACAATACTTGGTCAAGGCTATTACTTTGTTAATTTTATTGAACAGCATACCACCTCTGTATGCAAGAAATCTTTGTGCAAAAGTAGTGTTAACGGCAGTTGGCTCGCATATCGCGTAGTGCCTTCTAGTCTGAGCTATGTGCTTTCTTCTGTCCTCTGGTAAGTCACTCAGCTTATGCAATACAGTTAGCATAACGTAAAGCTGGCGCACAGTAAGGACTTTCGCTTCTTCATAAACTTTAGCTTAGCTGGAGAGGGTTAACAAGAATACTAGTAGTTTGTATCTGCAAATTACTAGTAAGCTTTTTTAGATTTCCATGGGCTCCAAGGGGCGCTTGAACACGTCAAAAAAAACATCAATATCAAAAAAAATATAAAATTAAAATAAAACTTAGCTAATTAAATTTTAATACTTATTGCAATAAAATGATTTGAAGAAGAAAAAATATTTTATAGTTAGGGTGTCTCCTGTCTCATAAAAGCTGTGCGACTGCATAGGACTGATTACAGTAGATTATTTTATAGTAGGGTAAAGATGTGCGCTAACTAGAAACAGCTCACATCTACCCTGAGCTCCCCACTGGAGCGAGGTGGAGACGAGCTGTGTGAGTAACAAAATGCTATTGATTTTTTTAATACACATCTCCGTTTTGCTCATCTAGTCTCCGCTTTATTGTAGTCAAAGTCTAAAAACGGATTTAAAGCGAGGCATATGGCAAAGGTTTACAATAACCACATTTCACCTGTTATGTTTAGGTCCCACGGGATAGGAGGTGAGCCTATCACCATCCACCAGTCACAATTTCAACTCTGTGCTGCTATTGAGAATTTCCAAACAGAAAAAAAACCAAACCGACCCGGGAATCGAACCAGAGACAACGCGGCGAGCACAAATTATGCCGCTAGACCAACAAGGCAGTCAATACACTTCTAAACAATATATTAGCATGACCTACAAACACATATTTTTCTAAATATTTATATTATATTCTCTCAATCTCTACAGTTAAAATAAACATGTATATGTAAACATGTATGTATGTATTGGTGGTAGAGCTCTTGTGAATGAGCTCGAGGGCGGCAGCACCACCGTCTCACCTTTAACCTGCCGCCAAATAGTAGTGCTTTCATTGCTGTGTTCCGGTTTGGTGGTGAGATCAGGCCCTGAAATTACTGGCACATGAGGCATAACACCGTAATCCTCAGCTGCAGCGACGCATCTATAATCTGCTTTTGCGGATTGTTGATGTCCATGGGCTGTACTCCACTTACCATCAGGTGGACTACACGTTCGCTTGCTGTAGGCGTAGTATAAAAAAAAAAAAAAAAAAAATGTAAAATGTTTGTTAGTTCAACACCATTGCACTACTGAACTGATTTTAGAATAGTTTAGAATTCTAGATCCAGATAACTAGACAAGTATGCCTTGTAGATAGATATACAAAGATTTTTTGTGCAGAGTCTAGAAGATTAACATAGAGTATAGCAGTTTTTTTTTTCTGACTAGTTGTATTAAGTAGTAGCTGCTCTAGGGCTTTGACCTGCGTAAAATCTAGCTCCGCTCCCGTGGAGTTTAGCGTTATGTTAAATATCTAAAGACTTTTATTGAGAGTTAGACTAACAAACACGAAAATAATTATCAAAGTTCGACTAGTAGTTCTCGAGAATAGCGCTATCAAACAAACAAACTAACTTTCTCCCGCGGTTTTGTCAGCGTAGTAGGTAAAACGATAAAAAATAGCCTATGTTACGCGTTTTGTACTGTGCTACCTGCATTAAAAAAAATATTCAAAGATTTTGAAGATAAGCCGATACAAACAGACAGACAGACAGACAGACAAAACAAAAACCTCTCTTTTTTCTATAAATGAATTCTCTTTAAACAAGTTTTACAATCAGATCAACAAAAGTACAATGCAGAGTTCATTGTACATTAAATCCAACATAAGATAGACCAAAGACAGATATTTCTAAAGACAACACCGTAAGTAGTTGACATTAAACAAACACTCGTGTTATTAGTAAACAGTTGTACACATGCCTATCAACCTATACATTGTCTAAGCTGGTCTTGTCTTGCACGGGACACCTATACACTGCAAGACCATGATAAACTGGAAATGTATACATTCATGTGAAGCTTTCTATACATAATGGGTGATTCATTGTTACTCATCATGATGAAAGATGGTAAAATAACAAGGAAAGATACAATCACCCTTGACCTCTTTGTAGCTTCTTTGTAATGCTGAAGAAAACATATCATTCTATAAGAATTTGACAGACACTATCAAAACTAAATTCTTTGAAACACTATCTACCAAATAGAGTTGCCATGAAATAGACATCACCATCCGACCATAGACCGCATCATCACTTACCATCAGGTGAAGTCGTGGTCAAACGCGAGCCTATCCACCGACAAAAAAAAAATGGAACAGATTGACAGCAAATGTTGTTATGGCCCACAAAGTCAAAGTCAAAGTATTTTATTTATTAACATAGGTTAAAAAGTTGTTACAAAGAATACATTCAAAAATAGACTGGATAAATTCTCCAAATCACAAGACTGCATATAGGAGAGACCAGTAAATATAACAAACAGGCTTAAGGTCTACCTAATGGTAAGATTAAAGAACCACTATCTACAAAAATGAAAAAATCATTGCTTCCTCTATGGATTTTGCTAACAGGAAATTCTCAATAGTAGCAGAGTTGGATTTATCAGTGGATGGCTGTAGGCTTATTCTAACACATGAGACCTAAACATAGCAGGAGAAGTGTGGGTTTTATACACCTCTGCAACACCCTTCTGGGTATAAAGATGTGATGTTATGACAAAGAGAAATCAACAAGTCTTGTGATCGACCACAAAGCGTGACAAGCTAATAATTTGTACAAATAATTTTATAACTTATTAATGTAATGCAAATTTTTTGAGTCAAAAATAGGCATGGTAAGAATGTAGATAAATATAGATAATTTAATCATAGTTTTAAGCAATTATGATAATAATATTATGCCTTTTATTCTTGCATCAAACTATTATAATTTAAAATAAACTATTCTGTTTTGCACACCTCATACAGTTCTCTATGGTCAGAGATATTTTAAAAAGACTTTAGATGCAAGAAGAATATTGCAACCTATTGAATTTACATAACATTAGAATAAGGTTTCAGAATTTTATTAAGTTGTTGATTAATAGACAATAATTGTAAAATTTCATAAACTGTTTCAAAATAATTATGTAAAGAATACTTTTTTCACAATAAAACTATTTATCAGTTTAATGATGCAACATGTTACTTAAAAGTAAGCCAATGATATTCATTGGGTCATAAGTTACACTAAGTAACTGACATAACAAAAAATATCTGAATTATATATAGGTTACTTATTAACTTTATATATTTTTTTAAATATTCTCACAAAAACTTTTAAATCAAAGCTAAAACTTAATAACTTCTTCAACTACTGAATGACCTAGAAATAAAAACTTTTTGCTCGAACTTAAAATTAAAAAGTAAACTTACCAGAGCTAAACATTCTTCCCAGCATAGTGTTGGGATGTGCTGTAAACTGCGCGGGATCCACAACAAAGCGTGTGTTATCCACCACTAGAGTGATCCTATCCTCTCCTAGCTGGTTCTGAAGCTTCGGGCCGTTTCTAGGAGGATCCTGAGCAGTAGAAGTCGAAGGTGTAGGAGTCGCTCCACTCAAATTTTTAGGAGGCATTGTTGATCGAATTCGCAGTTGATTAGGACCTGTTCGCTTGGACAACCGCTTGCGTCTCTCCTCGTCACTTCTATACTCTTCTGTGTCACTGCTGCTATCAGGGTAGAAGAACTGACGTCGTTCTGACATGGCCTCAGGCCCGTTTGTCTGAGAGTCTGACATAGGCGCGCGCTCGTCCCCGCGAGCCCTCACATCACGGTCGACACTCCTTTGTCCCGACGGCGAGCTGTTACCAGAGGCCGTTTTAATGTTTTTAATTTGTGAAGAAAGGATTTCTACAAAAATGTCAACGTAACGTCGTAAAGTTTGACAGATTGCGAAATGTTATCTTTGGCGAAATGTTGACGTCTAAAAAAAAGGCTTTTGTGGAATCGGTGTTGCAAGTATATGGTGTAAAATAATTTATTTTATTGTTCATTAATATTTATTTGCCTGAAGTTTTCAACGTAGTTTACAACAAATTCGTCATAATAACGTGTGAGTTTGTTGAAATGTTATTTAATGAATACATCTGCAGTTGTTAAACGTATTTATTTTTATAAATTTAGCACGTGTACGTGCTATGTGTTAATTTGTATATAGACATGGAAATTCCCTTTTTCCAGATAATACTAAATTTTATGTAACTAATGCACTTATAAATAAAATTTGATAAAGCGTAAATAAAAATCGTCAAAAAAATACGGTCCTAAAAACTGACATAACGCCCAAAATTTGCTGAATGCGTTCAAGAATTAAAAAACTTGAATGAATCGGCTGTTGACCTTTTCACTGTCAAATGCGGAAATTGGAAATAAAATACAATAATTGTTTTTTTACTTAATATCGTTAATGTAAACATCCCACCTAACTGTGCTGTGAATAAATGTGATATGCAACCAAAAACATAAGTGCCGAGACAACAAACCTTGTAAATAAACTCGTATATCATAAGCCAACGCTTGTAGGGCGTCATTCGATTATAAGTGTAGAAATAGTAAAAAATGGATAATAAGGAGGAATATCATGATCCTGATTACCCGGAGGCTGCCGTCGTGGTAAAGGAGGAGCCCCCAAGCCTCGACGAAGAGGAGAAAGTAGAAAAAATCAAAGAAATTATCCGGCGGGAATTTTTGAACGAACTAGAAATCAGAGAAAATGAAGTTATGTTAATAGATCAACGGTAAGTTAAGTTTTTTCAGCATAAATTCCAGCATTAAACCTGTTTTGAGGAGTCAAACCCGTTGATTATATGCTAGATACATAGTTAAAACACCATGTGGTCATTTGTTGTGAGTTTTACCTGCAATTGTTATAAACAAGGAACATGTGTTGGGTAACCTTGTCGGCGGATTCTACTGGTACACATTTGCATAATTTTAACGGCTGGATAACGAACGCATTCTAACTCACTTGAGTCACATACAATCATGAGTTAACTGTAAGAAATGAGAGGTTAACAAACATGTTTTCTCTGTATCAAAATAGACAGGGCTGTCTAGAATGACCTTGAGTAATAGTAGTAGCTTTGTTTACTTTTCCACTGTGTCTGTTTATTCGCTTATCTTTTTGAATCTAATAGTGGCAGTTTCTACCCTAATTTCATCTTGACATTCAAGTACCAAGTATCATCCTTATAAAAATAAAAAAAAAATAAAAAAAAGCCTCTAATTTAACAATTTTTTATGTGGGATAGCCACATAAAAAATTGTTACAAAATGGTCAATTAAAATAAAATAGAAGTAATAAAAATATAAATTACAAACCAAAACTAAAAAGAACTAAGAAATTATAAAACTAAATATAAAATTAAGGGGAAATTCACTTAAGGACAATGGCCTCCTCCATTACATGCCAGTTGTGTCTAGGGCTTTGGTAGTCCACGTAACTCCAGCTGTAGCCAGAGTATCATTCATACTTCCTTAATAATATTATAAATAAGAAAGTAACTCTTACGCCTGTGACACTTCCATGGCTAAACCCCTGAACCAATCTTGATGACAATTGTTAATAAAGGTAGTTTAGGACCTGAGGAAGGTCAATGGCAACTTTTATGGACAAAAATAAGTTTTATATAATATTAAAGTTGAAAAATTAAGAATCCAGCAGGACTCGAACCTGCACCCCCTGGGAATACGCCCCAAGTGCTTTGCCAATTCAGCTATGGATTCATATGCTGCTAAACTCGAAATTACTCAACTCTTTTTTTGTGCCATAAAATACAAAAAGGCATAGCAAAGCTAAAATTTGCTTTAAAATATTACAAGTATAAAATAAGTTTAATAAATATCAAAAAAAAAATTATAGGTCTTTTCAAGATTCAGTTGAATATTTTACAAATCTACCACTATAATTTCCTGTCCAACACAGCTGGTCTCTTAAATATGCAAAGGTTTAGTGACAATATTGTTAGAATAAATAGATGATTAAATACCACCATAATATACCATTTTAGTTTTATAAAAATACTTGAATCCAGATATATAAATCATTTGTTTCCCTAGGGCCTCCAAAATAGTTCAACAGTTTAAAAATGTGCAATATCCACCATTCACTGCTGCTTACAAGTGACTTGACAGAAAGGATGAGCTCATATTTTTTTAATTTAATACTTTATCCTACACAAAAGATAACAAAGAAATAAACATATTACAGTATCAGATTTCTAAAGGTGAGCTTAACTCAGTGCTTGAGTTCTCGTCTTGCAAACCTAGAGCAATAGAGGAGACGAAGATGCCATAGAGAATAAAAGTCACTCAGTGTCACAGGCAGGCACTCTACCCACTCCGCCATCAGGTCATTGTTCATATAAATCTGTATACATATTGCCTTTCTCAACAATGACACATTATTGTTTGCTTTATGAACAAAGAAAAACACATCTTATACTTAAATCTCTGGCTGAATCACCTGAATGTTAAATACCTATTCCTTCTCATAGTTTTGTATCTATGAGTCACAAGCTGAGTCAAATTAAGCATTGGATTTACTTAAATGATGTCTCACTTTTTCAACAAATACTAACCAAACCCCGCAGTTTTACCTGTACAAAGATTAATGCTCAGCTTCTGTGGGTTGTAGCTGGATGATAAACTTATAGCCTATAGCCTTTCCTCTCTCGGAGGCTGCTTTCCTTCTGGCCCAAAATAGGCTGGCTGGAGTAAACGGGAAACCTATCACGCACATCGGTCCCATAGGAGGACTAAGTGCGGATACCCCCGAGGAATACTAACTAACTAATAGCCTTCCCTCTTTTGGGGTCTACAGTGATGGAGCACCTTAAGCAGGCCCGCCACAGATAGCACAATGTATACTGCGTTCAAGAAGTGTGTTGCGTGCACCCCTTCCTTATGAATGCTCTGAACATTTACAAAAAGTCGTGGGGCAATTGGCACTGCAAAAGGTGTATATTTTTTCATCATTTTCAAAATATCCTAAACATAACCGGTGTAATATGGGTGTTGTATACCTCTACAACTCCCTTCTGAGTAATACAGGAGTGATGTGAAGTGCATCTAGCAGTCAGCATTTTATGTTGCAGAGCTGATGCTGGTATGTACAACTCCTCAATGTTTAGGAGTACAGGGCTAACTCTTTAAATATAGGCCCTTTAGGGCCGTTACTGTATTCTTTCAAGATATACACAGATGGGGCGAGATATTAAAATATTACTTAAATATTTCTTAATTTTGATAATTTTTTGTAATACAAGTGGGTATTTTTTTTTGTTAAATATAATATAGGCTTATAAGCCTATGATTTTTAACACACGCAACTATAGTTGCTTGGTGCTTGGTGATTGCAAAGCCTGTAACTCAATCTCTCCTTCCCCAGCATGACAACATCCCGCCGCCTCCTCCATCGTCTCCGGTACGCGCTGGTGAGCAGCTACTACAAGGAGCAGAAGATGAAGCTCAACAATGGACAGGTTCAAGACGAGATTGCCGCTCAAACTGAACCCAGGGCTAGGGCTGAGGTATGTGTATTAGAAGGTAACGAAATGCTTGTACTCATAACGTAACATCACGCCTACATTTCCCAGAAGGGTAAGGCAGAGGTGAACAACACACACATCTCACCGGTTATGTCGGTCCCATAGGATAGGATGTGAGCCTATTGGCATTCACTGGGCACAATTCCTACTCCGTGCTGCTATTTTAAATTCTCTGAAGGAAAGTTCACAAATTCTACTGGTTGTAGAGCTCTTGTGAATGAGCTCGAGGGCGGCGGGAACCACCGTCTCACCTTTAACCTGCCGCCAAATAGTAGTGTTTCCATTACTGTGTTCCCGTTTGGTGGTGAGATCAGGCCCTGAAATTACTGGCACATGAGGCATAACACCGTAGTCCTTAGCTGCAGCGACGCATCTATAATCTGCTTTTGTGGAATGTTAATGTCCATGGGCTGTACTCCACTTACCATCAGGTGGACTACACGTTCGTTCGCTGTGGGCGTAGTATAAAAAAAAAAATAACACTTTGCCCGACCCGGGAATCGAACCCGAGATCTCGCGGTGAGAGGCGCATACGCTAACCAGACCATCGAGGCAGTTAATAAGTGAAATATGCTTGTTAGGAGACAGTACAAGTATTTTTTTTCATAATCAGCGCGTTTGGATTCAGTATTGATGATGGGTCTGATCAAGTGTTATTTGTGAACTTTCCGTCAGGAAATCGCCAATAGTAGCACGGAATTTAAATTGTGTCCCATACCATGGATGGCGATAAACTCACCCCGTATGTCATGGGACCGAAACATAACAGGTGAAGTGTGGGTGTTGTACACCTCTGCTACACCCTTCTGGGTAATATAGGCGTGATGTTATGTAACTTCTTTATACAAGCTATGAATTACTGATAAATAGATAGATAGAGATAGAGAAAACTTTATTTGCACATCAAATTTGTAAAAGACATGCAGAGAAATAGGTACTTAAAACTATAACGTAAAAATTTTAATTTATGTTATTTTCTATGCAGGTGTTTTATTAGTATTAATATTAATATTAGCGTTTATTAATATGATATTGCCATACCAGAACTTTGTCTTTGAAATATTACTTTATTTAGATACACATTGTCGAATGCAATTTGTTCAAGTATCAATGTTTTATATAATTTTGCTTTTTTTAAATCATGTACCTTTTTCAAATGTACCACATTTTATTATTATTAACTTTGATTAAATTCAATGGCATGTTAGTTAGTTAAAACAGGTAATATAATTTATAACGTTATCGCAGAATAAACTGTAAGTGCTGTGCACACCTTTAAGTGACAAGTTCACCTAGCATATGAATGCATAAGATTATCTTCCTAAAATGTACATATGATTGTCGTTGGAGTGCCATAAATAAATAAATAAACAAAGGGCGGCCTTATGGCTTGACTCGATCGGATCTTCCAGGCATAATATAGTGGATATTTGCGGTAGTTTATTGCACTTTTTTTTATGCTAGTAATAAGTTAATCTTACTCATGCAATGAGTAATATTGGAACCCACAATATTTATATGTTGTAGACTAAATAATTTTTTTTATTTTTTTTTTAACTATTTCACAACTCACAACACAACGCCATCTAGTCCCAAACTAAGCAGAGCTTGTAATATGGGTACTAGAATAACTGATACTAATACATAATATATACGGGGTGGATGCGACATAGCGACATTTATTGAAACCACAGCTTCTATACATGGTAAGTATCAATTTCCACCGGATAAAAATTCTCTGGCGAAAAAAAAAAATCACGTTCTCCGAACAATTTGAACATTGCGATCGTGCAATTTGTTCGGAAGACGTGGATTTTTTTTTTCGCAAGAGAATTTTTTATCCGGTGGAAATGCATACTGGCCATGTATAGAAGCTGTGGTTTCAATAAATGTCGCTATGTCGCATCCACCCTGTATATACTTTTCTTTTGTAAATACATACTTATTATACATAGAAACACCCAGACTAAGACAAACCCCTATGTTCATGCACACAAAGATTTGTCTTAAGTGGGAATCGAACCCACGACCTCGGCGTCGCAGGCAGGTACACTACCCACTCCGCCATCCGGTCGGTTGTAGCAATGTTATCGAAATACTCGGCCATTTATGAACCAAATTTGATGATTCTCTTGATTTATTTTCAGGTGTCATCGTTACTGCGAGACGGGCAGCGTCGGCTGCACCCGTCGGTGCGCAAGCTGCTGGGCAAGCAGACGGTAAACCTCGACGAGATCTTTAAGATCCGAGAGCCACGAAACAAGACCAGGAAGGATTACTCTGTGAGTCTTTTAAAATTTCTTTAGGATAATATGAGATGGCACCCAAATGCTCGAATGTATGAAAAGCGCGAGAAAATTACGTTATATTCGTCACTCCGCCCCGTGACCATAGCCGTTTCTTGTAGTGGAAACACGAAAATTTACTGACTTAGCTTTATCGCCATTGCAAATCTGTCCGTGGTGTAATGGCCAGGATTCGAACCCAAGACGTCTCGATCGCAAGTTCGACGCCTTATCCATTGGCCTCTTTTTTGTGGGAGGAATGTTTTTTTATGGCACGGACAACAATAGATTTGGATTCAAATTCATTTATTCACAAGAATGGTACAATAAGTGGTTTACATGTTTTATTAATATACTAACAAACAGTTTTAAGAAAAATGGAACTGTGTAAATATTAGTATTTAGTTTATCATATGTCCTGTCTTGCCTAGAAGTATAACTTAACTTAAGCCAGTAGTTTCCTTAATACATATTTAATAATCCTGACATTGCTTCCAGGCTATGCTTCAAAAACGCAACTACACAATATCAGCAGACACCACAAAGACCCTCCGTCCTGAGAAGAAGCCTGATGAAGATCTCCCAGAGCTGCCAGCGGAGCCCTGCTCCAGCCGACCCAAGAAAATACCCCGGCATTTGGAGCCCAAGATCACTAATGTGGTGACCTTGGACGAAGTCACTAGAAATAAGATGAAGTATCGATATAGAATTGTTATAGGTGAGGCTATGTTTGTGTTATAATAATAGCAGACCTGTATCTCATACATGTCCCACTGCTGGGCTTGTGCCTCTTCTCATTATCAGAAGGGTTAGGCCATAGTCCACCATGCTGGTCAAGAGTGGATTGGTTGACTTCACATTCCCTCAGGCATGCAGATTTCCTCACGATGTTTTTCTTCACCGTTAGCGAGCGATAATTTATATGATAAATACACACATAGATTTATTGACAGAGGTGTGTGCCGTGGGTTGGAACCCGAGACCTTTGGTTTCGCAGTCCTACGGTCTCCCACTCGGCTATTGCTTTATTTGTGTACTACTAATAGATCTGGACTACACGTGGTATTTGATTCCGCAGAAAAAGTCTGCGATCAGAGCTCTATTGAACAAAGATGACAATGCGACAATTTTGGATTGAGATTATGAATTTTCAATTATAAAGGTGGTCTTACTCCGGAGATGTTGAAAGGGCAATGCCCAAAAACTGTATCGCCATAACCCTTGTGTCACGAATATAAGATAATAAATTATTTCTAGTTTTGTGTATGACGATTACATCTTATTTGATGCGTCGTGAACTGGCAGCAGAGCAATACAACTCTCGCTTGTCGACAGTTAGTTTTAAAAGGTCTTTATTTAGTTTGAAACACAAATAGATCTTATTCTAATAGTACACCGTATAATCATAATTAATAATCGTTTTCACCACACAGTGAGTAAAAACGCTTTTTACTCACTAGTGAGGCAAAGTGATTCAAATTTCGAAACACTAAATCCTTCCAATGAATAGGCGCAAAAAAAAAACTAAACAGCCACCATGTAGGTTAGTAATAAACATTGACATCAATTTTATTTAAAAACTACAAACGATACGTTTTAATTAGTTTAAATTATATAAATACACGCTTATTTAGTATTTTCATGGTTTTATATTCGTGATTAATCATTAAATTAATTAAAATCGGGTACTTAATATTAGACTCTATAAATAAATGTTACGGAACGAATTTCTGAACGGACGATTTAAGAAAAAAAGTCTGTGTCTGTGTCAGTCATCGCGGGCAACTATAAATTCTTTTCAGTTTATTATGTTTAATTGTTTACTGGAATTTTTTAACAAAAAAATAGTGAATCCAGTGATAAAGAACTTTGTGGAACTCCAAAAGAGTTGCGACAACTTGCTTCTAACACAGAAGTTTGCTTTTTTACCAGAAAATTCACGTGAAAAGTATTTGAAAGCGTACGACATATTTAATTAGTGGCGACTCAACAGGCCCTAAAACGCATTATGAATCGGTATTACTGTCGTTTTTAATGGAATTATTATTTCAGGTTAAGCAATCAAGTACGAGTTTATTTAAATCTTAATATTTTCTCACTGGAAGAGGTGAAAAGTTTTGTATTGTAACGATTGAGAAAAATTTAATTTCCAGTTCGTGACCTCTTAAAATCTTTCGCTTGCGAAGTAGTCTTTATTAGAATCACTCGCTATGCTCGTGATTCAATTTAAGACTACTTCGCAAGCTTAAGATTTAAAATTGGCACTCACAACAGAAATATAAACTTTTTCTCACTTGTACCATTAATAACTAATACTTAGGTTTTTAGCACCTCTTTGAACACTAATCAATATCATCACATTATAAAACTATTTAAATCATATTTTATACATAAATTAGATTAATAAACAATTAATTATCTACACCCATGCTATAAATCCTCTATATAAACGTTCTTGAAACAGTTAGCTTATTGCCAACATTGAAACAGCCAGTGTCATAATAACCATTATAACACCCAAACGGGTGTACTAAGTTGTACTGAAATTCATTATGCAACTCCTTTTTTACTCATCGAACAGCCACATTCTCATGGCATCTTTATGAATTTCAAAAAAAGAACATGTCATGCACGCGCGTTTCACTACCACAGCGCCCCGTAATTTAAATAAAAACTTATTCGAATTTTGAATTGACGTCCTATCCCGATTATTACAATAAATAATTATATTATTACCTATACATAGTTTGTTTGTATTAGATACTCACTAATTAAACTTTCCATGAATTACATAGAGTTCTTAGAACACTGTACAATACCCTATGGTTTCAGAACATTTATAGAGGATTCATATCATGGGTGTAGATAAATAAGTATGACGCAGCTTTTTGACAAGAAGTCGCTCGCCAGGTAACACGTCGAAGTACGCGCCGCCCGCGTCGCGGCAGGACCGCTCCACGCACAAGTGGCTGCTGTACGTGCGCGGCGCGGCGCGCGGGCCGGACGCGAGCGGCGTGCTGGCGGCCGTGGACGTGCGCCTGCACCACTCCTACGCGCCGCACCACACCGTGCACATCGAGTGAGTACGCAGGCTAACTATTATACGATTCTATTTTATTTTGACATTAATGATTGACTGGCAGATTGGCAGAATATGACGATACGTTGTTTTTAGTTTAAGTCACCTTATGTACCATATTCATCCAAATAAATATTTACTTACTTACATGAAAGGCAATGCCCAAAAACTGTATCGCCACTGACCTTGGGTCACGAATATAACTTAGTAAATAATATCTTGTTTTGTTTATAACGATTATCTAGTAATAAGAGACATAAATAACCTAATCGAGATGTAATAAACAAAAGTGATTTTCTATTTAAACATAAAGGATGAACAGTGCGCTGAATTTTTTTTCATTATTTGCGTACTTTTTTTTATTAAACCTGCCTTACTTACTGTGTCAGTCTCAAGGACTAATTTTTAGTTTCTATAGCTGTAAGAAAACTACAATAAAAACACAAATTGGAATTTAAAAGAATTGGCCTTGAGTTTTATATTTTAAATTGCATGTTCTTTGTGAAGTTTAAGGAATACAGATATTTTATTTAATTTGAATGTAATTACCATATAAATAGAGTGGATAAACTGAATATGATTAAGATTTGTTTAAGCGGTCGCCTCGCCGCTGTCCACTGCACTGGTGTTGTGGGTTCGATCCCCACATAGGACAAATCTTTGTGTGATTTGCAGAGATTAGTTCAGAGACTGGGTATGCTTGTGTGAGTGAATGTGAGTGAAATTTAGACTTGTCATTGGGACCATTGGATAGTGTAATTGCTTCTGGCGTTCGATCTAATGTAAAAAAAAAAACATAAATTTGATCAACTACAATTTTCATAATATTTGTTCCAGCAAGCCCCCCTTCCACGTGTCCCGCCGCGGGTGGGGGGAGTTCCCCGCCAAGATCCAGCTGCACTTCGCGCTGCCGGAGAGGAACAGGCCCGCCACCATCGAACACACCATCAAACTAGACAGGAACTACACCGGCATGCAGATATTAGGTAACCACATCTGCATCATATATCATCAAGCTTATATTACCCAAAAGGCTGTGGCATAGATGTACAACACCCAGACTTTACCTGCCTTTCGCCATCCACGGGGCACGATTCTAACTCCGTGCTGCTGTTGGGACTAGACGTGCCGTGGCAAAAGTATGGTTGCCTCGTCGAGCATAGCTATATGTATTTACCTTTATAATAATTACGCGATTTAGACCCGTTGTCAAATTTTTGAAAAATGTTCTTTAATCGCGATAGTTTTAAAACATTATACTCCTAATATTTTTTATTAACATTCCAGGCGCAGAAACAATAGTAGACGTCTGGTTGTACAGCACACAAGAAATGCTTCAATACGAATACAAAGAAGAATTCGAATCGCTTGAAACCGAGCCTCAGGCCGAAGTCAAACTCGAACCGGAGCTCAACCACGAAGTCATCGAACAAATGGACACACACAACAACGACCAGGATGACAGCTGGATGGACTTCTTCTCCAAAGGCACTACAGAAGTTGATGTAGACGAGATGATTATCAAACCGATAAAGAAAGAAGAAATCAAAATGGAGATTGATGACAGCAATATAGAAACTGAAGTCATAAACGATGAGAAAACATGGTCTGATGACGCCAACGATATTCCAAATGAGATTCTAACACAACCCCCGTCTATCAAAAAGAGGATAGTCAAATATATAGATCCGACCACCGGCAAGATTTACTATCTAGAAATGGATAGAGCATTAGATCTAAGTAAAGTCCAGGAAATCGTAATTAACAATCAGACAGCTAAAATAAGTCCTATCAAAGCGAACGGCTTGAGGAATTACCGGAAGAAAAAAGGTGGGGTTTCACTATTGAAACCTGAAGTCAAGAATATGTTAAGGAATTCAGAGACAATGAAAAACTTTTCTCATATTGAGAATGATCATTGTTACCTGGCAACACCGAAGACTGTTTGTGTTGAGATTAAAAAGGAGAAGTCGTTGTATGATTGTCTATGTGTTAGTGTGCAGCGGTTGAACAGTGTGCGGTGCGCGGTGAACTACTTGATGAAGAAAATACCTGTGATAAGTGATCTGGCCAGAGATCCGGATTTTGTTAAATATTTTCCATTTGTTGTTGAAAGTGATGAGAAGTATTGGAAATTAGATTTTGCGAAGAGGAGAAATATAGAGGTAAGAATTTGTTGTTTTTTAACGACCAGTTTTACAAGTTCTAGATAAGTCTCTGGTATTTTTTTATAAGATTAAACATGGTTATTTTCTTACTAAATATTAGATATAACGGGATATTTACCATGAATATTTGTTGTAGCGAGACAGTGATTGCAACATTTTTGAAATATCGAAACAACTTGATACAACAAATTATCGGTCGTCAAATTACATATGCCTTTTTGGTCTAGTGGTTAGCGTATACATCTCTCACCGCGAGGTCTTAAGTTCAATCCCCGTGTCGGCCAGAGTGTTATTTGACACAGACACAGAGTTGGAATCTTGCCCAGTAAATGGCAATGGGCTCACCCTCTATCTTATGCGACCTAAACGTAGCAGGTGAAATGTGGGTGTTGTAAACCTCTGCCACACACTTCAGGGTAATATAGGCCTGAGATAAAATTATGTTAATTTTTTTTTTTTATTTAAACCATACAGACTGACCTAACTGAGGTCTATAAATAAAACTGATACTTGATATAATGGACTGTATAATTATAAACTTGGAGAGTAACAAAAGGTAATACGGCAGTAAATACGCAAGCGCACATCACGGTGTTCTGTTCGGAAGTGGTTGTGCGCGTCCCCCGCGAGGACGATAGCAGCCGACAGCGGTCGAATTCGCCCGAACACTGACGAAAACGTCTAAAACCGTCATATCTATATAAATTTACACTATACAAGTTTTGCAATGCAATTCTAATGCTTGCTTTGTTTATCGGAATTATAAAGACAGAGATGGCAAGAGTGACTTTCGAAACTTGCTTTAACATTCCTTTATAAGTAATTGACGTGACTCAGTGTTACTTTATTATAAAACTAGCTTTTGTTTGTGACTTCCGCATGGAATTTGTTGTATAAAGCTGCTCCCGCACTTTGACCCGTGTTCAATCTTACTGCTCCGCTCCCGTGGAGTTTAGCGTAATGTTAAATATCTATAGACCTTTATTGAGACTAAGTCTATCAAACACAAAAAGAATTATTAAAAATCGACTAGTCGTTCTCGAAACTAGCGCTATCAAAGAATCAAACTAAACTTTCGCTCGCGGTTTCGTCTGCGTGATAGGTACATCGATAAAAAGTAGCCTATGTGACGTACCTTGTACCGTCTTGTGTTGTCTTCTAAACGTCGGCCCAGACGTTTAGAAGATTAGCTGATACGGACAGACAGACAAAAATGTTTAAATACTCTATTTTAGGCATATATATCGTACAAAAACACTATACCAGCTTGAAAAAAATATTGTTAGGGTCGACACACACCAAAAGCGCGTCGAAGCGAAGCGCAGTTTCAGTGTCATATGAATTTTAACTTTATTTTCATAACTATAATACTTATTATCGCATGAGAAACTCAAACGAGTCGCGCGGATGCCCGCGGCGCCGTGGGATTCCGGCGAATTCCATAGTAGTAGTAGCGTAGAGTTTCTCATGCGATAATAAGTATTATAGTAATGAAAATAAAGTTAAAATTCATATGACACTGAAACTGTGCTTCGCTTCGCTGCGCTTCGACGAGCTTTTGGTGTGTGTCGACCCTTATTCTGACATTTAAAAACCGACACTTAAATTTTATTTATTTGTATTGATAAATTGATAATAAACTTTTATAAAATTTGTTTTCAGTGGTCCCGAGCGAAACTAATCAACCGAATATTAACAGAGCACATAGTAACACAAGACACGATATGGCGTACCAAACAAATACTGTTATTCAGCCGCTTGCACGGATACTACCCCGTCAGAAACGAGACTGTCGCCCAGAAACCCGACACCAACGAGTGGTCGTCTTGGAACGATATGGAGAATGTACTCAAGATGGAATCTGGTAATTTCTTTATTATATTATCCTGTTAATACTACTAACTGTAGGCAGTGATGGCCGAGTAGTCTCCTACTCGGCCATCGCTGGTAAGTTGGCAGATAAACTAACTTAGGTTAAGTTGTATTATAAATTCTAAAAAAGTTCTTACAAAAAAGTGTTTTATCATAATTTTGTAACTATATTTTTTTCTTTATCCTTTGTTTATAAATGGCTGACTGCAATTGAAATTACTTGAAAGTTTTAATTATGCGACAGCAGCGATAGCCGAGTGGGCGGCCGTAGGACTGCTAAGTCGAAGGTCTCGGGTTCGAACCCATGGCATCCCTCTGTCAAAGTGTCAATAAATTGTTAAGATTTGTCTTTTGGAAGATGTGTGTGTATTTATCATATAAATTATCGCTCGCTAACGGTGAAGGAAAACATCGTGAGGAAACCTGCATGCCTGAGAGTGCCTGAAAAGTGCTCGAGGGTAATGTGAAGTCTACCAATCCGCACTTGGTTAGCATGGTACTTTCTCCTCATGAGAAGAGGCCCGAGCCCAGCAGTGGGACATGTATTAGATACAGGGCTGCTATAATTATTATAATATTACTATACTGCCTCGTTGGTCTAGTGGTTACTGTGTGCGCCTTTCACTGCAAGGTCTCGAGTTCAGTACCCAGATCGTGCAAAAGTTTATTTGTGATATTTTCCATTAGGAAATTTTCTCAAAGTCAAATTAATTATTCTCATAAACTCCAAGAGGCGCTTGAACACGTCAACGAACATTATAATTACAGAGCAAAAAAAAAATGTTGTATTACTGAAGCTAAGATTAATTTTAATCTATTTTTCTTTTAAAAAAACGACGCCCGCACTAGGAATAACCCCTGTGTCGCGGGGGTGTTCACAAACATACATTTCACACACACACAGCACACCCAGAGTCAGAAATAATCTTTGCGAATCACACAAAGATTTGTCCCATGTGGGGATCGAACCCACAACACCAGCGTAGTTGAAAGCGGCGAGGCGACCGCTTAACCGCTACGCTAACCGTGCACTCAATCGAACTGTTTACATTCATATTGAAATAAAGGCCCATTTCTTAGGTTTCAAATATTTCTTAACTGACCCATAAAATATAACCTCCTAATTTGGTCAGAATATAGTATTAGAATCAATACAAGTTATACTTGAAAAAATCAAAACCGGCCAAGTGCGTGTCGGGCCACGCGCAGTAGGCTTCCGTAGCTAGTCGTAACAACATATTTCGACTTAACTTTTACTATCTGTATTAAACAAGTAACATCTTCATACAAGTCATTACTTTCAAAGGTTTTTGTAATTTGCACGAATTATTCTAAGTAACTGCATTTTACACTTTGGACCCCAATTACTCTAGAACTAATTAAGTTAAAGTAACCAGATAAATAGCGTCCTTCAGATAGGAAATGTTTGTAGTACACGAAACCAGCTAGCACGTATGACGAGATGTATGAATGTTAAGGAAGCGAAAGAAGTATGTAAGGAGCGAAGCACATGGCGTTCCATCGTCTCTGCCTACCCCCGTGGGATAAAGGCGTGATTTTATATATGTATTATGTATGTTTATTTATGTTTCAAGAATTTTGAACGAAATATTCTGAGTAACTGCATCTGACATTTTGGACCCCTATTCCTCTTGAACTAATGAAGTGAACTTATCCGCTATAGTTTTCCTTTAAAGTTCATTACATGTACTACCGACACAATTTTTTTCAGATTTTAGGATGCAGTAGTTTAGCTTTTAGAGGGGGGGGGACGCCCTACTCGAACAAAAATTTGCTCTTTAAAGTTAATTATCTCGCAAACGGATCCCTAAATCAAAAAACTGTCTTAGCAACCCCTAAACGTTTTTAAAAGTCCTATCTAACAATACCCCACACTATGGGGTAGGCGATAAAAAAAAAAAACATCCCTACATGTAGGGGAGCTACCTGAAAAAAAAATATTTTTCCAAATTTTACTCTACGACTTTCTTTGTTTAGTTAACATACATGTTTATGCAATATTTCAGTTTTCTAGCACCAACGGTTTCGTCGCTATGCCGTGGACAGACAGACGGACATGGCGAAACTATAAGGGTTCCTTGTAGGTACTACGGAACCCTAAAAAGAACACAGCTGTTACTTTCATTTTAGTGTGTGATATTCTCTTATCTGACCCATAAATCTGGTTGACTGGTAGAGAATGCCTATGGCATTAAGTCCGCCATTGTACTCATTATGTGCAAGAAGTTTTAAATAAATAAATAAAGTATAAACTGACCGATTTTAAAAGTGAAAAACAGGAAGCACTTGATAAAAGAACACAGCTGTCACTTTCGTTCATGTGTTATATGCTTATCTACGAAACTGGGTTTAAATGTTGTCATTTATTTCAGGAATCAAAGAGCTATACCCAACATCGGCCGACATAAACACTCTCTCAACATTCGACTTCAAAGAAGAAAAATCAGAACTCAACGAAACCATAGACTTATCCGACGAGGAGGACATAGACATCGTGTCTATGGGCTCCAGGGTGTCTGTCAAGCAGGAAGTGGCGTCAGACGCGACGGCGCTGTCGGTACTTCCGGTGGAGAACGAAGACGAGAGGTTGAGGTATATGTTTATTGAGAGGAAGTGTGCGGATATTGGAATTGAGCTGAGGAATGAAGATGTTGGCAATGGATATTCCTATAGGTGAGTGTTCATTTATATATTGAAGGCTGACTCCACATTATGTGTGCGTGATCCTCGGGGGTGCGCATGATGTGGGGGACGCCATACCAATAAACAGTTAATTAATTTGTTTAATTATTATTGATTTATTATAATTTTAATTTTAGTGATAAGTTATTTTCCACACAATGATATTGTTATGAAATAAATTAATTGAGCTGTTGAAATTTGGTTATAATAGATGAACGTGACGTCACGTACTGACGTAACGTACTATTGAAAAATTGGGGGTTCTGATAAGATTAGACTCCTCCAGCTAAGCTTAATTCACATGTGTTAGGAAAAAGTTCATGTTGAAACAAATAATAGTTATTTATGGTACAAGTGAGAAAAAGTTTATATTTCTGTAATGAGTGCCAATTTGAAATCCTGAGCTTGCGAAATAGTCTTAAATTGAATCACGAGCGCAGCTTGCGAAGACTACTTCGCAAGCGAAAGATTTTAGAGGTCAAGAACTGGATTTTTTTTTCACGTGTTACAAACAAAACTTTTCACCTCTTCTAGTGAGAAAATATTAAGATTTAAATATACTCGTACTCGATTGCTTAACCTGGAATAATTCCATGAAATACGACAGTAATACCGATTCAGAATGCGTTTTAGGGCCTTTTGTAAGTCGCCACTAATTAAATATGTCGTACGCTTTCAAATACTTTTCACGTGATTTTTCTGGTAAAAAGCAAACTTCTGTGT
The DNA here is from genome assembly GCA_905147285.1 of Hypena proboscidalis. Classification (NCBI taxonomy): domain Eukaryota; kingdom Metazoa; phylum Arthropoda; class Insecta; order Lepidoptera; family Erebidae; genus Hypena; species Hypena proboscidalis. The sequence continues at coordinate 11,233,643 of LR990153.1, read as the reverse complement.
TAGAAGCAAGTTGTCGCAACTCTTCTGGATTCACATTTTTTTTGTAAAAAGTTCCAGTAAACAATTAAACATAAACTAAAAAGAATTTATAGTTGCCCGCGATGACTAATACAGACACAGACACAGACTTTTTTAAAGAATGTGTTTGGAAATTCGTTCCGTAACATTTATTTATAGTCTTATATTAAGTACCTGATTTTAATTAATTTAATGGTCAATCACGAATATAAAAACATAAATAAGCTTGTATTTATATAATTTAAAATAATAAAAAAGTATCGTTTATAGTTATTTGATAAAATTGATGTCAATGTCCTTTTCATTGGAAGTAGTACGAGAGCCCACGACCAAAACCATGTCTCATAGCAATACGGCAAAAACCCTATAAAATCGTTAGATTGTATGATTCTGTACCCGACTAGGTGTGTAGTAACGGTCGAAAGTGTAGCAACTGCGTGGGAGGCCATTTCTGCTGTGTCAAAAAAAAAAGACAGTCGGTATTATAGCAATACGTCTGATAGTGAAAATGTACATAGATTTTATAGTTGTATTACGAAAAAGTTTGTTTTCAGACATTTTGCGCGTAGCATATAGCCTGAGCGCATTTTTGAAAATGTCAACAAATTTAGCCGACCTGTATCATAGCAATACGGATAAAATTTTTTTCAACTTTTCGTATTGCTGCCATGATTACCAAAAACCTGTTTTCAGACACTGCAGAAATGGCCTCCCACGGGCCATTTCTGCTGTGTCAAAAAAAAAAGACAGTCGGTATTATAGCAATACGTCTGATAGTGAAAATGTACATAGATTTTATAGTTGTATTACGAAAAAGTTTGTTTTCAGACATTTTGCGCGTAGCATATAGCCTGAGCGCATTTTTGAAAATGTCAACAAATTTAGCCGACCTGTATCATAGCAATACGGATAATTTTTTTTTCAACTTTTCGTATTGCTGCCATGATTACCAAAAACCTGTTTTCAGACACTTTAAGTGTAGCATATACTCCCAAAAACGAAAATAACGTTTCGGAGTCGCCTGGCCGACGCGCGACGCCTCTGTTAAATGTTTTTTTAAATTTACAGCCTTCATAGATATTCAAGAATCTCCCTTGTCTATTATATGTACTTTGACAGATGACAGATGTCATTACTTATTTATTTTGTAAAAGTTACTCAAGTGTGCTTTAAATAAAACCAAAACTATCAAATCAATCAGTATTTAATTTCAACAGCCTCAGCGCTTGTTACGCTCCTGCCCCTTTCTTACTATTATACAGCTCACTCGCCAGCTTCCTTTTGTGCGATTTATTTCAGTCCTTCAACTTCAATGTTACGGTTTCGGGTAAATTCTTTGTTAATTATCATCTAATAAATTCAGGGTCGCAACGTATTCATTGGTTTGTAACAGAAAATTCAAGATGCCTCAATACGATTTTTAAATGATATCTGAGTATCGAAAAGTTGTCTGATAGAGAAGGTGCTACACTTAATTTGTCTGATATAAATTTTTTGCACATGTGGACAACTTATTTTATCATGTCTAACAATTTTCAGACATATTGCTATGATACCGATCGGTAAAATTTGTTAACATTTTCAAAACGGTCTCAAAATTTAATGCGTTCACATTTCCGTCTGAAAATTGTTTTGTTCGCATCAAATAACCAAAATTTACTAATAAAAAAGATTTTCAGACGTATTGCTATGAGACATTTTTTTTTGTCTCATTTTTAATTTTTTTAAGTGATTTTACGGGTTTGCGCTACACCACTAACGTCTGAAAAATATGTTTCCGGTATCTCAGAGCTATCATTCAACTACAGTCTGCAAATCAGACATATTGCTATGATGCAGTTCGGTAAAATTCTTTGACAATTTTGAAAATTCGGTCAGATCAAACGCTACGCGGAAAATGTCTGATATTGGTATTTTCGAGTTCAGGATAATCGTATCTATCGATTTGATGCGGTTTTGGCCGTATTGCTATGAGACAAAAATGTTGGTCGTGGGCTCTCGTACTAAAGGATTTTGTGTTTCGAAATTTGAATCACTTTGCCTCACTAGTCAGTAAAAACGGTTTTTACTCACTGAATTCTGGCAAGCAAATCTTTTTCGTGCTGGTGTGGTGAAAAATAAATAGTGTATTGAATGTTTCAGTTTGGTGCACTCCATGCTGTCGTCGGCGCTGGCCAGCTTCGTGGAGGAGCTGGTCCGCGGCGCGCTGGCGCACAAGCTGTCCGCCGAGCACGGCAACCAGCGCCTGTGGGCGGGGTGGGTACTACCAACATTCTTTATTCTTCTGTTGATCCTTTTCTCTCTGCTGTTATCTCAATTTTGTATGGAAATTTGAAGAATTACCAGAAGTACTAACCGAAACATTATCAAGAACAGGTGAAATTAGGTCCTAGTCAAATTGGATGTAAACATCACCTTAGAGCAAGCTGTTTTTTCTAGTGGTGTTAATAATTTTTCTCTCCGCTGAGATGGACTTGAAAAAGTCTGTAGTAGCTCTCCCAAGATGATTACAAATTTATGATAATACTAGATATTGCCTCCATGGTCTAGTAGTAAGAATATGCGCCTTTCACCGCGAGGTCTCGGGTAAAATGCCCGGGTCGGGCAAACTTGAATTTGTGAATTTTCCGTCAGGATTTTCACAATAGCTGCACGGAGTTTAAATTGTGCCCAGTGGATGGCGATAGGCTCAGCTCCTATCCCATGGGACCTGAACATAACATGTGAAAAGTGGGTGTTGTACACCTCTGCCACACCCTACTGGGTAGTATAGGCGTGATGTTATGTTATATTATTTCTGATCCTCCAAAAAAAAAATGAAAACTATAAACTATTGTAAAAATCTTTACACCTGAATTTAAGATGATTCCTGAATATTATATTATTTGTTTTATTATCTTATTTATTTATCGGGGTACCGGATGCTATGAAGGATATACGAGTGTCCATTGCTTTGCTTCCCTTCCAGCTCGCGTCCGTGGGCGCTGTCGCCGGGCGACGTGTTCGCGGGCGCTCGCTCGCGCCTGGCCGTGCTGACGCGCGGCGGGCTCGGCGCGGCGCGGCAGCAGCAAACCAAACTATAATACAAACAAGCCTATAATCTGACTTTTATTTATCAAACAATTCTACTTAATACTTTACCTACACCATATTTCAAAATCAATCAATCTTCCGAGCCTTCACCAATAATATTGGGGTCACCTTCTTGTCTAACGGATGTAGCTGAATATCAGTATTTATATAACAAAAACGAGGGGTGTTCGTAAGAGCGCCGGGACAAACACAAAAGACGTAAGACTAGGACGCGTCGCAGACAAGGCTCAAAACTCGTCGCGGTTAAAATTTATGCAAAAAACAGGCAGACACACAAATGTTGGCCCCTGCAAGTCTCTTTCTACCAGGTTATGTCTGCGCCTCACTTCTTCTGTATCATTTAAAATAAAGTGCAGTATATTTTATTTATTTTATGTCTGAAAATTTATAGAACGGGCGACGCGTCCTTAATTATTTTCTGTCAATCCCGTTCCTTTGAGGTTTAGTGAAATAATAACTACTAATCGTAACTTACTCGTATATTGAACAAAAAGGGTATAGGCAGACAAATAGCTAAAAAGAAAACATAACACAAAATAATATAACTACCGACTTAAAACATGTTTGTCTGGAGGATAATCGTTAAAAATAATGACACCTATTATTCTAACACTAATTAGTTTTACAAAACTATGTAAAATGTGGCCTACGATTTTCTGAATCGAAGAAATTGTACACCTTTTAATTTGTTTTAGTTCCTCTTTCATCATCGTCAAGTAAGATATACCCGTCAGTTAAATTGTATGTTGACTAATATAAAAGATACAATTCAAATATAAAACTGAACAACTGTCACTTTAATTTATTTGTGTTAAATTTTATCCTTTGTGTTATGGTTACTTGACGATTGTGAAACAGGGCCTTAATATACTTCATAAATTTTCTACTACGTATCACATGACTAAACCGAGATAGAACCTAGGATTCTATATCATTTAATGAAACTTAAATATGTTTTAGGGTTAAGATCGTCCATACAAGAGATTAAGCTACACAAAATAAAACAGCTATGCAAGGGGCAGGACAAACAGATAAGACGTAGGGCGCGGGAGCAACGGAGATGCGGCGGCAGTTCAATATTTTTTGTACAAAATGTATTGAAGCGTCGAGTCACAACACAAAGAAGAGACGAGGCGTAGACAAAAGCGCAGACATGCGTGGGAGGGGTTATTACCACATGGACCCCCGCGTGATCGTTATAATCGTATATCGTCCTTTCCGTATACTCTTATATCTCGTCCGAGCCCTGTCCGCGACGCGTCCTAGTCCAACGTCTTTTCTGTATGTCCTGCGCCCAAGTGTACATATTATTATAATTGAGGCACTTCAATTCGACAGAAAGCTAATCTGCGTCGTTTTTCATATTTTACACTCTGGTTTAATAGAAAAAGCTCTAACAAAGTTAATTTATAATTTTGGTAAGAATTACTAAAACAAATCACTCAATTTGGTATAATTTATATTACAAAAGAAAAACATTTGTCAGATATTGTTCTATATTCAGAGTATAACTAAAGAATCTTACAGAACCTAAATCATGATTATTGGAAGTTGATTTGCTTATTTCTATAAAAACCGTTGCTTGGAGTCAAATATGAAGTTGAATCTAGTGGCGTTCTTTTTTAAAATATTTCTCAGATGACAAATTCTCTAAGCTATCTATGGTGACGTCCTTCTCTCCTATTTAAGCGCCCTCTAGCACCGCACCGCTATAAAATTTAGTTTTAAGTCTCGAGCCTGACTTACACACATTTTCAGAGAAAATATATATTACAGCATATATTTCGATTGTAGACAGTATACAGTGCGAGAGATGTTGAATAACTTAGGCAGCTCTCATAAAGACAAATTTCCATTCCTACATAATTTAGGACCAACTTCTTGTACCACAGAAGTCTTGTTGAAAATTGCCAATTTTGCATGTTGTCCCAGTAAGGGAGTTATAACACCGAAATAGATTGATCGCCGAATAGCGCATTGGAGAGCTCTTATTGGCTCCTTACAGCCAAATGCGTAGATCAATTTCGGTTTAATGACATCCTATTTCACTTATTGTAATTAATTTAAAAAAAAAGCTTACTAGTAATTTGCAAATACAAATTACTAATATTCTTGTTAACCCCTCCAGCTCCAGCTAAGCTTAATTCGCTTGTGTTAGGAGGAAGTTCACGTCCATAGAAATCTTAATAATAAGGCAATAGAAATGTCAAAGACGCGTGACCTTGTCGCCGCGCATCTGTCTAGTCAAACACAAGTGCGAGTTGAGGAATTGTCGTCTTAATGTCATCGCAAAAAGAATAATTTTGTTTGCAGGAATACAAGCGCATGAGTCTAATCGAACACAAGTGCGAGTTGAGGAATTGTCGTCTTTATGTCATCGCCAAAAAGAATAATTTTGTTTGCAGGAATACAAAAAGTGGTATTTGAAAAACGGCGACATGCGTCCCAGTGTTAAAAGATAGTCGATAGCATTTCTATTGACTACTTATTAAGATTTCTATGTTCACGTCCGTGGCGTAATGGCCAGGATTCGAACCCGCGAGCTCTCGATCGTAAGACCGATGCCACGGCCGCTTTAGATTTTCAGGTTTACCAAGCTGAGCTGCACTGCTGGCAATATCGGTCATATTCTACAATTTGTACTATCCGCGTGTACACAATTAAGGCAATCAGGACTACATTTAGTTCCAATGTAATATTAATCCCCCTCATGATTGGCTGGACACAAATTCTATACTACATCCAAAAAAAAAAAAAAAAATTTAATCTTACCTGTATAAAAAATTGAAAATGAAAATGCCCAAAAGTATAGGCGAAACCGCGGTCGACTAAATAGACCAACATCACGTGAGTAACACCCGTATTTCATAATTTGAATAATGTTACCTCACGTCAGTTTTAATAAAAAATATCTTACCTGTTCAACTAGAAAGTTTTTTTTTTCAGAAATATCCTAATTGCTTATTGCAAAACAGAATATCTTATATTAGACGCAGTATAGGATGAGTTACTCTCACTTTGATTTTAACAAAAGTAATTCAAATAATATTCAATCTACAATCAAACCACGCTTGACAGTTTTACTGATTTTTATTTCATATTTCTCACTAACGGTCGCCTGCAAAATTTTCAAATGATTTTATATTTTTGTATGGATTTTGTTTTATTTCATATCTCTAATTATAAATAAATGGTCTCAAACCAGATTCTATTCAACTTATTTTATATTTACTAATTGTCTTAACTGCATTAATATTTTAAGTATTTTAGTCCAGACTGTACAGTATAAGCTGGTGTCGTATTGCAAGGGAAGCCAGAGCAAGACCTTTTTATCCAGGTTGGCAAACTGTAGAAAATAATGGGGCAGCTACTGTGCTATTCTTATGGCAACCCAAGTACTAATCAACCACTCAGCACATCTATAAAATGGTGAACCATTTGCTTTTATGAAACATCAATTACTTTGTCAATTTTGCTAGTAGACATAAATTAGTTTGATTTTAGACTTTTTAGAGCAGCTGTACTGCAAATATACAGCTTGATACGTAAGTGTATGTGAAAATATACCATACATTGAGGTGGTAAGTTAAATTTTTGAAGAATATTTAATGCTTTAGTTAAAATATTATTGCAATTAAGACTCATTGCATATAATTTATAATAAGTATGTTGTTTTGTGTTGAAATTAATAAATACGCCCCAAAAGTTCCAATATTCAAATGAAAATGCGAAAGTATGATGCTTTGAATTTGTAATTTAGAATTCAAATAACAAAATGTAATAAATTGCAGCAATCTAAACTTAGTTATTTTTTTACTTGAATAAAAAAAATCTAAGATTTCATATTTGTATTTGGCCGATACAAATACAAAATTTTGATTTGATTGGTTTTAACAATGAAAAAGTGTATTTTTTACAAACAATATCATTATTATAGCTTCAACATCATCTCATTAAGATGCACAAATTAGTACATGAATTTTAAAAAGTACCTTATTTATTGAATATGCTAGATATTCTTAAATATGTTTTTTCATAAGGGACCTTGTTTATAAAAAATGAGGTAGGCATTTAAAATTGTTTGCTGCTCAAACAGTATGTCAGTTCGAGATTATTAATGTTTTATGAAATTGATGTATGTTGTTAAGATTATCTGGTCATTTTCATATAAGATCCTTCTGTGATCCGATGAATTTTGGTAAAGATCCGATCTATTTAGAAAGTTTAAGAGTTGAATTTTCGCACTTTTGGAACTTTCAGGACGTAATTTTACTAATATTTCCTGATATATATTCCAGTAGCGATGGTATTTAATGCTATGCGGGGGCGGGGGTGCCGAGCAGAGGGGCGCCGGGGGCGTTGGGCGGCGCGGCGGCGTGGGGCTCCTTGGCGGGCTTGGAGGGGCGATCCACCCTCACCTTCTCGCCATTCATTATGGCTTTTATGTCGTCTGCGTCTAAGGTCTCGTACCTGGAGACAAAATATATGACAATAACATTTTTTTTCACAATTTCCACAATTATTTAATTTTACAGTAGATCAAAATGAGCCTGCAAACTAAACAGAGATAATACTATTTCGGAAACAGCAATTTGGATTTTTGTAAGTGAAGAAATTGACATAACATTAGTCATGTCTTGCAACCGTTTTCTGTAACCTATCCTATCCATATATTATCTCACTAGAAACAGAGAGTGCTGAGTACTCACTTGAGCAGTGCCTCGGCGAGGGCCTTGTGTTCTTTGGCGTGCGTTTTGAGGATGAGCTTGGCGCGCTCGTAGCTGTCCGACAGAATCTTCTTTATCTCTCCGTCCACCTGCGACAAATATACATTATTTATTGATTGAAATTGAACGATATTAGTGCCGACGTAATAGGTGTCCTTTAGAAAAGACAAGTTTGTATGTAGAGTAAGCGCAGTCAAGGTGAGCTCGAGCTATATCTGTCTTAAAACGATACAAAATTGTAAGTCGATATTCTGAGACATAGAACTCTAAAAGAGAACAATCTGGACTGCGTCGACTCAGGTACACGAGACCGAGACCGGCGATCATTTATGACAAAAAGTTGAAGAAGAGAAAGATTTGTAGGTGTATGCGTTCTATTATCTTTGTTTACCCCGTAGAATCTTCTTCGTCTTCTTCGTCGTGTCGATGGCGGAGTCAAATTTTATTTTGACTTGCCATCGTGGTGAAAGGATTAGTCAATTCGCTTTGGAGAACTCGCGAATTTCCAAGTATGCGCCGGACGTGGGGAATCGTTGTGTACGTCACTCGGGGAGGCTCCTTTCATGCACCCCGTAGAATAGAGGCGTTGCTTTATGTGGGTACGTAAAGTAAAATCGTGCCTATATTCAATCTGCAATCAACCTCAAATTGAAGTCTGACAAGTATTTTTGGTCTTAAAAAACAAAAAATATCTCACCAGTTCGTTGGTGTAAGGTCCGAGTTGTTCTCCACTGCTGAGGGTCCCCCGGGCAGGCTCTAAGGCGCGGAGCCCCACCTTCTCGCTCATGCCCCACTCCCGCACCATGTGGCATGCTATTGACGTGGCTTGCTTCAAGTCTGACGACGCTCCTGGAGTATGGAATCATTATATCAATGCCATAGTCATAACATAACATGTTAACAAGTAATGAATTAGGATTTCTTAGATATGTAGTTGGGTTGATCGATATATTTGTAATTGTGTTGTTGCCACACCAACAACACAGTGGTGTGTACACACAAAAAAAATAATGGGGTACCCATTATTGGTTACGAAGACGGAAAAAATTAAGACCAAAAGTTGTAACGACACTTTTTGCTATAGTTGTAAGCCGTGCGGCGTGCGCGTGTTTCTCTGTCTCTCTCTCAATAATAATATATATATTATCATGAACTTTTTTCCATCCGGGTGTCCCTTGACATCTCTCAAGTTTTTTAAACCCTTTTTTGCCAAGCTGCAGTCAAAGTCACAATACCTGAGGTGATCTTCTCAGGTCCAAAGATGAGTTCCTCGGCCGCTCGGCCTCCCATCATGGTATCCATCATTGCCAGCAACTGCTGCTTTGTTACGTGGTACCTGCACACAATTACAAATTATTTAAAAGTTAAAAAGAAAGTGAGATGTAAGCAAGTGGCCTTGTAAAGACATGCAACAGGCCAATGGCAGCAATACAAAGGCGTTGATATGTTGGTTCAATATCTAATAAGATATTAATTGCTTAAGGCTTTGATGAATAATAGAAAAAGATTCGTTGTCGCCTACAAATTCAAACAAAATTCTGTCCGTACACTTGCATGTTAATAAACGGAGAAAAATGTTTTTAAGCCGTTTAAAGAACAAAGTATTTACTACTGTAGCACCTAACAAATAAAATCGCAATCCCTGTAACAATAACTTGCACTTACGATCTTTCGTAATAAAAAACTAGCAAAGAAACAAAACACGGAAAATCATAATTCGAATTTCGAATTGTATCGTTTCTGGGAACTTATTTGCATTTGGCTTCAGGAGGAATGGAGTCGCATTTAATTTTAAATGTTAGAATTTAGGTACCATTTTAGAACTTTACTTTCTTGGTTAAGATTAGTTATTAGTGGTTATTATTTAGGTATTTACTTATATTTTATTTACATATTTAACTATTATATATATTATTTTCAGTTTTTACGTGTTGCATTAATGTTTGTGTTGGCCAGGTGGTTGTCGTTACATATTGATATAAATAAAAATATCACGCGTTCTTTATGATGATAACACGACTGCAATTAATAATACTTACACTTGTCGAATTCGCACAGTGAGGGTTATGTAGACAAATATAAAACGATGAAGTTTTAAAACTCAAAAACTTTATTATTCTCATTTAATTAACATAGTTAACGTTTAAAAATGACAAAATTACACAATATAAACAAAATGAAAACATATCAAATAAAATATAATAATAATAAAAATAATAAATAATAATATAATAATAATAATATATAATATAAAATATAAACGAAATCCACGCGAACGAAGTCGCGGGCAACTGCCGAAAATATTAAATATACATAACCAATATCAAGTTCAAAGTCTACTCCATGCATCTCTACTGTTCTGTTACACATATCTTTGTGCTAGTATTGGCTATATTGGCCATACATTACAACAGTCATGGTCGTGATCGTTAAAATCTTTATTATTTATAAGTTTTCAGGTTTAAATGTAACTAATGCTACATTTACTTACCAAAAATAGGATACTCCGTCCAAAAACTTCTTCTTTCGTTCATTATTTTTCAATATCTAAGCACGCATTGCGGCATCGTGAGACGTCTTTGCGTTGGCTGTGATTGGCCCGTACTAAATAAAATATCCACCCGCATCTGGAGTGAGCGTATATTTGCCCGGACGTTTTTAGTGCTGCGACCGCTTATCTTGTTGTATTATTTATCAAAGGCTTAAGGATATGACAGACGACAGACAGACAGATGGACATGGCGAACCTATAAGGGTTCTTTGATGGTACTAAGGGACCCTTAATAAATAAAAATACATAACAGTAGCAAGCAATTACCGTTCCTTGGCGGGGATGTAGGCGGTGTGGCCGAGCGAGGGGCCGCGGGGCATGATCGTCACCTTGTGCAGCGGGTGCGAGTCCTGGAGACAAATGGTAAATAACATTACTTACAAGAATATGTCAGGAGTATTTGCCCAACATCCACATTTCATCTATTATGTTTAGATCCTACATGCCTGGGTATGCACCTATCGCAATCTAACGGTTACAAGACCAACTTCGTGCTACTATTCGAGAATTTACTGACCGAAAAAGCCGAAATTATACTTCTGCTCAACCGTAGTCCTCGCGGTGTGCGATACACAAATCACCAACCAACGAGGCGATAGTTTTAGAAAAATATGGCAGAATTAAATTAACACCCTCATTTCTCCAGTTATATTTAGCTCCCATGTGTCAGGGGAAGAGACTAGAGTCAGATATCGAAGCCAGCTGGAAAAAAGTCGGCCTTGACTTTCTTGACGTACTTCTCAAGAAGACCCTGTCTACGGAACTGACACAAAAATTCACTTTCACATTCAATATAATATTGTGATGAAAGTGAGTAAGCGCCGCGAATTTAGAGCAGAATTATTTTTGTATGATTTTTCATTTCATTGATTTATTTCAATAACAATTTACATTATGTCTGTAAAACATAACTTATAGGCTATATTAGATTGATGAATACAATTATTCTAAACAAAAAAATAAAAAAGATTTTCTTATAATATGTACACACTAACAATAATTAAATTATAGATAATACATGTAAAAGATTTAAGTCAAATAAATAATTAAATAATAATAAATAATATAAAATTAATAAATAAAAAATGATAATAAATTAATCAAAATGTAAAAAATTATAGTTATATTTAGACTACATTGTATTTATTTTACTTATTTATCACTTGAATCCAAATCCGACAAGGAGTACAAGCATATTTCTAGTAAAAAAATCTTATGCTTAGATTTAAATAGTGATGTATTATAAACTATAACCTTTATGTTTGATGGCAACCTATTAAATACTTTCACAGATTGATATTGACGATTCTAAGTGCTTCGTGAAGTCTAAGGAATAAAGATATGTTCATTTCATTTAATTTTATTGGTCACACTAATAGATTCCACGCTGTTTGTTTGCGAATTTCCTGACGGAAAAAACCGAAATAATACCATTTCCTAGACAGGGTATATCACACATACCTTAGTATAATAAGCGACGATAGCATGTCCTCCCTCGTGATAGGCAGTGATAGCATTAGCTTCTTCGTCCGGCAAACGTGAGCGCCGCTCCGGCCCCATCAACACTTTGTCTCGGGCGTCCTCCAGGTACCTCATGGTCACTGTCTTTGCGCCGTCGATGGCCGCCCTGAAACGTTGAAAGATAGGTGAATTAAAACGGGCTCTATTAAAATAAATCAATATTTCACAACTCACATACAACGCCATCTAGCCCCAAACTAAGCAGAGCTTGTACTATGGGTACTAGAATAACTAATACTGATACATATATACTTTTCTTTTGCAATTAATGGTGAAGAACCATAAATACTAGATTTGAAAATGTACCTTTAACCACGAGGTTTCGAGTTCGATTCATGGGTCAGGATAAGTGTTATTTGTGAACCTTTCGTCAGTTTATTCACAATAACAACACGGAGTTGAAATTGTGCCCGGTGGATGGCGATAGGCTCACCCTCTATCCCATGGGACCTTAACATAACAGGTGAAGTGTGGGTAATTTATATCTCTGCCACACCCATCTGGATAATATTAGCGTGATGTAAAGTTATGTTATTTACCAGCATCCACATTTCATCATTACATTTCAATTTCATTTATTTATTTATTGGAAGACCAACAGCAGTAACAATTAATATTAATTAAAATATTATGCAACATTCAGCCAATTACAGGTCCTCACGAATAGTAACAATATATTATAAAATTAAGAACTGCGAATGTACTACAACATATCATTTTCATTATATTTATTCATTTAGTATTTTTTTACATTGTATGCATAATATGTAGGTACAATAGATGACGCGAGGCGTCCGGAAAGTCGATGTATACGTCATCTGCAGCCAACTTTATAACCGCCAAGATGTATGTATGGATATATGAATGTTCCGTTTCTTTGTACTCGACTACAGCGAAGCCAAAAGGATGGGTACTGATTTTGACAGTCTGTATGTATGTTTGTAGTTCCACCGGAGCGCCTAAACTAATGAACGGATTTTAATGAATACGGTGTCATTAGATTCGTAAGAATAGGCTATATAAAATTTATTAAATTTTTATAAAACGGCATTTAAACGTCAGATTTTACCATCAAAAAATAAAAAAGTGAAAAGGTTTTGGCGAGCACATAACAAATAAATATAATACAATACATACAATATGAAAATAAACCTATAGCGGAAACCACTTCTGCAAAATTCCTAGGTCTACACCTTGATAGTAATTTATCATGGAAAGACCATATTGAAATGCTTTGTAAAAAACTTCACCAATTTGCCTTGCTCTGTATAGACTATCAAAATACACTGATAGATCGAGTGTATTGATTGCATACAATGCATATGTGGCTTCAAATATACGATACGGTATTATATTTTGGGGCAATTCTACTGATAACGATCGCGCTTTTAGAGCTCAGAAGAAATGCATAAGGTCCTTTTGCAAGCTCCAATCTACTGATAGCTGTAAGCCATATTTTAAGGAATTAAAGATACTTCCTCTACCATCAATGTATATATATGAAGTAGCAGTATTTGTTAAAAGTAATATTGATATGTACGAAACTCTGAGGTCTAAACGACATCAAAATACCATATGCAATGCACTGCACAGGTCAGCTTTGTTTGATAAGAGTATCTTGGGTATGGCCCCAAGGATCTTCAACAAACTACCGAATGATTTACGTTGTCTGAACGAGCTGCAGACATTTAAAAGAAAGCTATATGTATTTTTGGTTAGTAAATGCTACTATTCTGTAAGTGAATATTTAAATGATAAGACAAATTAAAGCATTATATTAATATTATTAATTTTGATATCTGTATTTTGAAATGTGTAATTTTGACATCTATAATTTTGACATCTATAATTTTGACATCTGTAATTTTGACAACCGTAATTTGGACATCTGTAATCTTGACATCTGTATTTTTGAGATCTGGTAACTTTGACATTTATAATCTAGACATTAATAATTTGTAATTTTATGTTTTTTCTCTTTTGTTTAAATCTAATTTGTAAAATTCAGATATTCATTGAATGCATGTATGTTTATTATTATTATTTTGTTTGTATTTTGTTTGTTTTTGAATTTACAATTAATTAATTATTGGAAAATTAAAATGACATGTAATTGATGTACCTAACTATAACCTTACCCACTTTGCACGCCATACGGTTGGACATGGAAAGCATCTGTATCAATTTTTTTAAGACCTTTTATTGTACCTGTGTTCGCAAAGTAATAAATGAAAATGAATTATGAATAGATAGTTATTATATTGCTTTAACTTAAGCAATATAATAACTATCTATTATATTTTATAGTATAAATGTGGTTATACAGTTCTCGCGGTGCTCTCTGTGTAGCAAACCAACGTTAAGTACTATATTATTACGTAGTCGGGTTTTTGATTTTTAACTTAATTCTTTATTTATTTATTTAACAATTTATGTACACACACAAGAATGGTTCGAAGGACAAACACAATATAAATAACAACAAGTACAAAAGCACTGCTTATTTCTTAAAGAAATTTCTTCCAGCAGACCCGCGAGAGGAGATCGTAATATCTAATTCTTGTCTGTATAGTTAGGTTTTGAATAAAGGTAGTTACTTGAGCGCAGCCTGGTTGACCATGTTCTCGAGGTCAGCCCCGGTGAAGCCCGTGGTGCCCCTGGCCAGCACGTCGCAGTTGACGTCGTGATGAGCCCGGACCCTCGCCAGGTACAGCTCCAGGATCTCTCGCCGACCGCCGTAGTCGGGCGTCGGCACGGTCACCTGTCGATAGGAAGAACCAATGTAATACTAACAACCAACAAATATTTATACTAAGAAACAGTTAAAAAAGAAGGAGTTTCTAAAAAAATGTTTTTTTTCTTAAACACTCCTGGACCGATTTCTGTAAGAGTATACTTGTCATGTGGTCCCATTCTCATCTAGTCACGATCTGATTTTAAAGGCTTCTATATTGTTTTTCGTATATTACTTAAAGCTACTTTAATATTTGCATCTAGCAGTCAGCATTTCATGTTGCTGAGCTGATGCTGGAAGGCACAACTCCTCAACGGTTAGGAGTACGAGGATAATTCTTTAAATATAGGCACCTGATGGCGGTTTACTGTATTCTTTAAGCTATACATACAGTTTTTAGTGCATTTTTTGTAATTACATATTTATTATACACAGAGCAAGACCAACCTCCATTTTCATGCACACAAAGATTTGTCTTAAGCGGGCATCGAACCCGCGACCTAGGCGTCGGAGGCAGGTACACTACCCACTCCGCCATCAGGTCAAATGCAGCCTAATGTTGTATTGTAATAGTGACTCACCTCGACATCAAACCTTCCAGGTCTTAGCAACGCCTGATCCAGGTCATCTCTCCTGTTGGTAGCTCCCAGGACTATCACTCCTTCGTTTTGGTGGAAACCATCCATCTCCGATAACAGCTGGTTTATAGTCTGAAAGCAAAACAAGGATATTTTTATTACAAGTACCAAACATTTCTCACTAGATGGCGCTTGTCGAGAAAACAGAAAATTACTAAGAAACATCTGAAAAAATTATAGGACCCAACCTGCGACCGCTGCATTCCGGGCAACCACTAAGCTACAGTCACCTCTCGCTAAGATCCTAAATTTCTCAACTGTATGTTACGTCATTACGTAACTAAGCATAGCTAAATGCTATAAAAGTAATCAATAAGAAGTTGAAACGGAATATTGTTGAGGTATTGGAAAATCCGAATCCATAGCATATGTATAATAAGTATGTATTTACAAATGAAAAGTATATATGTATTAGTATCAGTTTTTCTAGTGCCCATAGTACAAGCTCTGCTTAGTTTGGGACTAGATGGTGTTGTGTTTTAGTTGTGAAATATTTTTTTATAGCACAAATGACTAAAAGTGATAAGATCTAAGACAGCCTGTCCACTGGATGCACAGCGAAGAAACAAAGAAATATTATGAAATGATTGTATGAATGTATCTGTGCTTGGCAGTCTCGCTTTGCTTTACTGGACAGACTGCCTAATAAAAAAGTGTTATTTGAGCACTTGTCAAGAAATTCACAATAGCAGCACGGAGTTGGAATTGTGCCCGGTGGATGGCGATAGGCTCACCTCCTATCCCATGGGACCTGGTAGCAATAATTTATATGATAAATACACACATCATCGAAAAGACGAATCTTAACGATTTATTGACAGAGGTGTGAGCCGTGGGTTCGAACCCGAGACCTTTGACTGTGCGATCGCTGCATCTCAGCAGTAGTACCTGGTTGGCATAGGGGTGCAGCACGCTGTTAGTTCTCTTGGCGCCCACGGAGTCGATCTCGTCGATGAAGATGACGCACGGCGCGCGCTCCTTGGCTGCCTCTGGATACACATAAAGGCAATTGTTTATTCATGGGGTTCTTCGACAAACAAGGCTCTAAATACCCATCAACAGTGGCGGCTGTACCTTAAGTGCGCTCGTGCGCTGAACTACCAAATTCAAAGATTTAAAAATTACATAATAATACTTCATCTTTTTGTTTAAAATTACCATTTTTATATTTTTTCTTAAACATACGTACCTACTAAAACATAATATAACAAAAATTAAATTTCCGATTATAACGATTGACGAAAAAATTTAAGCGCTTTGCTTAACTACCTGGAAAGAAGAAGCTCGTGCGCTACGGCGAGCTATAGAAGCAATATCCAAAGCATTTCCTAATCCCAATACTTAGTGAGCAAGTGAAGTGAACCACCAGTTCGAGAACATACCAGCCGCCACTGCCCATCAATAAGGCTAAATTACCCATCGTTATTGTTAACATAGTTCCAATCCCAGATAGACCCTTAAACTTACAGAAAATATGAACCAAACAACGTACTAACTGTAGAGGAACGGGTGTAATGTTCTTCCACTACAAAGGGAGGATCCTCCGATCAGGCTCGGTGGTATTGCCTGGCGGACAGCTGTCCAACTGTACTGGCTTGGAAGCAGTATTTATAAATACTTGCTGTGAATATTTCGTTATCACGATTCAGCGCTCTTTGACATTTGTGACGTGTGTGTCACTTCTTGACGTTGTCAATGTTATCCGTCATTTGTTATGTGCGGATACCGCCACACCAACCATTTTTAGGAACTATGCTAAATCCTGAAGCCACAACAATCCAAATTGCATATTTGGTGGTCATTCTCAACTATTTTAGAGACACGGGACACACATGGAACCTTTCAGCTTTTATAAAATGACGTAAATCGGTTGCCCACGGGCTTACCTATTATGTCGATTCTAGAAACAAATTGCATAAACCAACTTCTAAGAGTAAACTTGTCACGTGGTCCCATTTTCATCAGGTCACGATCTGATGATAGGTTCCTAGAGAAATCGAGGGCAACCCCTTAAATTTTAAAGGCTTCTATGTTGTTTTTTGTATACTACCTATGGCTACTCGAATATTTGCACCTAGCAGTCTGTATTTCATGTTGCAGAGCTGATGCTTACAACTCCTCAACGTTTAGGAGTACGGGTATCACTCACTGAAGAGGTCCCGCACGCGGCGGGCGCCCTGGCCCACGAGGATCTCGTCGAACTCCGGGCCGGCGGCGTGGAAGAACGGCACGCGCGCCTCGCCCGCCACGGCCCGGGCCAGCAGCGTCTTGCCCGTGCCCGGCGGACCCACCAGCAGCACGCCCTTGGGCAGCTTGCCGCCCAGCGACGAGAACTTCTCCGGGGACTTCAGGAACTCCACCTGCACGACGCAACGAACGTATGAACTAACTAACATCATG
This sequence comes from Hypena proboscidalis, assembly GCA_905147285.1. Lineage (NCBI taxonomy): Eukaryota > Metazoa > Arthropoda > Insecta > Lepidoptera > Erebidae > Hypena > Hypena proboscidalis. The sequence continues at coordinate 11,215,961 of LR990153.1, read as the reverse complement.
CAATCGGTATCATTTATAGTAACAAGGAATATTAAAGTATTAATAAAAACAACAATGAAATCTCTCTTAAAAAGAGGGATACGTAATTACTTGACGATTATAGGCCAAGATTCCAATATTTTCCAAAATAATCGATTAGAGTTGTCCAGGAAAAAAATTACTCCTTTTTAGAAAATAATGAAATCTTGGCAGCAGAGCAATATAGTTTCCGAAAAAATATCAATGCCAATTTGGCTATTTATAGGTTATTTGAAAAATATTACTGAAATGGATAATCGAACACCAACTTTTGTCGAAAGCCTTTGACCATGTAAATCATGATATTTTACTTGGAAAGATACGAAGACAGAGGCAATGTTTTACAACTTCTTAAATCTTACTTATGAAACAGAACCGAAATGACTCAAATAAAAAAAAAATATGCTCTAACTTTATAATGAAAAAGGTTAATAAGTCAAAACCACAACAAACTAATTTAGGTGTGCCTTAAGGTAGCGTACTCGGTCCATTATTGTTCATTATTTAAAGGGTCTTTCAAAGCTGTTTCTAGAGCAAGTCGATGTTAATAATCTGTGACGGCCATTTTGTTTTGGCGGCATCTGTCAAATCTGTTTCCTCTTATTCAGTCACCGATGCCAAATCACCATGGCAAATTACACGGTTGAGCAGCATGTGCAAATGATAAAACTTTATTATCAAAATTAGTGGTCGTTAGTGCAAAAAAATAATATTTAGCGACGAGGTACATTCTTGGATGCATAGTTTTGTTAATAAGCAAAATTGCCGTATATGGGAGGACCACAACCCACATGGGGTTCACCACCTGGTTAAACTGGAAAAATCACAAAATACTTGTAAAAGTCTTAGTCAGTATCCTAAATATAGCAGGTGAAGTATGGGTGTTGTAAACCTCTGCCACACCCTTCTGGGCAATAGGCGTGATGTTATGTTATACAATGTACTTACAACATCCTTGAGCTCTTGCTTAGCTTCGTCTGCGCCTTTGACGTCGTCGAATGTCACAGAGATATCTTCTGGATCTACTTCCACTTGGTTGCCGAGTTGGATCCTGTCATACCAAATTAATTATTACATGTTATTTTTCGTTTCTTATGCTTGTTGTTTCCTTGAGGAAATCAACAAGCATAAAAAACGATACTCTGACCTTGCAGTCCACCCAAATCCACTAGCATACCAACTACTTGACGGAACTGGAACCTCCTTTTGAGCCTGTTCAGCTCAAAAGGAGGCACATATTTTAAGATGGTAGCAGCGACAATGGCCCCTGCACCTTAAACGCCAATTATATTACATCCAAATTGATAAAAGTCCAAATATACAAAGGACTGATGGCAATTGACTTTATATTTTTATTATAGGTTTTTATTTTTGTAATTAACAGAAATGTATTTTGGTTTAAAATATTTTATCTACACCCATGCTATAAATCCTCTATAAACGTTCTTGAAACAGTTAGCTTATTGCCAACATTAAAACAGCCAGTGTCATAATAACCATTATAACACCCAAACGGGTGTTATAATGTTGTACTGAAATTCATTATGCAACTCCTTTTTTACTCATCGAACAGCCACATTCTCATGGCATCTTTATGAATTTCAAAAAAAGAACATGTCATTCACGCGCGTTTCACTACCACAGCGCCGTAATTTAAATAAAAACTTATTCGAATTTTTGAATTGACGTCGTATCCCGCCATTTTTGTTCAATAATAGTATTGAAAAAATACTTTTTAATAATTGTACGATCCAAAATGTAAATAATTATTACAAAAAATAATTATATTATTACCTATACATAGTTTTTTTGTATTAGATACTCACTAATTAAACTTTCCATGAATTTACATAGAGTTCTTACAACACTGTACAATACCCAATGGTTTCAGAACATTTATAGAGGATTCATATCATGGGTGTAGATAAAGTCTTGTATGCAACTGTTATAATTAGGTATTAAAACACTCATGTGATACTATTATCACCCCACACTCGTGTTTTAATACCCCTCATTATAGAACAGTTGCATAAATAACTAATATGGAATTAAATTATAGTGTACAAATTGACTTTTAAAAAGAGAAAAAAAAAAAAAAACTTTATTTAAAAAGTGATCACTATTTTCATCCTTCATTATAAAGGCGTGATCTTATGACTGTATGTACGTTACAGATTATGCATTCAATTGATAAGTTTATTATTTTTCATCCCACCTATTCGAAAAAGACGACTTGGTTCGCCTTTAAATGCGACCAAAGTTGGTGTTTTCAGTAAGGAACTTTGAGCGGGCAATAATGAGTTTTTAATCCCCGTTAAGCGGGATTAAAAGTACTTTTAGGCACACTTTTTGAATTTGGAACATCTTAGTGTTCAGCGCCGAGGGAATCGAACGCAAATATAGTTTGAAAGACTGGCTGCTAATACGACGGCCCATAGACTCGTTGCCCCGGCTGAATAAAAAAAAAAGAAATCAAATTCAAAGCGCGCGAATTGTACTTACAGTCCGCATTGGTGTAATTTTTTAAAGGATAGAAATTTATAGTAAAACCATTTGAAAAATGAGTTCTTCAAGCGACAGTGACAGTATACAATTAACTCCTGAAAATATAAGAGCTGATGCAAAAAATGTGATTGATAATATATTACCTGCGAAATCCCGGGAGCAATATGTAAAATATAAAAACAATCTCTATTCCTAATAAAACTGTAACAATAAATTTTCACCATTGCGAAAACGTCTCAAATGTAAATATAAATTTTTTGTTATTTAATTATTTGATAGTTACATTTAATTTTAGTTGTAACTCTATTTTTTTTAAATAATAATATATTATAAGAAAATATGAGGCATCTTTTATTTTCTCATATGGGTGATGAAAAGTAGAGTGTATGACTCGGGCGCAAATATATTTTTGGCTCGGGCGACGTACTTTGAATCCCTCGCTACGTTCAGGATTCTACTATAGAATCCCTCGCTACGCTCGGGATTCTACTCTAGAATCCCTCACTTCGCTCTGGATTCAAAAAAGCGCCCTCGCCCTAAAAATATTATTTTGCTCCCTTATGATACAATCTACTATTTAGTTATTAGAGTTTTTTCATGTTTGAATACTGATTTTGCTGTGTATATACCATATACGTAATATATATATATATATATGTATTATGTTACGATCCAGATCTGAACTGTACATTATCTATTTTTAAAGTTACCATGATTGTAATGTGATTTGTGCGCCTAATAAATAAATAAATAAGTTCATAATTTTTTATTAAAACTGACGTGAGTTTGTAACATTATTCAAATGATGAAATACGGGTGTTAATACGGGAGTAGTGCAAGACTGGCTGCGACTCAGGCGCGACGTATCGCACTCTCTGGATAATGCCTAGACGTATAGGCGAAACCACGGTCGACTAAATAGACCAACATTACGTGATTATCACCCGTATTCATAATTTGAATAAGTTTATAATCATGTTATTTTTTTATAAATTTGCCTATATCACCAATAAAATGAACATTTAGGGCCATTTCTAGTTTCAGATATAAATATTATATCCGCCAAATTAAATATAACCTGACCAAATACCAAAGTTACACAATTTGCACTTAAAAATCAGACATAGCAGCTGTCTTTTTAATTTGTTTGTGCTACATTTCTATCTCACTAATAATGATCTAAGCTTCGGTAATACAAATAATATTATTTTGGTTACTAAAATTTTTATTATTGAATATATATTTTTATTTTTTTTGCTCTGCAATTATAATAATATTGTGGATTATTTTTGTGGGTTTATGAAAATAAATAATTTAACTTTGATTTTTTCTTTTTCTTTTTCCTTTAAAAAAAAAACGACGCCCGCACTAGGAATTACTTCTATGTCGCGGGGGTGTTCACAAACATACATTTCACACACAAGCACACCCAGAGTCAAAACAAATGTTTGCGAATCACAAAGATTTGTCCCATGTGGGGATCGAACCCACAACACCAGCGCGGTAGAAAACGGCGAGGCGACCGCTTTAACCACTACGCCAACCGTGCACTCATAGATATTACTGCACGGTTATTTTAAACATACCTGAACACAGTGCCACTGACGGACGCCATGAGACTGACGAATATAGCCAGGAACAGTACTATGGTCAGTAGTTGTTGTACCAGTTTGAGGTATTTGGAAGCCTTGGTGCCGCGGACGTTGTCAGGGTGAGAGCCTGGAACAAACAAATGTAAATTGACATTTTAATTTTAATTTTAATTTAATTTTTAATTTTAATTTTAAAATTTTAGGAAAAGTTACAGCTAATATGATAAAATAGAAAGATATAATATGAAAATGAAGGCCAATTACAAGTTTTCACAGATAATAAAGATAATAAAGTAGGAATACATTAAGACAATTACATATAGATACAACAATTAATAAAAGCAAGAAATAGACACAAGTAGAACTTTAAAGTTCAGAGTAGAAGAAAAATTTACATAAGTTTTTTTTTAATTGACTTTTACTATTGGCAAACAAATCTAAATCTAAATCTTTATTTAAATCTTTGTCTTTATCAACACTCCGGCTTTTAACCGCAAACAAACATTCAATATATTCATCATTCATACAAACCAAAATGGCAAAGTTACATTCAGCACAAATGTTGTAAACAACGAACACGTACGTTATTTCAACTTCTTATTATTTTCATAGCATTTAGCTGTGCTTAGCAAAGCTTATTTTTGTATCCCACTTAAGATAGGAATAAATTTATGAACGTGACGTCACAAAATGACGTAACATACAGTTGAGAAATTAAGGGTCCTGGCAAGAGAATCGACTGGTTGGTAAAGCGACTGCCCGGTGTGCAAAAGGTCGCATGTTCAAATCCCGCCGGTCCGCATATCTTTTTCACCTATTTCTTAGTATAATTTGCTAAGCATAGCTAAATGCTATATAAATAAAATCAATTAGAAACATTCAATAGCAAATATTAGTAACCACTTACTGCTCCACTCCCATGGAGCTTAGCGTAATGTTAAATATCTAAAGACCTTCATTAAGAGTTAGACAATCAAACAAACAAACTAACTATCGCCTGCTGTAGAAGATTAGCCGATACAAACAAACAGACAGTCAAAACTTTTAAAACTTAATTTTAGGCAAAGGTAATATGTATTGGTGGTATAGTTGTTTGCAAACTAGTTATATCAACTTGAAAAAAAAATATAAATATAAATAAATATTTCACAACTTACACACAACGCCATCTAGTCCCAAACTAAGCAGAGCTTGTACTGTAGGTACTAGAATAACTGATACTAATACATTATATACTTTTCTTTTGTATATATTATATACTTATTATACATAGAAACCCAGACTAAGACAAACCCCCATGTTCATGCACACCAAGATTTGTCTTAAGTGGGAATCGAACCCGCGACCTCAGCGTCGCAAGCAGGTACACTACCTACTCCGCCATCCGGTCGTCGCCAATTTGTTGTAATTTTTTTTTATTGATTTACTGTTACAACATAGCGTGATACATTATGTTATGATTGATGATAATTATGATTTCTTACCTGCCAGGTACCCCTCAGCGAAAGCAATCTTGATTTTATCTTTCTGCTGGTGCGTAAGGTGTGACTCTTCGTTGAGGAGCTTCTCCAACCGAGGAGCAACTTCAGGTCCGTGGCTGGGCTGCTCCGGAGACTCTGTTGTATTTAAACCTGAAAGGCAAAACGTTTGGCGAATTTATATGACATCTTCTATAGATTTAAAACTTTCGCAATTTGTACACATTATTTTGCAGACTACAAAAGAATTTCTCAAGTTGATTATAATTTATCTAAGCCCTGGTTATTCAAATCATTGTAATTAGTTTAGTTTAGTATTATTTATGATTTATTTTTATATATTTTTTTTGTAATGTTTTGGATGTGTTCAAGCGCCTCCTGGGGCCTATGAAAATAAATGATTTGAATTTGAATTTATTAATACATTTAGAAAGTTCTTTATTAGCATAAAATAAGTACATAACATTGTGCATGAAAGGAGCCTCCCCGAGTGACGTACACAACGATTCCCTACGTCCGGCGCACCCTGGGCAATACGCGAGTACTCCAAAGCGAATTGGCTAATCCTTTCACCACGATGGCAAGTCTAAATAAAATTTGACTCAGCCATTGACACGACGAAGAAGAAGATAACAATAATATAACAATACTGTGCCCAATCGGACCTTTTTGTATATTATTTGTACATATTTAGTTTTTTTATAAGAAGAATTTGCTTTTATGTTTTTGACAATTAAGTTTCTTGACAGTCTTTTGTTTTTTTCTATCTAGGTTAAGTGTTTTTTGAGTTTATTTTAGAAGAATTTACTTTTATGTTTTTGACAATTAAGTTTCTTGTCAGTCTTTTGGTTTTATCACTCTAAGTTCAGTGTTTTTCTTTATATAGTTTATTTTCCTAATATAATTTATTTTCTTTATTCCTGGTTTCTTTGTCTTAACCCATTCCACAACAAATACATTAAACAAAATATAACATTAATTGGTTTTTATAGATAATAGTCTTTATGATAGCACAATTCAATTTAAATTAACAAAAATATTTTAAAAAAAAATCACGATGATAAAAAAAACTTACGCAGTCTATTAATGAGGTTAGGATTTCTTTTGAGGTCTGCGTGTATCCCCCTCTCTGTCTTGAACCCTCTCACTTGCACAGAGTACTGGAAGGTGCTGTTCTGCAGGCCGCGGGACAGGAGAGCCACGAAGTTGTCTGATAGACTGAACCTGAAGATGAAGGGTATAACTTTAAAGGTATACATTTTTTAGGGTGCATGAAAGGAGCCCTCCCTGAGTGACGTACACAACGATGCCCGTTCAACGTTCCTGTTGCCAAATTCATCGATTTTGTCACTAGAGAACTGGCCTACCAACTTGAGCTCTCCGATTTCTCCTTTGATGCACTTAATATCCGCCAGTACAGTGGGTAGCCCGGTTAATTTAAGTTTGATGTCCCGAATCTCCTTCATCAAGCTTTCAAGGGTGACATGCTCCTTGGTAGGAGTTGGTGATGGCGATAGAGCTGTCTCGCGAGTTCTCCAAAGCGAATTGGCTAATCCTTTCACCACGATGGCAAGTCATAATAAAATTTGACTCAGCCATCGACGGCACGAAGAAGAAGAACTTTAAATGTTTTTTTGTAGGGTATATGTATAATAAGTATGTATTTACAGAAACAGAACACTAGTACAAGCTCTGCTTAATTTTGGACTAGATGGCGTTGTGTAAGTTGTGAGATATTTATAACTATTTTATTTTTTACTCAGAGGAAACGTTTTTTGCTTGTGCTGAATAGGATCTGAATCTAATCTAACTGACACAATAGAATAAAGAGGAGAAGAAGGATTTCTTAGCTAAAGTATTTTAAAATAATTTTGCAAAACAAAACTGATTTCAATTACAAAAAATGCACTAAATAGTAAGAATTACTTAAGCAATATGCAACATCTCGCCTCATTTCTGTACAACTTGAAGAATACAGTAAACGGCCTTAAGGCCTATATTTAAAGAATAATCCCGTACTCCTAACCGTTCAGGAGTTGTACCTCCCAGCATCAGCTCAGAAACATGAAATACTGACTGATAGATGCAAATATCCGAGTAGCTTTAGGTAATATACGTAAAACAATATAAGAAGCCTTTTAAAGCTTTCATAATAAGTTCTATTGGAAGATTATTGAATTCTCTGACTGAGCTATAATAGGAGCTATGTTTCACCACATTCAGAACAGGTGCTATCATGGACAACATATGTTTTCTATGCGTACTTTCACGTTATGACCTTTGCTCGCTGTATCTCACATGTAAATATTAAAAAAAAAAATAGTTAATAAGACCATAATATACAAGCTTGGTACCGTTTAATATGTAAGCAAGGTTATTAATTACCATCTTATTTAGTAAGGCATGGGACAAAAAAAAGGGAAAAAGAAAGACATGTTGCAGACAGGGAATTATTATTATTGTTGGGAGGAGGCTTAGTTGGAGGCTAATGTGGTTATAGACTCATTATAAGCTCTCGTTTAGGCCAATAGCTTCCAAAAATTGCAGCAGTTGGCCGATTGGGAGTGACCAATATATCGCGTCCCAGAATGATGCTTTGTCTATGGATCAGTGGCTCGCAGTCGCAAAAGAGGCAGACAGGGAGTTGATGCACCGCAGTTAAAATATATGAAATGGACAGGGCGCGGACGAGACGCAACGATCACCCAGGAGGAGAGACCGAAGCGGGACTCTGACGGTTTTGTCCACTGACCTGGTGTTCTTGGGTCTGAGATGCACAGTGACCGTGGGCACGTCCGTCCATCCATTCTTGTTCTTGTCGAAGCTGTCGGTAGAGATGTGGGACACCTTGCGGGAGGAGGAGACGAG